>JANBXI010000048.1:0-131558 GCA_024271845.1 Cryptococcus sp. VH57_BW
CGGGGGTGGGCTGGGTGGTGGAGTAGGCGGGGCGCGCAAAGGCCGGGAACGGGGGGTGCGCGTGCGCGTGCGCGTGGGCGTGGCGGTGGTGGTGGAGGAGGCATGCGGGAGGGGGAGGGGGGAGAGGGGGGAGGAAGGGTTGGTGCGCGTGCGAATGGGCCTGGGGCGACATGGCGGGGTGGTGCGTGAAGGGCAGGGGGGTTGTATTACGCGACCGGGGGTCACGTATCATGCTTGTGCGTGGCGCAGTCTATATGTATGCCGGAGTGGGGGCGGGGGTGGGGGCGGGGCAGCGTCAGCGAGAGTGCGGGCGCAGGGGGGTGGGGGACGACGCGGGCTGGGTGACGCACGCAGCAGCAGTCATACGTCGGCGAGGTGGGGGGTGGAGCGACTCGTGGCGGATGCGTGTAGGGGTCCCGGCTGTCTGGACCGCGTGGGGGTGTGTGCTGTGCAGTGATGGCAGTGATGGAGTGATGGAGTGACGGCGTGATGCAGTGATGGGCCGAGTAAGTGTGCGGTTGTGCGAGCAGATGGACAGACAAAAGACGATGCCCCAGCAGTTTCAGCCGCCGCAGAAACTGGCGCACCCCAGACCGCGACTCCTGCCCTCGCCTGCGTCTCCTGCGTCTCCTGCGTCTCCTGCGTCTCCTGCGTCTCCTGCGCGCCAGCCCCTCCCGCACGGCCCCCTCCCCTGCTCCCCTGCAGGAAGAGTGAGAAGCCCCCCCGTGACTCACGCAGAAAAACTAAGGGCGCACGCCCGCCGGACCCTCAAACACGCTGCCGGTGCGGCGCGGCACCTGCAGCCGCTCGGCTCGCCTCCACCCAGGGCCAGCCAGACCTTCTGGGTCGCGTGTTGGTGGCCTCCCTAGCGCAGGGATCACGCGGCAGTCGTCTCTCGCCTCCATCGCTATAAGCTCATGTCGTGTTGACCGCGTCGCGAGACAGCACAAGCAGCCAGCTGGCTCTTCACGCAAAGAAGCGCGTCGCCACTCGAATCAAGTCCGCCACTCTAGAGCCGCGAGCAGCGAGCAGCGGAGCCTTCGGGAGCACACCCCATGACCGTGTGCCAGAAGCACCGGTGTGATTTCCAAGCCATACACAAAATGCATACACACGTGCCCCCCGCCCTCGCCCCCCCCGCCACCATCATCCGCACACTCAAACCCTCCCTGCCATCCTCCTCGACTTGCCCGGCCTCCCACCCCTCGCCGCCGCGCCCCTCGACCCGCCCCTCGCGCCCCCGCGCCCACCACCGCGCCCCCCGCGCCCCCCGCCGCCACCAAAGTCCATCGTGCTTTCCCGCGTGTTCTGCTTCGACCGCTTCCCGCCCCCGCCGAGAGAGTACTTGCTGTCGCGGACGTGTCGGGGGACCTACACGTCAGGGGGGGATGTTGTCAGCTCAAAGGATCCATGGGGGGACGACAGGCACCCTGCAGAGGGCATCAGTACTCACCTTTGGCTTCCCGCGCCCGCCCCGCCCGCCGCGCTCCGCACCCCCCCGCTCTGGCCGGCCCTCGATAGCGTCGTCCACGGCAATGTCGAACTCGCCATTGTCCCCGTCCTCGCCGATGTCCATCCCCTCCTTTCTCTCTGAGTGCGGTCACAACGTAAGCCCAGCCCAGCCCAGTCCGGTCCAAAGGTAAAAAGACGGAACAAGACTCACTTCGCTTGAGACCCTGCACCCGCTCGTCAAAGCTCTTCTTGTCCTGCTCCCTCTGCCTGAGCTTCTCGTGCTGGATCTGCTTGCCAAACTTCTTGAGGTCGCGCTGCTTCTTGGCCGCCTCGGACTTCTTGATCCCCTGACTGCGATTCGACGACGACAAGAGTCAGCGCTTGCCTTGTCCACTCCGTTTAGAACCCGCACAGCACAAAAGACATGGACGTACGCCTCGTCCACAAGCTTGGAGCGGACCCGCTCCATGTGCTCGTCCGACTTGACCATCTCCGCATAGTAGTCCCCCGGTCTTGTGAACGGGATATCGTGCTTGTTGGCGAGCTTCTTGGCCTGCGGAACACAGCTGAGAGCGATCTTGTAGCTGCAGGGAGAAGGTGTCAGCGTGCGTGTCCTCTGCATGGCCGCTCCGCTCGCAGGGCCAACAGACGTACAAGGCAGTCTCGCGCTGGAGGTCGTCGCTCGGGTCAACGTCTGCCACCTCCTTGCTGTTGATCACGAGGTGCTCGGGCCAGGCCATGTTGGTCACGCGCATAGCGTCGGTCACCGTCCTCATCGCCGGCTGGGGCGCGTGTCAGCTGCTAGTCCACATAACACTCTGCTGGAAACACACCTTGTTGTTGATAGTGATTTTCTGCAACGGCACCGCGTCCTCGTCCACCGACACATCCGAGCCGAGCCCGTCGAGCGAGATGGCGTCGTCCTCGGCCTGCTCGTCGAGGATGGTGTTGTCCAAGGGGGCCTGCTTGGGTGGTTAGTTTGCTACATAAAGAGAAATGCACTGTACGGGACGCACCTCGTCCCCGTCGCCAGACTCCATCTCCTCGTCGTCCTCCGCACTCCCGTCCTCCTCCCCATCCTCCTCATCGTCCTCCTCCTCATCCTCCTCGCCGCCAAGAGCCGCAAGCTCAAATTCGTCCAGGTCCTCCTCGTTCACAAGCTCCATCAACCTCTTGAGCCCCTCCTCGCTCACCCCGTTCTCCTCCTCGTCCTCGCTTTCCTCAGACTCCTCGTCCGACTCGGCCGCCACGGGAGTGGCCGCCTTCGCAGCCTTGACTTTCGGGGCCGCCGCCTTGCTCTTCCTTGCGTCCTTCTTGCTTGTGACCATTTTGGATATACTGTGTGGAATGCTGGATGGATGGATGCACAGTGCAGTGGATGAACAAATGCGCGCGGTGACCCAAAATTCTGTGCAGGCAGGAACGCCCACCGAGGTGGAGGTCTATCGCGGTCGCCACACGCCCGGCATTCCCGGCATTATCCCCCTGGTGCTGGCGATGGTTCCGCCCTGCACTCACTCTTGCCTTACAGCTTACAGAGCAACCCGTCGTATACAGTCTTCGCTCCAACACACAATCCTCTTTCTCTCTATATACCCAGCCCATCTCACACCGCAGGCTACCCCTCACCCGCCACCCCACACAGAGAACCAGCAGTGCCCGACGAGGGACCCAACCTGCACCCCCAAAAGTCTGACATCGGTCCCGCCGCTTTTCACCACTTGCAGCTCCAGCGAACCCCCCCGTAGGTGGCCAACCGCAGCACCACCTCGCTCGCCCTCTCCCGCCGGACCACCGTACAGACCCCGCAGAGAGAAGAAGAGTTGTCAAAAATGGAAGCAGGTGAATATCCTTCTTGCATCCTTCCCCATGCAGAGTGTCGTCCACCGTGATCATGTTCATGTGCTACAACACCCAATCCCCATCCCACCCCACCCCACCCACCCTCCAGGAGGCGACTACGCGACCGACTCGCAGCCGATCGACGACGGGTTCTCGTACGACCCCAACTATGACTACTCTGCGGCGCCCGGGAACGTCAAGGACGAGGTGGAGTACAAGTACGACGTGGAGGATGAGGAGGAGCCGATCAGCCAGGAGGACTACTGGACGGTGATCAACGCGTTCTTCTACGAGAAGGGGCTCGTCAGCCAGCAGATCGACTCGTACAACGAGTTTGTGGAGAACACCATGCAGGAGATCGTGGACGACCACTCGCGGTTGACGCTGGACCAGTTCACCCAGTACACGGGTGTCGCGGGGGACGAGACGGTGAGTCGGTCGGGGGGTTTTCGGAGGGAGCTGTTGGGTGTTTTTTTTTTTTTTTTGGTTGGGCTTTTGCTGAGTCAACGGCGGTGCAGCGGCGATACGAGATCTCGTTCGGCCAGGTCTATCTCGCGAGGGTCAACCACACAGAGATGGACGGGAGGACCAATATGCTCTTCCCCCAGGAGGCACGTCTCCGAAACCTCACCTACTCGGCGCCCCTCTATGTGGATATCAAGAAGAGGACGCTCACCGCGTCGGGCGTGGAGGACCCCGTCGAGGCGGACTGGCAACCGGCGATCGGGGAGGATGGGGAGTTGGAGGCGGCCGAGGAGGAGAAGACGTCGATCGGAAAGGTTCGCCCTTGTTTGTTGAGTTCAGTTCATGCGCCTCACCTGGCTGACTCGTGCGGCAGGTCCCTGTGATGGTCCGCTCCAACTTTTGTCTCCTACACGGTCTTCCCGACGACCAGTGCCATGACATCGGCGAGTGCCATTACGACCAAGGCGGTTACTTCATCATCTCTGGTTCGGAAAAGGTGTTGATCGCGCAGGAGAGGATGGCGGCGAATCACGTCTTTGTGTTTTTGAAGGCAGCGCCGGCGAGGTACACGTTCTTTGCAGAGATCAACTCGCAGAAGGAGAAGGGCGGGAAGATGGCCAACCATACCGAGGTCAGGATGTACGCGAGGGCTCCTGGTACCGTGAGTCATTGTCCCCCCAAAAAGGGTCGAGTAAAACTGCTGACTTGGACTCCAGAGCGGCGGTGTCATCCGAGTCTCCCTCCCGTACACCAAAGTCGACATCCCCCTCGTCGTCGTCTTCCGTGCCCTCGGTATCGTTCCAGACCGCGATGTCCTCAGCCACATCTGCTTTGGCGCCGACGACGACGCTCTCCTCGAGATGCTCCAACCTTCCATTGAAGAGTCCTTTGCCGTGCAGGACCGCGACACCGCACTTGACTTTATCGGGCGTCGTGGGCAGCACGAGAAGGCGCCCAGGGCGCAGCGTCAGCGCTCCGCCTTCGATATCCTTCACAAGGAGTTCTTGCCGCACGTGTCGACGTCGGAGGGGTTCGAGTCGAAGAAGGCGTACTTCCTTGGGTACATGGTGCACAGGCTATGCTCGGCGGCGCTGGGGAGGAAGGAGCTGGACGATCGTGATCACTTTGGAAACAAGAGGTTGGATCTGGCGGGGCCGTTAATGGCCGAGATGTTCAACGTGGTGTTTGGCAAGCTGAGGGAGGATATGTACCGGTACTTGAAAAAGGTGAGCCTGCCGTTCTACCACCTGTCTTGATGCGACTCACTAACTCTTCCTTCAGTGTGTGGAGCAGAATCGCAACTTTGCTCTCAACATGGCTATCCGACCCAACACAGTCACGGATGGCCTCAAGTACGCACTCGCTACCGGCAACTGGGGAAAGCGTGACAACACCCGTGCTGGTGTCTCCCAGGTGCTCAACCGTTACACCTTCGCGTCCACCCTATCCCACTTGCGCCGTACCAACACCCCCATCGGCCGCGATTCCAAGGCGGCCAAGCCCCGTCAGCTCCACAACACCCACTGGGGCATGGTCTGCCCCGCCGAGACACCCGAAGGGTCATCGTGTGGCTTGGTCAAGAACCTCGCGCTCATGTCCTACATATCGGTCGGGTCGTACTCGGCCCCAGTGATGGAGTTCCTCGAGGAGTGGGGGCTGGAGGACCTGTCCGAGTATCAGGACGCGCCGACGGCGACCAAGATCTTTGTCAACGGCGTGTGGATGGGTATCCACCGTGACGCACCCACGCTGCACAGCAACCTTCTGCAGATGCGTCGCGGCGGGCAGCTCAAGCACGAGGTCTCGGTCGTCCGTGACATCCGAGAACGCGAGCTGCGACTGTTCACCGATGCAGGGCGTGTTTGCCGACCGCTCTTCATCGTCGACCAGGCTAGCCAGTCGCTGAGGCTCAAGCGCGCTCACATTGACCGGATCGACGAAGCGGCCGACGAAGGGGTGCTGTCGGGCGCGTGGGAGCAGTTGCTGTCAGAGGGGATCGTCGAGTACGTCGACGCCGCGGAGGAGGAGACGATTCTCATCGCGATGACGCCCGAGGACCTTGTGAATGCGCGCCACGCGCACTCCAAGGAGGAACTCGTGCGCGACAGGGCAGCGCACGACCTCGAGTCGTTCGACCCTGCGGCAAGAATCAAGTCTACCGTCTGGTCCAAGCAGTACACGCACATGGAGATCCACCCCTCCATGATTCTCGGTGTGTGCGCGAGCATCGTGCCGTTCCCCGACCACAACCAGTCGCCGCGTAACACGTACCAGTCGGCGATGGGCAAGCAGGCCATGGGAGTGTGTCTCACAAACTATCAGCTCCGCATGGACACGATGGTCAATGTGCTGTACTACCCCCAGAAGCCGCTGGCCACAACGCGCTCGATGGAGTACCTCAAGTTCTCCGAGCTCCCCGCGGGCCAGAATGCCATCGTCGCCATCATGTGTTACTCGGGGTACAACCAGGAAGATTCCGTGATCATGAACCAAAGCTCTATCGATCGCGGTCTCTTCCGGTCGCTGTACTTCCGGTCGTACACCGATACAGAAAAGATGAAGGGAATGATCAAGTCAGAGACAATCGAGAAACCAAACAGGGACGAGACGCTGCGGATGAAGATGGGGTCGAGCGACCGGTACGCAAAGCTCGACATTGACGGGCTCGTCGCACCGGGGACCAACGTCAATGGTGACGACATCCTCATCGGCAAGACCGCGCCGCTCCCGGAGGACAGTGAGGAGCTCGGGCAGAGAACGCAGATACACTCCAAGCGTGACATCTCAACGCCGCTAAAGAGCACAGAGCAGGGCGTGGTGGACCAGGTGATGCTTAGTACCAATGGCGAGGGCAACATGTTTGTCAAGATCAGGGTGCGCTCAACGCGTGTACCCCAGATCGGCGACAAGTTTGCTTCGCGACACGGACAGAAGGGGACGATCGGGATCACGTACCGCCAGGAGGACATGCCGTTCACCGCCGAAGGTCTCGTGCCCGACATCATCATCAACCCACACGCTATCCCCTCGCGAATGACTATCGGGCATTTGGTCGAGTGTCTCCTGTCAAAGGTGTCGACGCTTACAGGGTCAGAGGGCGATGCCACGCCTTTCACCGAGCTCACAGTCGAGGCCGTTTCCAAGGTGCTACGCGCCAAGGGGTACCAGAGCCGAGGGTTCGAAGTGCTCTTCCATGGGCACACGGGCAGGAAGCTCCAGGCGCAGGTGTACTTTGGGCCGACGTACTACCAGAGGCTGAAGCATATGGTGGACGACAAGATCCACGCGAGAGCGCGAGGGCCGTTGCAGATTTTGACGAGGCAGCCGGTGGAGGGTAGGAGCAGGGACGGTGGCCTGCGTTTCGGAGAGATGGAGGTGAGTGTTTTGCTTTGGTCGGGAGGTCAGAAATCGCAGAGCTAATGGCCATTCGTCTTGTAGAGAGATTGCATGATATCGCACGGTATCGCTGGGTTCCTGAAGGAGAGGATGTATGGTGAGTGAAGGTGGTCTCCTGCTGTCGCCTTGAGAGCGTCAAGTTAACTTGTCCCCCCTCCCCCAGACTCGTCGGACGCTTTCAGAATACACGTGTGCGACCTGTGTGGTCTTATGGCGGTTGCGAACCTCAAGAAGCAAGAGTTCTACTGCTCTGTGTGCAGGAACAGTACCGAGATCTCGCAGGTGTACATCCCGTACGCCGCGAAGCTGCTGTTCCAGGAGGTGAGTGCTGCAGCTTTTGGTTTCGGTGATCATGGGCTCGGGCTGACATGTGGCCGGTGTGTAGCTCCAAGCAATGAACATTGCATGTCGCATGTACGGGGAGACGGACTAGTTGCGGGGTCAAGCAGACGGAGTGGGAGTACGGGGGCTGCGGGTGTCGGGTTCGTTCGCACAGGCGTGCGTCAGGGGCGAGAGAGCACGAGCAAGAGCGAGAGAGCTCTGCTTGTCATGTCGAAGAGGGACTATCACAAATACAAATGCATCATCTATATCAATGACACATAGTGGGAGAGATGTCGCGTTTAGAAGTGCTCAACACGCCGTTACTGAAAGCTGGTTATAGCGAGTCGGAAGATCTTACCTTTACAAGCGCGCCCAACCCCGCTGCAAACGCGCCCAGGCGACCCTCCCGCTATGCCGTCATTGCCGATGGAGCGTGCTGCACTTTGGCTTCTGCCTCTGCTTCATAGCTTTTTCTTCTTGTATTATTCACTGCTCCGCACGATACCAACCTCATCCCCCTTTCACATGACCATCATATAGCCCGTCACCACATAATGCCCCCCGTGCCCCTGCCGGCCCCTTCAGGCCGGGCGACCACCGGGTCCCCTCCCGATCCCAACCGCTCGCCCATCGCAGACTGCTCTGCCCTAGGCCCCTCCTCCGTACCCTCTGTCAAGCCCTCCCCCGCTGTAGTCGCCAGATCTTCGCATCCGCAAGTCACTTCTGACGCGCAGACGCACGTCCTTCCTCGCCGCTTCATTGGGCCAATACCTGAGAAGGTGTTCAACTCGTCAGAGGCCAAGGAGAAGCGGCGGCGCCTCCACGAACTGCGGGGGCGAGCGCTGGAGAAATTAAAACTTCAGGCCGAGGACGGGCAGTCGATGTATGATCTTGGGAGGTCAGAGGCGAATATGGGCCGGAGGGTGATGCGCAAAATTCACGTGAAGCGAAGGGACAGACATGGGGGGCTGGTCGAGTTGGATGTGGATACAGGTTGGAACTCGCCAGATGGGGATGAGATAGAGGCGAACAGGGAGAAGTACAGGAACGTAATGTGGGTGGGAGAGAGCTTCGACATTGGTAGGGAGTTCATGGCGAGGACTGCCCAGTCTGGTGAAGGGGAGGGGTCTGAGACAACATCGATTGAAGGGCCAGCCGTGGGAGTCGGCTGGGAGAACGAGATTCACGGCGACGGCGAGGTGGCGGGCGAGCGTCTGTACCCATCGCCCATCCCTCCTCGACCGACACCCTCCTCTCGCAGTACCCAAGAGACGTTCGTCACTGCCCGCACAGAGTTCTCCCACGTCTCTCCCTCCACCCTCAACGCCGATAACGGCCTTCTCACCGGCTCTTTGTCTCAAACCCCCGAGCCGTCTATCGACGCCTCAGCATACGCCATTGACCAATCTCCCGACAATCGCCTCTCCCAGGCTTCATCCATGCAGCTACTTATCAGCCCGGCAGCTGATGAAGACGACTCGCCCTACTACACGATGAGCTCGCGGAGGGACGGGAACCCGTCTCAGCGCCCTGGTGCCAGGACAGCCGGGAGGGTATCCCCATCTATCACCAAGCTCTTGAAATCGGCTCTCCGCCCGACCGCAAAGGAGGAGATACCTGGTACCCAGTCGCTCGCGGAGACATCCGAGGGGCTGCTGCGCACGCTTAACAAGTCGAAGAGCGTACAGTTCCCCGTGGACCTCGTGCAGCAGTCTGCCAGGGGGACGAGGCTGGAGACGATGAGAGGGGACGCCAAGCCGGCGATTCCCCAGTCAGTGCTGCTGAGAGAGGGGGATGAGGTAGAAGGGACAAGTGCTGGGGCTGCTGTCGACATAGCAAGCGAGAGGCCGGAGCCGCAGGAGGACTGGGAGGAGGAAGAGGAGCGGAAACCGGGAGACGTTATCCTGCGTGGTGAGTAGCTTCCATCATCTAACCAGAATGCAAGCTCACGCGTGAGTGCGGAGTAGATCGTATGCTGGTGCGCGTGGGCTACCACAAGGAGAACGGCATAACAGGATTTGACGAAGGTTCCCAAGCGAGTGACCTGTATCGATCAGTTGCACTCGTTGGTATCTTGCTGACATATCCTCTTCAGCGACGCAACCCATTGGCCCGACTAGAGCCCATGGAAGAGTTTATCGTAATCTGGCATAAGGGGCAGATCGAGTTCTACCAGAACTGGGGAATGCCCCTGCGCGAGCGCATCACCGGCCACAAGCACCTCTGCTTTGTCGTTCCCCTCCTCCCCAACCGCACTTCCCTCTCCATCTTCAATCCCGACGACGTCACCATCTGCCTCACCACTTCGGTGGCTAAGCTTCAGCACGAACTCGACGCGATCATCAGCTCACCGACGACAGGTCACGTCCGCGAGTTGAAGAACAGGGTGAAGCAGTCGAGGCAGATCCAGTGGCTCAGGGGAAGGAGGGAAGGGACGCAGGTCATCATCATGAAGCTGGGAGAGAGGTCGAGGGCAATGGATTGGTACTGGAGGCTGTGGAGAGATCTTGGTGGGCTCTTACCCCCACGATTTGACATCCTCGTGCCCGAGCTATCCACGGTTATACGCATGGGCGTGCCAGAGAACGAGAAGACTGGACAGGTGGAGGACCGCCAGCTGCTCAAGACGTTCAACCGTCGTAGCACCCTCGCCACTTGCTGGGAGATGCTGGAGACGGGGACAGGTGTAGACGAGCTTCTTCGGCAGAGGGAGATGGGGGGCATTGGGGAGGGAGTGGAATTGCACCTGGCGTGGAAGGCAAATGATGGGACGCTGGACTGGGTGGTGTACCCAACGACGGTGGAGGGCAAGATGAGACCATGGGCGATGCTTGAGGGACTGGCAAGACTGCAGGTAAGCTAGTCCCTCAACCCTTCAAGGAGAGAGAGACAAGCTGACACAGACAACAGGGCGAGAAGGAGCCAAGGGAGCTTCAGCTTCGGGGGGCTCGTCATCAGCCAAAGGCTCTCAAGCTGGAAGACGGAACACTGCTAAACGAGCCGCCGGGCGTGGAGGGATACTTGTTCCGTTCGAGAGGCCCGGGCTCAAGGGTGATGACGTATGTGTCGTCGCATGACGGTAAGTCGACCTGGCACCATATATTGTGAAGCACAGCTGAAAGCCCGTGCCGCATTTAGGCAACCTATTCATTTCCGGCATGAAGCACGCCCACCCTCCTCTCACCCCTGGAGAAGAAGGCTCTATCCCGTCTGACATATTTGTCGACCTGTACAAGGAGTACCTCGACAGCGAACACGAACGTATGGTCAAGCTCATTGTCAGCTCTCAGGGGTGTGTTGATGTCAGAGACATCGTGGAGATTCAATGGACCGACAGGGAGGAGGGAGGGGGAAACCATGTAGGAGCGAACATGTTCGAGGTGAAACTGAATCCAGGAGGATCGGTGATGTTCGAGGCGCACTCGAAGGAGGTGGCCCAGGAGTGGGTGGAGAGACTGCGGGCGCTGAAGGCTTATTGGAAGTGCCGTCATCGAGTCGAGTGAGCTCCAATGGGATCGCATTAGCATCGGCAGCAGCTGACATCACGCGCTTTCGGCAGAGCCCGTAATCGCATGGACGTCACTGCAGGCCACCACAACGTATTCGCTGGTACCAGCCTCAGTCAAGAGCCCATCAGCGCCCTTTCGGAGGTATGGGACTGGTGCGTTATTCAAGGATGTAGGTCGGTGTGCCTTGCTGGGAGGCTGTACTTGAAGAAGGACCAACATGAGAAGTTCCGGTACGTCTTCGGGGTGTGATGTCCATGGACACTGACTAACATACAACTCAGACTGATGTACGTGGTCTTGGTGGGAGGCTGTCTGGTGTCCTTCAAGATAAAACGAAGGGCTGCCTTCCACCCCCGAAAAAAGAAGTACTTCCTCTTCGGTGCATACGTGAGCTCTATCTGCACCTCTGGTGGTATCTCTGGGGCATCACTGATTGTCGTGGGCAGGCATACTCTGGTTACCTCGCTCGAGACGAAATCCACGAGCCTAGTAACCATGATGTCTTCACGTCTGAACAGCGGGTGTATCAAGACGGTCTTCAGTCTGGCGACGGACCGGAAGATACCACCTTCTGCGTCAGGCTTGCCATTCCGGGGTCTAAATGGGGGAAGAAGACGCCGAACCCGTGGGAACTGAAGGAGGGGGAGCATTTTATTCCCCCGGGGCTTAGCACGAAGCCCAAGGGTCTGTTGATCTTCAGGGCTCGGTCGAAGGTAAGTAAGATGCATATGTACGCTCTCATGGCGAGAACAGGCGCTGAAAACTGTTGTACGCCTCGCAGCTCGAGAGAGACCGATGGGTCTGGGCCATCAATGCGGAGATGGAGAGACAAGTGAGGGCGCATACTGAGCAAGAGAAGGTACTGCGTGACTACGGGACGGTGCCCGACAGGTGGTACTCATAGGCCACCCTCGCGAAAGAGATGGGAGAGGGAGTGTCGGCGGAGGGCCCCATGTTTAGCGAAATCACAGTGTTGTGTAGAAACATAAGGGCATAGTGTCTTGTTTGGGCCTATTCCATGTAATAACCTTGTCACGGTATGTAGCCTTATTGAAAAGAGGGCGACAGCTGTCGGTTCACAGAGAGTATACAGCCGGAGCCGGGAATAAGATATGAGACCCCCCCCTGCCAGAGCTTCTTATCATATTACTTCAAAACTCACAAAATAACAACTTGAAGGGAGGATTCCCGGATCAGTTATTAAGTCTTCATTAGTATAACGGTTAGTATAACCGCTTCTCACGCGGTAGACCAGGGTTCAACTCCCTGATGGAGAATAACTTTTTTGCAACTCAGACACACTGAACGCAAATATTAGCCAGTGAATCAGATCAAATCAAGTCGCTGCTTAGCGAGAAAGGTGATTAGATTAGTCAGCAGCATTGCGGACGTCGCTAAGAAATAATGTCACGTCATCTATCCCGATCAAAGCCAACGCGCCTGCCCTTGGTGTGTCTCATCGTATAACATCTCCGACAATCTTGCGTCCATCATAACCAATAGCATTCTCACCACTTTCACCTACACCGTGGCGTTGCTGAACCCCAAGCATATAGCCGTGCTTGCAGCACCCTCCTACATCGTCATAGAACTTGCGTAGCTCGCGCCGCTATGGAGACGTTAAACACCAGCGGTAAGGGCGGCAAGCACCCGATGGCAGACGGCGGTATGTCCCACAGCGGGTCCCAGGAGGGACCATCTGTGACCTGGCTACACGACCAGGAGTTTAGAAAGGCGGTACTGGAAGGGGCAGATAGTGGTATGTCGATTGCGAAACCCTTCCTTTGAGAACCGTCTGCCGATCGCCAGCTAATGTTGCTATCGACCCCCTCTCAATTCAGAGCACCTGGACCCTCCGACCCCTACCCAAAAACCCCGCCCCATCTCCTCCAGATTTTCCCCGTCTTCATCCTCTACCTCCGTGGTCACCTCTCGCCCACCGCGCAAGCGCCTGTGCCGCAATCATCGCTCCCTCCCCCCGTCTTATCGCGGATCATCCTCTGCGTCCCTTGCATACCCATCAGGGTCTAGCAGCTTGCCTCAGGTAGGCCCTAGCACACTTGGGAGCGAGGAGGAGTCGAAAACGCGGCTGGACCGGCTCCTGGATCAGTTCCTGCTGCAGTCGTCGCCGTTACCAAAGAGGACGGTGGAGACGCGATCCAAGGAGAAGGAGAGGGCGCTGGAGAAGGATAAAGGGAGGCGAAGAAGTGGAAAGGAGAACGAGGGGGTGGACAGGCAGGAAGGGAGGGGAAGGGGGAAGGAAAAGGCGATCGGTGCCGGTGGGAGCCACGAGAGACTGAAGGAGAAGATAGAGCAGGATAATAGCGGTTTGTCCGCAGCGAGCGGCAGTCGCCCCCCTTCCAACATTATCCCTCTTCCTCCTCCCTTCTCTGCCGCCAGCACCAGTGCGAAACTCCGTTCCACTGCCTCAAACCCCCTACCCTCTTCCCGCAGTCCTCTCTCCCCTATCAAGCCTGACATACTGCCGCGCATCGGCCTGGGTACCAAACCAGCCCGGACCTTCGCCAGCTCGTCCGGCAGGAAGGCGTTCAAAACACCATTCCTGGAGCCAAAGCAGGCTGTCAGGTCTAGCCCCCGTCGTGCAGGCGGTACGAATCCCACGTCATCCAGATCCTCCTTCGCCTGTCCCCAACCTCATCCCCCCCGCCCTCATTCGCGCGAGGCTCATACGTCGCCCCCTCGCGCCACTTTCATTCCCGCCCCCCAACCCTCTCCCTCGCGCACCCACACCCCCTCCCGACCAGAAAGTGAACCAAGAACGGTCGAGCTGGCGGCGTCAAACGCTTCAGCGTTCATCAACTTTGATGTTGGGGAGGACGAACCGGAGGGAGACACCAGCTTTGACTCGCTGGATGGCTTTTTCAATGAGGGCGGGCCGGAGGTGGAAAGGTTATTGAGGCAGGTGGACGGAAAGCCGTAATGGAGACGGAAGTTAGGGGTGGAGGGTCGTCTGATGTTATCCAAGGAGGGCTTGGCTGGCGAGGCTTAAGGATTTGAAAGGGGAAGGGCGAAGAGGTCACCAGCGCGGAAGGGGAAGGGGAGTGGGGCGTGGAATAGACCGCCCAGGCAGGGGACGCAGCCCGTATTATATCTGTTTGGTCAAGTGGCGCATCTCCTTGTTATTCTTGTTGTTCCATATCCCTTTGCCATAATGCATGTGCATCATATTCGGGCCTTTTCCAGCTTGAATGCGTGGTGGACAGGTGCCGGACATGCCGGACCCGAAGTCCGGACACGAAGCTTGACACCGAGCGTCACTCGTCTTCCTAGCTTCAGTTCAGCTTCGTCTGTCGCATGGTCTCTTGCTCTTCTTGATATATTAGGAGACTCACCCACTGCCGTCCATCCGGGGTACCGCCTAATGACAAGTCATCTCCCCCAGTTCCATCTTCAACCACTTCTATCTGAACTCTATATCGACGACCTTCTCGACTTATCAGGTCCGTCAGCACCCTCCACGTACTTCGCCATGACAAGCTTACTTACTGACCTCGCAATTTCCACAGATCCATCGTCCTCATCTCCAGCGGGCTCTTACCTATTTTCATCAGCCACTTCCATAGCGGCGGCCGCTGGCCGTCGGGTCGCCACATCATCCCCATCGCGCGCATCATCAGCGCAGCATGGGGATCCGGAGCAGCGCAAGGAAGTGAGATGCGTTGAGGGGTACTCGAATAACCTCTATATAGGAGGGTCGGACGGGGTCATAGAGTGGTGGGTGTGCAATGGTGCAGTATCCGGGGGTCACGTAAGTCAGCTGTTGAAAAGGACCGGACCAGACATTTATGCCGCTGCACAGGAGAACGGCTGGACGTTGCGGCATAAACACATGCTGTTCCCCCGGCGGCCTGTGAGCAAGATGTACCTCTTGCCGAAGGTCTCAAAGATGCTGGTGGTATCAGGTGAGGTCATTGGTACTATAGACACTGCTTCGACCTGCGCTGACCTTGGTTACTTCAGATGGCACATTGCACTCTTTAACCCTACCGAAACTCGAACCGGTGCCATCGTCCGTCATGCCGCCCCTCCGAGGGGTTATCTCAGTGGTGTTAGACGATGATGAGTTAGAGTGGGACGGGGAGGGATCAGAGGACAAGAATGTAGAGATGAAGGTCGTTCTCGTCAGGAGGAAGGTGCTGGGAGTGTACAGACTCGGGAATCGCCTGGCGTCTGTGAAAGTAGGTCAACTGTGTCACTCTTACACATAGCCACTGATCACGCCGTTTTAGGAAATTCCGCTACCATCGCCTACCACTCACCACGCCTTTGTGAAGAACTATGTCTGCGCATCCATGCTTTCGCCCGAGTCAAACACGGCTCTCTACAGCGTAATTGATCTCTCCGATGCCTCAATGACGGAGGTCCTTCCAGTGTCTCAGATCCCAGCGGAGGAAGGGGAGTGGCAGGCAAACCCCAACATCGTGGTAGTCCCCGGGGAGGACGAGTTCTTGGTGTCTAGCTACACCGGATCCGTCACGATTGGGGTTTTCTTGAACGGGCAAGGCGACCCAGTAAGGGGTACAATGGAGTGGAGTTCACACCCTCTGTCTTTAGGTCAGTGATTGTCGGTTCTTGGGATGCAGGAGAGCCGTGACTGACAGCCAGAATGTAGCGGTCGAGTCGGGTCTGATCATTGCTCTCCTACGAGATCAAACCATTACCTTGCACTCTCTCGATAACCTTGAACAACCGGCGCAAGTTCTATCTCTGGCAACCTCTTCCCCCGCATTCAGCCTCAGCTACTCTCCTTACGGTATCACAGTACGAGATTTGGCTCGCGATACGAGGATGGCGGTGGATCGTTTGCCTCTTCTGGGCGGCAAGCTTGCGCCTACGTTTACGTCGCAAGACCTCACTGCCTCATCAGCGGTACCTTCTGCTGTCCCCGCCTCGCCAGACGTCCCAGAAGGCGACGAACCGCCCGCCGGCTCCGGTCTCACTCCCCCCTCTTCCCCTCTTCCCCGCTCAGCCACTCCCCAGCGTCCCAACACCTCTTCAGCCCCCTTCTCCACCGCCGTCACAGAGACCATGGTCGTCTCTCCCAACGTGATCCTCTCTCTTGCCCCTCTCCCACCCATCGTCCGCCTTGAGGCGCTCTGCAAAGACCATCACTTGGAAGAGGCATGCTCTCTGGTGGATGACGAGCGGCGGCGCGGTAGACGTGGCGAGATAGACGGGGACAAGGCCACACATCAAGCAACGGTGCGGTACATGCACTTGTACATCGCGGCGCACCTGATGGCGGAGGCGATGTTTGGGCGAGCAGGCGACTACTGGATCAAGGGGAAGGCGGACCCGAGAATGGTGGTGCGGAGCTTTAGTATGTTGAGAGGGAAGGTTATCGGGAAGGAGGAAGAGGTGGAGGTCTATGTGGGGCTGAAGGGTGTCTTGATGAGCATGCCCAGCGTGGAAGATATTAGTGAGTCGGAGAGATTATGTCAACAAAGTAAACCTCTGTGATACTGACAGAAGGTGGTGGATCAGTTGCCACAAGCATCAAGCGGAACTACAGTCCCCATGTGCAGCCCAATTCGACTACAGCTCCTGAGACGAATGTCCTGCGTTCGGCGATGGAGGGTGAGGCGAACGACATGCTGACTGAGGTGCTGAGGCGGATACGATCGTCGAGGCGCAGGGGTGGAGGAGCGCGCGGGGTGGACTCAAGAAAGATTGACGTAGTAAGTCGGCCCTAGTATTACACAGCGTGCGAGACTGACCCATACGTATCAGGTGATCGACACCACCTTGGCTAAGCTTCTTGCCTTGAAGGGGGTCACCAACGAGCTCCTGGCATTACTGGCAGGGTCAAACGACTGTGTCCTCACTGAGCTGGAGCCTTTCTTGGCGCAGCACAAGTATGTGCTGTCGACGGTGATGAGACAGCAAGGCCGGATTGATCGCGTTCTGGAGCTACTCAAGGAGTAAGTTTCGCTGATAGCGACTACTGGCAAACATCGAGCTACTGACACCTTCTGGCCCACAGGATCGCAGAAGCGGACGAACCAGATCCTTTCTGCGATGACCCTATAGATGAGCTGGCTCAGCAGCTGGAGACAGTCAAGGACCCGGAGCTGTTCACCAAGTATATGTTGTGGCTCGTGGGGAAGAGCCCGGCCAAGGGTCTCGACGTGTGTCCAGTGCCTACTGTCGTTGTTGGTCTTGATATGCGGTCGCTGATGTTTAATCCCAGATACTATTTTCCGAGCCTGTGATGGCCTGTATACGTGTAGACGACGCCGAGCTTATCCACTCACTTCGCTCTGTCGACGACGAAGCAGCGAACAGGTACCTGGACCACGTCGTTGTGACCAAGCGTTCTCCGCGACGTGATCTTCACGAGGAGCTTTTGGGGAGACTACTTGACGAAGCAGAAGCGCTGGGCGGCGATGATGGTGTGAAATACCATCTCGAGGAGCTTGGTAAGCTACTCCCTTGATCCTATGAAACAGTGTCAGGAGCTGACGTCATTATGGACAGACACGGAGTACAAGCTTGAGACAGAGCCTCGCCCGTTCATCATCTTCATGGCGCATGTCGCACCAGATACTCCAATAAAACGAGTCCGCTTGAAGCTTCTCCTTTTCCTCCAGGGGTCGCCATTCTACAATCTCGAAAAGGCTGCCGACAGGCTCGAGAAGATGCCTGCATTCAAGCCAGAGCTGGCTGTCGTGTACGGTCGCGTGAGTAGCTGTCGAGGGTGAGAGACTAGACCACAAGTAAATCTTACACGGTTCTACCTTCACTGTAGCTCGCCAAGCATCGCCCTGCACTGCACCTCCTCGCCCGCGAGATCGGCGACTCGCTTTCCGCTCAAACGTACTGCACCACAGCAGGAGAGATCATACCCCCGCGAGTCGCCCATGCTGTGTCAGCTCGTGTACCGGGCATGGACGGGTGGGCGACGATGAGCGAGGTGGGGAGGCGGAAGAAGGAAGTGGGGGAGGATGTTATGAGGGGGTTGGTGAAGGAGCTGTTGGGGGTGTATATGCGCGATGGGTAAGTCTAAGTGTATACTCTATTGCTAAGTGCTGTGCTCAACTTCCACCCATCACACAGAAAAGAGACGTTCAAAGAGGCCGCTGCTCTCCTCAATGCCCAGTCTCTGCACTTGGACTTGCTCGAGGTGCTTGATCAGATGCCCGACGAGTGGCCAGTCGACGTTGTATCGACATTCTTCCAGCGATCGCTGAGAAAAGGGCTGCATGAGCAATATAGCTGGAGAATCCTGAAGGCCATCTCAGCTGGGCAGAATCTCGAGGTGCGTACTGCTTTGCTAATAGTGAGGGCCTGTTAGGATCTCCCATCAGAAGCTGACCTTCATGTAATGTCTCGTTTGTGCAGGTCTCTGAACAACATCTATCCAGGATCCTCAGAATCCCACCCATCGTGCAGGCCAAGCCCTCATACAAGGGACCCGACGAGGGGAGTATCGCAGAGAAGGAGTGGGATAGCTTCGATGAGAAGGGTGCTCTCACTACGGATTCGGCGCCGGAGGAGGCTGTGTTCGACGAGGGAGAGAAGCAAGGGCTTGGGTTAGAGCTCGGATCGAAGGAGACGGGGGCAATAGAATCAGGCTCAGACAAAAGCAGGGGCTTGGTCTAATGATTGTATAATGAATCCTGTACGACCCCATGGAGAAGGGCAGCGCGTAGTAGCATCTAGAGAGGGTATGGGGGTGCAGGGTATACTACTGTATGGTGGCATGTGTGTTGTTTCCATTTGGGTTCGGTCATTCCAGCTTCAACACCTCACTGCTCGTCAACCCCAACTCCCGAAGCACGCCTGTCACCCGCCCTTGATCTAGGTTGGGCGTCATCCCACCGCACAGCGGACGCATCAGCCTACGGGTTCGAGCTCGTCAGTTTGAATTAATACAAAGGAACGCAACATCCATCCGAGCATACCATGGAGGCAAGCAGACCAAGACTCCAACCCTGCCACCCGCCGGCATATCTTCCAATGCTTTCACCACAGCTTCTTTTGGTATCAGCCCTTGGGGAATGCGCGTGACTGTGAGCTTATCCCCAAACTTTTTCTCCATTGAAGGGAGGAAGGCGGGGTCAGCCAAGGTGTTTGCCCAGTCCCATTCTACATTTTGGCAGGTGCTGTCCGTGACGGGAAGAGGGGGCGGAGGCGGAGGGAGGGAATGGATGAGGTGATATCTGGGAGAAGAAGATGGGTCGGATTTGGAGAGGAGCTGAAGAAAGGGGGAGATTGCTGTTCCTGTTGAAATCTGTCACAAAAGGACGTCGTCAGCGCTTTATGCTCAAGCACGACAACATGAGTGCAATTCACCATGATGATCTTGTCAAATTCAGCCGGGCGAATGGTGAAGGTCGGGATAGGGCCCCTGACCCCCAGACACTCGCCCACATGGGTAGCATGTACCACCCTCCCCACCTCTCCGCCCCTCACCCGCTTCACCACCATTCTCACTTCCCCATCTTGAACCGGATTGTTCACCGGTGTGTACGGCCGCTCGATCTGGATATCGGGACTCTTCACCATGAGGTGCTGTACTGTCACTTCCCCGTCTTCCACGTCTGTCAGAGTGCCGTCCAGCCGGTAGGGCTGTTCGAAGAGTTGGCGCGAAGGCGCGGGTACGGGGATCGTGACGAGCTTGTGCTTTGGCGTCAAGGACGCGGTAGCAGTAACAGGTTGGGTCGAGTAGACCTGTGGCGAAAGGGACGGGATGGATGGGAAGAGGAGGTAGCCAGTTGGGAGAGTGACTGATATGCCGAGGAGAACAAAGGCAGTGGGGCGAGAAAGCAGGCGAGGCTTGCCCTTGGGAAGTGGAGGATGGGTGGAGGAGCCAGATGGTTTGGTGGAGTAAAAGCGGAAAAGCGAGGATCGAATCGTCGGAGAAGGGTTCACCCGTGGTGATACAGCGGCTGTGCCCCTCAGAGAGGCTGAGAAGGCCATGACTGTGGACGGATTACCTGTATATGAGCTATTAAAAGTCGTTAATGCAAGAGGTCATACTACGGACGGCCTTCGAGCACCAGCTTGGGCGGGGATTTTTAGCTCGGGATTTATCTACTGGCCGCTTCCTCGCTCTCCTCCTGAGGGATCTGGTCTCTCGCCTTCTTCGACTTGTCTCCATCCATCTCTCTCGCTTCCAACACAAGCAACAGAATGCCCAGATCACCCGAAGCAGAGTCCCACAGAGACTTCGAGAGAGACCGTGATAGGGGGAGGGAGAGGGACAGGCGAGACCGGGACCGGGACCGAGACCGGGACCGGAACACAGATGCTTACGACCGCAAGGCCTCGAGCTCTAGGAGGGATAGGGATGACGGGGACGGAGAGCGATACCGGGACAGAGACAGGGAGAGGTCTAGGAAGGATGACCGCGGTGCCCGGGACGGTGATAGGGATAGGAGACGCGACAAGGGGAAGGGGAGAGAGGATGAGGACCGGAAGGAGAGGAAGCGCGACAGGAGCAGGAGCCGAGAGAGGAGTCACAAAAAGGAAAAGAAGCATAGGGACGAGTGAGTCTAGATTTCCTTTCCCTTTTCTACCGAAGATGATGTCGAAGGTCTGATGACAATTGTGTAGCTCTCGTAGCGTTTCGCCTTCTGCCAAATCCAAGCGCAAGGAAGCCAAAGCAGCCGCCAAGGCTGCCGCAAAGCGTGAGACCGAGCTCCAACAGTCTCGTGCCCTCGCCGAGCTCTCCATGTACTCTGCCACCGACAACCCCTTCCACGACGCCAACCTCGGCGAGGCCTTCTCGTGGCACAAGAAGCGTGACAAGGAAAAGAAGGCGGGCATGTCTGCTGAGGAGATTGCCATCAAGGACGCCAGGCGACGCCAGGAGGCGAAGGAAGAGCTCGAGAGGCTCAACAAGAAAAGGGCCGAGAGGGAGGTGGAGATGCAGTTGAGGGAGGAGGAAGAGAACAGGATGAAGAGGCTGGCAGAGGATGCTCAGATGGCCGAGTGGATCGCCAAAGAGGACGACTTCCAGCTGGAGCAGTCGAGGAGGCGGGCGGGGATCAGGCTGAGGGAACAAAGAGCCAAAGCTATCGACTTCCTCGCTATCAACCTACGATTCGCGGATCCGACATCCGCGGGCAGGCAGACCGCTGCGGTCGGTGCTCTTGCGAACCCGAGAAGGACCGAGGTGGAACGAGAGGAGGAGGAGGAAGGGTGGGGTTGGGCGGATGCCGGGTTTGAGTTTGAGATCGACGAGCCGTGGAAAATCTTTGACAACCTCAACCTCGAGGACTGTATTGAGCTCGAGCAGGACATCAAGATGTACCTCAGCTTGGAGAAGTCCCCCATCAACATCGAATTTTGGCAGGTGAGTTTATCTCGTTTATAAAGATATCACGGCAAAGCTGACATATTGTATACAGGCAATGCAAATCGTCTGCAACTACAACCTCGAGCAGCTACGCGACCCCGAGCATGCTGCTGGCGGTCGCCTCTTTGACCCCGAGGTAGACGAGTCTGCCAGCAAGGTCGTCTCTGGCTTGAGCCTCCAGCGCCTTGTTGAGCTGGAGAACAAAACCAACGAGATGCTGCAAAGCGGCCAGCCCGTGGACGGAGAATTCTGGGACCTCGTGCTGAGGAAGATTCATGTGGAGAAGGCTATCGTGAGTAGTTGGTGAAACCGGTGATCTTGGCAAGAGACTGACTTTATCAAAAGGCCAAGCTCAACTCTATCCACGAGATCGTGCTCAAGAACCGCCTCGAGCAGTTCAAACGCCGCCAGCGCGAAGATGCCGCCAAGTACCAAGCCGAGCTCGGCGGAGTTATTGTCAATTCTGCCAACAGGCAGTTTGGCGGTGACATGCATGCCGACGCGGGCGACACTGTCGAGATCGAGGAGGGAGCAGAGGATGACGACGAGGACGACTGTGTGGAGCCGTACAGCAGGGACATGAGTCCTCTGCCTGCGGACCCGAGGAATATGCAGTTGGACGAAAGGAGGCTACCGATCGTGGACGAAGAAGATGAGCTTCGTGCTTTGGTGAGCCACCCGCTAACGATTCGAATGCGAGCATTTTATTGACGTGGTTGAATAGTTCACCGCTCGCCACTCCATCACCGCCTCCAACTTTGTCCCCCGCAACGCCCGTTCGTCCGCCACCACCGCCGAGTCCGTTGCGCGCCCGTCGGCCGCCGACCTCGAGGCCGAGCGCATCTACCGCGCCGAGGCTGAGCGCGAGGCGCTGGACTACGGTTCAGAAGAGGACGACGAGGAGTTCGGGGACCTGGACCAGGGGCTGGAGGTGCCCGGCACGTACGACTGGAGCGACAGGTACCGGCCGAGGAAGCCGAGGTTCTTCAACAGGGTGCACACTGGATACGAGTGGAGCAAGTACAATCAGACGCACTACGAGTGAGTGGTTTTATGTGCCAGCTACGAGAGGGTGGATGCTGATGTGGTGTGTAGCACGGACAACCCTCCTCCCAAGGTCGTGCAGGGCTACAAGTTCAACATCTTTTACCCCGACTTAATGTAAACTACTTCCAATTTAGGACAACACTGGGACGCAGCTGACATAATCTCTAGCGACAAATCCAAGGCCCCGACGTACTACCTGAAGCCCATCCCGGGCGACCCCGACACGACCATGATCGTCTTTACCGCCGGGCCTCCCTACGAGGACATCGCGTTCAGGATTGTGAGGAGGCCTTGGGAGTACTCGCACAGGAAGGGGTTCAGGAGCACGTTCGACCGTGGTGTCTTGCAGCGTGAGTGTTCTGTCATTCGCGCGTCTTATAGTGCGTGCGGTAAAGTATGGGCTGACCCCTTCCTACAGTCTACTTCAACTTCGGCAGGACGTTCTACAGGAAATAAACAAAAGGGGGAACTGGGACAGCGACGTTCTGTACTGTACAACGTTGGTGGATCTTATTGCAGTCATTTCTGGTTCAGAATATGCATCATCGAAACATCTTGAAGTCCACGACTTAATACATACACATCTCGACACGTATGGCGTAACCCCCACGACTGAAACACGACCGCACATACTGTCCCCCTGTGAGGGGGGACGGATAGGCTTACCCCCATCCGGACCTCACACACTATAGTCTTATGGGTTTAGTCCTGTTACTCAGACTAGAGTCACAGCCAGTCTTGGATTCCGGGGTGGATGGTTGAGTGTTGAAGGTCTGAGAGAAGTAAGAGGAGATATGAAGTTGCATTGGGATGAACTCTGTCTATCCCCTCGTCTTATATACACAATAATCCATCTCTACGATGAGTCTCGTCCCCGTCGTCGTCCCCGTGCCTGTCCCCGTGCCCCTGTCTCTTCCCCTTGTCCTCGTGCCCTATTGGCCTCGTGCCCCATTGTCTTCGTGCCCTATTGTCCTCGTGCCCTATCTCCGGAGGCCGTCCTGCGGCCGACCGTCTCTGTGCCCGTCCCCGTGACCTCGTTCCGTAACCCCCCCACCCCCCCCTCAAACATCACGCCCTCATTACCCCCATATCACCGATTTCGCACGTCCAAAATGTCCCCATCTTCAACGTCAAGATCTCCAATCTTCTCCCCCGCATCCACCCCCGACCCATCGAACACCAACTGCAGCTTCTCAATGTCGTCCATCGGTAGCCCCACCTTGGTGCAGTAGTGCTTCAGCACTTTGCTCGCCGTCACGGTCTTTCGGACCCGCAGCCGCGCCTCGCCGCTGTTCCCGCGCACGAGGATCAAGATGGTATTGGACTCTCCGTTCTGGGGACCGGGTCTGGGGGAGCCATCGAGGGCGACGCCGGAGGGGGAAGCGGGGGTGTTGTCGTCTACGGTGAGGTCGACGGGGTCCTCGTACTTGTCCAGGTTCTCCAGCCGGGCGCGACGTTCGGCCTCAATGATATCGTAGTGATATTTTTCGTACCCCACTATAGCACAATACAAAATTCAGCGAGAGGTGGTTGTTGACCATTTGTTTGGCTAGGACTCACGCATCTCCACCCTCGCGTCGGTACGAATCCGGAGGTCGATAGGCGTCTGACGAGAGTAACACCGTTCGCCCTCGTACACAAGAATTATATCGTCTGGCGCTTTGTTGAGACTGTCACCGATTGCCTCCATAACTCTGAACAGAGTATCGGTCTGCCAAAAGCGAACCACAATGTCAACTTTCCAAGCAACCGACTGGTGGCCCAACTTTAAGTCTTCTAGTGCTCACTCTCTTGATCAAGATCGTTCTTGCCTTCGTCCAATGCTTGACCGCCACTGGAGGCGCCTTTTCCTGCTTTGACGGATCCATCTGCATCCGGGTCACAATCGAGCAGGTATCATCGAACTTCTCCGGCGACTTGGGCTGCACTACGACATCGTCGTCTTCATCCCCGTCTACCGTCTCGGCGTACATCGATCTTCGGGGCAGATGAGTTAGAAATGCTGCTAGGATGGCACTAAGGACACTCACTCGACGAGAGTTTCCAGATCCTCAAGCTTTTTGCTGCTCAGAGGCGGTGGCGGAGTGAGCTCAACTCTCTTCCGCCCCTTCGCCTTCGTCCTCCGCCCCTCCTCATCCTCCAAGCCCAGCGCCCTGTGCCCTCTGTCAGCGCCACTTCTCTCTTCATTCATAAGGACAAGACCCACGACGATGCAAACCGCTCCTCTGTGCCCCCTCTGTGCTCCGTGCCCCCCATTACCTTGGACGACCCCTTCCGCTCTTTCTTATCGGCAACCTGCCGCGTCCACTCCGGCAGCAGCGACGCCTCCTTCTTCTTCGTTACCCGCCGTCTCTTCCTTCGCTCTGAATCAGAATAGTCCGACTCTGATGAATCGTGGACATAGATGGGAGAAGGTTCCCGAGGAGGGGCTGTGGTGCACATGCGATCAGCTGGGTGGCGCTCTTACGGCGATGGGGACGGGGCGGGAGGGGAAGGGGAGGAAAGGAGGGGACGCACGGATGCTAGCCGCTCGGAGGATGGGTTTTCGCTTGGAGATGAAGAAGTCAGTAGAGCTATCGGTGTCGGACCCGCTGTCTGAAACCGGGGCCTTGCTCTCGTCGGCCATGATGGCGGGGTGTTGAAGGGTGAGAAGCGGGAAGGTGAGGGAACCAAATACTTCGCGACGCGTCGATTTGCGGCTCGAGTCGAAGGTATGCTTGCGAAGTATCGACTGGCAGGAGTGACACTGAGGGGTATCAGGTGCGCGGGGATAGCAGTGGTGGTGAATTATGCTGTTGTTCGACGATGAGGATTGAGACTAAGTAAGAAGATGAAAGAGAAATAGACGAACGCGCAACCAGACTGGCCCGCACTCTCGAAATCTCCTCCTGATGGCGCGCGCGACTTACTCCTTTGGTTTCGGCATCTTCGCCGTCCATCTCTGCACTCATTCATCCACCACTCGACCTATCCATGCCTCCCCGTGTCCCACTTCCCCGTCTCACCCTCTTCACAGGCGGCAAAGAGTGCTCATTGTGCGAGGTCAGTAAAGGCTCCAAACGGCTTCTCGCTCATAGCTGACGCCCTCACCCCTCTCCTCCCTTCGCCCGGCCGCCCCCACTTCAGGTCGCCAAAGAGCAGCTCTCCCTCCTCCAGCGAACCACCCCCTTCCATCTCGACTATTTCAACATCCGAGCCCCGCCCGCAGACGTTGACCCACGTGACGCGAAAAAGTGGCGCAGGCTGTACCAGTACGATATCCCTGTGCTGCATCTTGAGGGCAGGCGGGTGCAGAAGCACAGGATTGACAAGGAGAAGTTGGCGGAGACGCTGGCAAAATGGCAGGAGGGGAAGATGAAAGAGCTGGAGGGGAAGGAGGTGGGGGAGAAATCGGAGTAACGGAGAGCGGGTTGGGGGGTCGAGCTGGGGCAGGGGAGAGGGCAGGAGGGACAGAGTCGGCAGCGGGGGGTAGGGTGGGCCCAGTGAGGAATGCCAAGTCGAGGAGGAACGAGAGGTTCCAGCCCTACACATCCATTCTGCGCTTCAGAGCCAGTGAAGACCCAATTCATGATGACCGCATCAACGACATCCACGACAAACCTTCGAAACCACCTTGGCACACCGCCCTCGGACGAATTGCCTTCCTCTTACCCTCGTCGCTTGGCGAAGATGTGCCCGCAGGTGAGCGGGATGCCTTCGTGGGCATTCTGCGAAGCGCGTTTAGAAACTTCAGCGATGTCCAGGCTGGCAGCGATGTGGAGGTCATTGACATGCGGGGTGGGCAGGAGAGAGGCGAGGGGGAGGATGGGGACGTTGAAGAAGGGGAGGTGCAGGAGGAGCTTGGGTGGGGGTTGGACCTGGTACCACAGGACAAGTGGGTGGACCGGGATGCGAGCATGGTGATGTACGATGATGTCGTCTATGGTGGGGCAGAAGACATTGTCAAGCCTTTCAAGTGGGCCATCCCTCCATCTTTGACCTCAAACCAATGGATGCTGACGTGGCTCTGCAACACAGCCAAGCGTGTTGGAACTGCCTTGTAATAGGCCACGCTATCGCCGACTGCCCCTTCCCGCGCAACCCACCCCAGATATACCAATCACGCAAGGAGTTCTACTACAAACGCGATTTCGCACCCCCCGCATCCTCGCTCCCCACACTGGAGCGATACCTCACCTCCCGACCTACCCAGACTGAAGTCGACCGCCGCATCGAGCTGCTGGGGCGGTTTCGCCCTGGCAAGATCAGCGAGGAGCTGGAGGAGGCGGTTTGCTGGGAGGATCCAGTGGATGATGAACTGCAGGGCGAGGAGGAGCAAGTGGATAGGAAAAGTGAGGAACGGGAGAAGGTGGAATTGATGAGGAGGAGGATGCAGTGGCCCTGGTTATGGGGTATGGCGAATTGGGGTTACCCGCCTGGGTGGCTGACTAGCCGATGTGAGCGCCTACCCTCAGCCAATTTCTTTCATGAGAGCTCACTCAGTCGACTGTAGCCCCCATAGAGACAATTCGAGAGAGGATCAGAAACCTCCAAGTGTACGAAACGCCGTACGACATGGAAGAGGAGGATGATCCAACAGACGTGCTGAAGGTGTATGGGGGGGGCCTAGGGTCACCAGATCCTCTGCCATTTGCTGATGGGATGTACGCCTCCGGGGCAGAGAGTGACGAGGGTGATGCCCGAGCATCGCCGGCGTCGAGCTCGATGAGTCTGGAGACAGCGTCCCCGGCAGTTTCAGTGCATCCACTTCGCACTTCTCCGCCACCGCCGCCGCCGCCGCCACCGGAAGAAGCTCCCTCTCCCCCCCCACCACCACCCCCCTCAGAACCACCCCATCCCCCTCCCTCACCCCCACCCTCTTCTCTATCCCCTTCCCTACCTCTACCCCCTTCGTGTCCCCCCTTCCCCCTCGTCCCTACTCCCAGACCTTCGCCTGAGCCCCCGCGCCGCTGGGCCGAGTACCACACGGACTTATTCGACTCCTCGCGCCTGCACGCCTACTCGGATGCACAGCCGTACCCGCTGGGGACTCGCGCGCAAGCGCCTAGCTATGTTCCGCAACCGCCGAGGCCTGTGATGAGGTGGCGCTGATCGGTTTTGGGGGGGAGAAGTAATGGAGGGAGGAGGCAGAGAGATAGTGATCTCTCCTTGGTCTGCTACATATCGGTATCTGCATATAAATACAACTCCGACTGTTCAAGGGGGGCGGAGGGCAAGTCGCAAGAACCAACAAGCCCAAAAGAAGCCTGCTTGCATGCATCTATCTCCATTATGTGCCCCCGGCTGGCCCGTGTCTCGCCCGGGCTATCTTCGGCTGTGTGGCGCGTTAAAAAATGAATGGTGCCTTGGAATTTTTGGGCTTCCTATTTCTTGTCACCGCTAGTTGGCGCAAGGTCGCGCAATGTGAAGCGCCGCTCGCTTCCAACCAGCAAGCCACATATATATTCTTCCCCGGGCACCACTGTATCTACCATCGTCTGTCTTCCCACAGAATCACATCCGTTCAATCCAAAATGGGAGACGAAGTAAAGACGAACGCGCTCGAGGACGTGGCTTTCGGCAGTGTGAGTCAGGGTGGCTGAGTGGGGCCATGTCCAGGTGCTTTGGGAGGGGCATCGTGCTGACTGGCGCCACGGACAGGTGGCAGGGATGGTTGCCAAAGTTTTCGAGCACCCCTTTGACTTGGGTGAGTGCACGGTGACAATGGATGCTTGCATGCGTGCTGACGTTACGCGCTACCAGTCAAAGTGCGGCTCCAGTCCCAGCCTACTGACCGGCCGCTCAGGTTCGCCGGCCCCGTCGACTGCTTCAAACAGACGTACTCGAAGGAGGGGTGGAAGGGACTTTATCGCGTAAGTCAAGCTAGCGGTCCCGTTGGGGCCCTGTCGTGTACATATCGGAGCTGGCCAGCTGACCAATGGTGTGGTGTAGGGTATCTCTGCGCCCATTGTAGGGGCTGCGTGCGAGAACGCCGTGCTCTTCCTGTGCTACAATAAGTGCAAGGAGGCAATATTCCTATTGCGACCGGAGGGCAAGAGGAAGAGCAAGGAGCTGTCTATGGGAGAGACGGCAATGGCGGCTGCTGGTGCAGGTTCTTTGGCGAGCTTTGTCTTGTGAGTTTGTCTAGAGCGTTGAGGTGGAGGAGAGCGGCGGGCGGAGACTGATTGAGCGTACTTAACAGGACCCCGATCGAGCTCATCAAGTGTCGGATGCAAGTCCAGATGCTTACCCGTGAGGGCGCATTTGGTGGTGCTGCCACTACGCCTACACCCGGTGTTCACCCCTTCGCTACCACCACGGCCCTCCCCGCTGCCGCTGCCACAGCGGCCACCACCACTGCTGTCCCCAGACCCCCCCTCGGCCCTCTTTCTCTGGTGCTCGACACCGTCCGCACCTCTGGTGTTCGCGGGCTCTGGCTCGGCCAGACCGGTACCCTCATCCGCGAGACGGGCGGTTCCGCCGCCTGGTTCTCGGCGTACGAGTACGCCGCACGCTTCTTCATCGCGCGGCACCAGGCCAAGATGGCGCCCACCGAGACGGCTACCAAGGCTGACCTCAGGTCGTGGGAGCTCATGGCGTCCGGTGCGCTCGCCGGCATGTCGTACAACATTGTGCTCTTCCCGGCAGACAGCATCAAGTCATCGATGCAGACATCGGCGGAGCTGAACCCCGACAAGCCGGCGCCCGGGTTCTGGCCGACGGCCAGGAAGATCTGGAAGTCGAGGGGGATCAGGGGCATGTATGCGGGCTGCGGGTTGACGGTGATGAGGGCTGCGCCGAGCTCGGCGATGATCTTTTTCATCTATGCGCGGCTGGAGAGCCGGTTCGGCGGGATCCTCGGGTAGGGAGTAGGAGCGGTGTGGGTGGTGGGTGGAGGGGGGGGGAGGAGATCGAGTGGCTGAGTCATCACAGCACGGTTTTGGGACGTTGTAATAGATTGTAAATGCGGCGTCTGAGTCCAGTACATAAGCATATCCAGCATCACAGTATCATGTATCGGGGTATTACAATATATGGCGTGCAAGACATCCAGCCCCCTTATAGCCGACTGCCTTGCATGATGAAGAGAGTACGGACGGTCCGTGCCCGCTTAGTAATCAGGGAAAGCGGCTTTGTCCATTGCTTGTCGTTCGTCGTCGTTTTTCTTCTCATCAGGCATACAAAAGTTACTAATCCGATCTCTTTCCTTGCTCATCTTCCTTTGTTGTCACCATCCACCCACGCCACCCAACACCACACCGTGGACGGTATAACCGCACCCGCACAGTCACAGACTATTGCGAGGAACGTCATTGAAACATAATGACCTCCGTCGCCACTTCCCCTCCACCCGCCCTTCCCCTTCCCCTTCCCCCCTCCGCCAGCAATGGCCAGCAGCAGCTCCCCGCCATACCTGCATCATCGGCAGCAGGACCCAGCCATATCCAGACGTCTATAGACCTCACAGCAGACGAATCAGATGGAGAGGGTGTTGCGGTAGCAGCCCCTGGCGAGCCGAATGGGACCTTCGTGCAGACCCGACCCGCAACGTCAACATCCCCCTCGGCCTCCGCCGCATTCGCCAAGCGGTCACCTCACATCCCCATGTTCCCCGATCCCTCCATGTCCATGTCCCCCTCTTCCAGCAGGGTCCAACCCCCGCCATCCCACTCGCCCTTCGTCCACCCGGGCCAGCCCCCCCAGCAGGACGAGCCCAATGGTATCGTCTTTAGGGGTGCCAACATCAAAATGCCCGTAAACCACGGTTTGGAGGCCTCGGGGAATGTGACCGCGGGGCCGAGTAGCGGTGGTGCTCCAGGAGGTTTCAGGCAGTACGCGCAAGGGCCGTCTGTTATGGGATGGTCGCCGTCGCCGAGCGCGCCTCACTTTCCCTCGCACCTCGGCATGAACACCGGCGTCGGCGGAGCCGGCAGCAGCGGGCAGGTCATGAACGGGCACGGGCACGGCGTCTATATGCCGCAGCAGCAGCAGAAAACGAGGGCCGGGACAGACCCCTCGTCTGCCATAGATCTTACCAGCCGGAATATCCCGTCGCCGCCGCGCCCGGGCGACGAGAAAAAGCCGCTGTGCATCGGGTCCATTAGGTCAGCGGCGTTAATGATCTACCCCTGCCCGGCAGTGGTGATTGGGGCGCAGCCCCCGCCGGGGTCGCGGGAGAAGTACGACGTTGTTGGTTTTAGAGGGGCAGAGATGCTTAAGGTCAAGCTGAAGGTGAGTTGATCGTGTCTGTGCATTGGCCGTGGGGCGGACACTGATAGCGGCAAGCTAGTATCGAGCTGCGGGGACTCTGGCGAGGAAGGACGAGCCCAACTCGATGCTGCCACGGGATGTCATACAGGTTCTGACGCGTAAGTCCTGTGTGCGTCGCATGGAGTGTGCAGATTGTGCTGACGAGATTTTGTGAATAGCTTCTTTGACCACCTACATTGGAGACTTGGAACCACGGGTTGCTGTACACCTGGGAACGCTCATGGCGCGAGGGTTGGCTAGGCTGGAAGGTTTCGTGCAACGGCTTCAACCTTCAGCTGTGAGGAGCGTCCTTAACCATTTATCCATTGAAGCCTGCTGACGGACCATACAGGACCACTTCCAAATACGAGTCGATGTTCTCGTCTTCACCCTCCCCTCTAACGTCCACTACATCGCCAACTACCTCGCAAACCTCAACCTTTACCTCTTCGACCCCGTTCCCCCCTACGACCCCTCGCGTCACTCAGACCGTCCACGGTACGATAACCCGCATGGCGGATCAGCCAACGCGCAGCTTCTGCACGACCAGGCGCAAAGGCGGTTAATGGGGCAGGGGAACAGCGGCGTCAATGGAGAGTTTATGTTTTCCGATAGGGAAAGGGACAAGGCGACGCAGGTGGAGGTGCAGAGGAAGCAAGTGGATGAGGTGTTCAAGACTCTGGAGAATGGCAAGGAGTTGGACCAGAGTGATCCTGGTGCGTCTACCCGGAAAGATGAACCATACAGCCGACCCTGACGTTATGTCAATAGGACCCCTGATCAAGACCGATCTCTTTCCCCACCAGCGGAAAGCCCTCACATTCTTCCTCCAGCGTGAACAAGACTCCTCTGCCCTGCGACAGGCCAAGAAGGCTGCGAAGAAAGCCCTGAGAAGGTCCAATAAGCGGACGGGGAGTGTGGATGAGGGCGACGGCGAGGGGGAGAAGGATAAGGGCAAGGAGAAGGAGAGGGAGAAGGAGAAGGAGAACAATGACAACGACAGTCGGTCGTTGTGGGAGGGGATTAGAGATGAGAAGGGCAAAGTGCGGAGCTGGAAGAATAAGATCACCGGGAGCGAAGTTCGGGCGAAGAAGGGAGAGAAGCCAATTGACAGCAAGGGGTCTCTTCTAGCTGACGATGTGAGTACAGAATCGGGGGTAGATAGTTGTGAGGAGCAGCGCGCTGATGTGTTTTCATAGATGGGTCTGGGAAAAACCCTCTCTGTCATTTCTCTTATCGCCGCCACCCGCTCCTCCTCCCGCGAGTATGCCCGAACAAAGATCGAATCCATCGAGTCTTCTTCTACGCCCGACGAGCCTGAGCTGGACCTGAAAACAGGCGAGTTCAAAACCAAGGTCTTTGGGATGCCCAGCATCGATGAGATGATTGAGGCAAATTCGGCGGGCAAGAAGCGCAAGCGCGATGAGGAGCAGACCAAGAATCTCGCTGCTCGCCGAGCGCGCATTGCACACCGCTCGAGAGCGACGCTGCTCGTCACGCCCATGTCGACCATTTCGAACTGGGAAGACCAGATGAAGGAGCACTGGAACGGCCCGGTGGAGATCGTCGGGGGCGCGTCGGGGGTGATGCCCCCGAAGAAGATCGAGCGCAAGTGGAAGCCGCCAAGGGCCCCCGGGGCGTCGTCAGACGACGAGGACGATGACGACGAGAATTTTGATGTGCTCCGCGTGTACATCTACCACGGACCGAGCCGTCGTTCGGACCCCCAGTTCATCGCGGATTTCGACGTCGTCATCACGTCGTACAACACGCTCGCGAACGAGTTTTCTAAGCAGAACGGATCGTGCGACACTGATGCGACGACGACGCCTGGGGAGACGGCGGATAACAGCGGGGAGGAGAACGGGGAGTATGGGATGAAGATGGATGTGGATCAGGATATAAAGGCGGTAGAGGTGGCAGCGGCGTTGTTAGATAAGAAGGGGGCGAAGAAGGGGAGGGGGAGGCCGAAGAAGGATGCGGCGGTTGGGGACCAGACGAGCCCCTTGCAGGCTGTCGATTGGTTCAGGATCGTTCTTGACGAGGCTCAGTGAGTGCGACGTCTGGTTTAGACCTTTGTGAGTATTACTGACCACCCCGCAGCTACATCAAGACAGCCACTACTGTCGCCTCCCAAGCAGCATGCGCGCTCGAGGCTGACCGCCGCGTAGCGTTGTCCGGTACCCCGATCCAGAACAAGATTGAGGATGTCTGGGCACTCTTCAAGTTCCTTCGCATCAGCCCTGTGGACGGCAAGGAATGCTTCACGCAGTACATCTCCACTCCGTGCAAGACCGGCGAGCAAATAGGTGTCGCGCGTCTCCAGCTCATCATGCGGTGCTGCACTCTGCGCCGGACCAAAGAGTCGACACACGAGGATGGCTCCAAAATCCTCAACCTGCCGCCGAGAAGCGAGCGCCAGATGTGGCTCACGCTGCGCGAGGACGAGCGCAAGATCTACGACGAGCGCGCAAGCCAGGCAAAGAACAAGATTGGAGAGCTCAAAGCCAATAACGAAACCAGCAAAATCTACGTCAACATGCTCCAGGAGGTACTGCGGCTGCGCCAGATCTGCAACCACGTGGACCTGGCGATGCTGGGGCCGGTAGAGGAGGACTATGATGGGACGATCATGGACTACGAGGTGGCGGTGCAGGGGATCGAGCAGAATGGGCTGAACCAGCCGCGCGGGGTGGCGGTGGTGTGCTCACTCAAGGAGGGCGAGGGGGCGCGGTGTAATGGGTGCAGCTTCGATTTCGGAGACTGGTTCCCCTGGATCGGGCTCGGAGGTGTGGAGGAGGAGCGAGAGAAGCCGACAAAGAAGAAGCTTAATTATAAGCTTATCTTGACGAAGTGTCTCCACTTGTACTGTGCGTAGACTGTGGCTGGACTTTCCGTGCATAGCTGACGTCTCTTCTCCCACAGGCCAAGGCTGCTTCAAGAAGGAGGTCTACGCCGACTACTCCAAGCGCATGAAGACCTCGGTCGCCCGCGCCTGCGCCCGATGTCAGACCATGATCCGTCTTCCTAACGATATCATCGAAGTCATCCCGCCGGACTCGTCTGAGTTGCCGGAGACCACCGTACCTGAGGCGTCGAAGCGCGCCGTCCGGAAGAAGTACGTGCGGCCTTCGGGCGAGAAACTCAACTTGTCAACCAAGATGCAGTTCTTGCACGACGAGCTGTTGCGGTTCTCCAAAAAGAACCCCAACTCGCCGCACTATGATCCGTTTGCACTGGGGGAGGATGACGTGGAGGAGATGGATGCAGAGGGTAAACCATTTGTGACGAAGAGTGTTGTCTTGTGAGTTTGATCTGTCAAAGTTTGCGGACTTGCTGACGCAGTGTGCAGCTCGCAATGGACGACCATGCTGGATCGGTAAGCCTAGTGTGAATACGACCTGAGACTACGGCTGACATGTTTTTCAAAGTATCGCCGACATGCTGGAGGAGACCAACATCCGTTACGCCCGCCTGGACGGTTCCATGTCCAGAGAGGACAGATCGAAAGCCATTGACGCGCTCAAGTACAACAAGCACGTCGAGGTGCTGCTCGTCTCGACGCGAGCGGGTGGTGTGGGGTTGAACTTGACCGTTGCATCGAGGTGTTATCTTGTGGATCCTTACTGGTGAGCTTCATAGTTACTATGTCTGTCGTTCGGGCAGGGATTCTAAAGCCAGCCACGTAGGAACCCGTCTGTCGAGTCTCAGGCAATTGATCGCATCGTGAGTGACGCGTCGATATATGACTTTCTTGTACCTACCTGGCTGACAACCTATCGCAGCACCGAATGGGCCAGACCCGTCCAGTAGTTGCAATCAAGCTCATGATCAAGGATTCGATTGAGGAGAAGCTCGACAAAATCCAGAAGAAGAAGGCGGATCTGGCGCAGCTTTCGCTGAAGAACATGAGTAGGAAGGAGCTGATGGCGCAGAAGGTGAGCTTGCCTTCGCGGGTGCGCGGTAGGGGTTGCGCAGCAGGGCAAAGCTGACGCTGACTTTCCGCAGTCGGAGGAGCTGGCGAGTCTCTTCAGCTAAACGGCGTCCTAGACGGGGGCAGCTGATTTGAGAGGGAGGCGGGGCTCTTGAAACACGCACCTTACGAAATTCCGGGGAGTACTATTAGTAATGGGTTTTTTTGGTGTAGCATAGCGGCATATCTGCCCTTTTTCTCTTATGATTATTATCATATATATATTGATCTTGCATAGAGCGTGATATAGAGGTCAATGGGTCCCCTCATGCAATACTGCTATGGGATGGCAATCGGTTCAGGCAGGAGGTCCTTCCCCCATCTGTTTTTGACCCCATTTCCATGGATCATGAGGGGATTCATAGCGGTGTGGTCGGGGAACTGTGTCGGTACACCGCGGGGCTCCACGCCGTCGAAGTAGACGCGTCACCATGATCACCACCATGCTGGCTGCAGGCATGCATCGTGGGAGAGAGACCAGAGAGACCACACCTGTCCCCTTGTTGCAATTGTTTCTCAATCTCCAGCTGATACCACGCACGAGGACAATATCACCATCTACTCAGTATAAACGTCCTACGCCGCGCCATGTCCAGCTCCACCCCGGCTTGGGTGCCCATCCTGGAGCAGCAGCTCAAGGAGAACCCAAAGTCTCTTGGTATGCCGCAGCCGAATGCGTACAGTAGGAGGGAACTGAATACTGACAGCCAATCGTAGCCTATGCTTTCTCCACCCTCTCAGCAGAGGGCAGACCCAAAGTTCGACATGTCATCCACCGAGGTTGTAAGTCTCCTCGATGACTCTTTACCTCGTCTTTGTCGCTCAGCAAGCTGACCCCATCCCCGGCTGTAGTGACACCTTCTAACCTCCTTCTCACGACTACCGATACCCGTATGTCTAAACCCCAGCACCTCGCTCGCTCCCACGCCATCGAGCTCGCCTGGTGGATTGAGCCCAGCCTCGTGCAATTCCGCATCACCGGAGAGGCCTACACCATCAGCGAGCCAGGACACGTCAAGGAGGCCATCAGCGGGCTGGCGGTCGAAGGGAAAGAGGAGGCGGAGGAGCTGTACTGGCAGAAGAAAAGGGCCGAGCTATGGAACAGTGTGAGCGGGCATTTGAGGGCGGGGTTTGGGAGACCGACTTCGGGGAAGCCGTTGGATGAGGTGGAGGATTCGTCCAAGTGGGCAGAGACGATCGCTACAAGTTCAGTGAGTTTGACTTTCAACTGTCACATACACGGAGACTGTCCTGCATCGTGAATTGTGCTAACAAGTGTGGCTAGAATGACGTCGAAGAGCAAAATAAGATCGACGAGGCATTCTCGCACTTTGCGATCATCGCCATCCGTCCCGAGGCCGTCGAGTTCCTCGAGCTGAAGCCTATCCCCAACCGCCGCACGCAGTACAGATGGAACAAAACGGGTAACCCCGACGACGGTTCCAACTGGAAGGAAGTCAAGGTTGTTCCCTAGAGTCCAAACCACCCGTTACAGTTGTATGCATAGCTAGATCACCTTTGCGACCTCAGTGTTAACAAACAAGCCGATATCAAGCCCCTCAGCCTCGGGCTTCACCACCCCCGCCTTCCCCAGCACTCTCAGTGTCTCCCTCACCACCTCTTCCTTGACCTCTGCGAGCTGCTCCTCCCACTGCACGCTCTTGAGCCACTCCACGACGTCCTCGCGCTGGTGCCCAAAGAAGTTGGACACAAAGTCGACGTCCTCGGACTCGCGCGCTGCGGGGGAGTTGAAGTTCTGGACGAAGGGCTGGAGGGAGGCAAGGAAGGTGCTAATAGATGAGGAAGAGGCATTGGGGGATGCGGCGATGTGCCAGCATGGCCAGGGAGCTTGAAGGGGGTGAGCGACGAGCGGAGTCAGTTGCTGGGGGGCTACTCACTGTAGACGGAGCCGATGAAGCGGACCTCGCCAGAGTCCACGTAAGGCTTAGTGGTGAACCATTCCCAGAGAAAGACGGAGGCTACCATAATGTGTCAGTCCCAGTATAAGCTTGCATGGAAAGCTGGATGCAGCTGCACTCACTCTCGTCGGCGTTGACCGAGTCTCTCAAAGGCTTGAATTGGCCGTTGACTAGAAGGATGAAACATAGTCAATGTCAAATCCATTCAAGACATCTATAACATTGACAGCTGCAGGCTATGGCTTAGACACCAATTTCCAGCTGACTCACTTTTGAATCTGGGCTGTTCCTCCTCCGTCCAGCCCTGCTGGAGGGAGAGCACGGAAGCCATGACCTTTGGAGAATGACGCATCAGCAACGCCCGTACAAGTGCAAACAACAAATCTTAGGCGCCCATACCTGAGACCCACTACATGTTACAGTCAGCTCCGAACACTCCCAACGATAGTGGACAGGCCATCTGCAAACGTACCTTCCCAACCTCGAGATCCCGAAAGTCGTGCCCTTCAGGTCGTCCACAGTCTGGTACTTGCTGTCTTTCCCGGTGATGATAGCCCTGTATTCGAGGATCACGAATGAGCTATGATGGATGGCGGCCACATTCGGTTATCCCCTTACCATCGCAAAGGGCTCGCAATGTATCGCCCCACGAGCTTGTACGAGGTCTGGCCGTTGGCAAGGCCGGCGATGAGCGCATCAGTCAGAGCTGTATACTGCTTGTCAGCGTTACAGTCCGGCACTTCATGTAGCAGCCATGGACGAAGCCCACCAATACAGAGATCAATCTCGCCGTTCTTGAGCTTGACCTGCATCTCTCCTGTTCCACCCGGGCACTCCACGAGCTCGACGGTCTCGCCCTTGTCTTGCTCCACGAACTGGAGCAGGGGCGAGAGGAAGTGTTCACGGTGCCAACCGACGCGGAGCTTGGTGGTCATTTTGGATTGCGGGATGACTCCAGCGGTCAAGTGAAGGCTTGACAGGCAGTTGCTTGTTATCTTTATCTGTGAACTTGCTGTTCGGCCTGTTGCCTCGTCTTCGCTCGCCATCTCCCCTCAAAAAGGGGAGGACTCGGACCAGGGACTCGGAACAGCGCCGAAGCTGTTGCGGCGATGGCCGTTCCTTCCTCCGTCATCGCTGGCCACTGCCACTCACACATGCATCTACTCTTTTGTCCCCAATACCAGTATCCAACCGTACAACCGTCATGCCCCGCAACCTCTTCCTATACCTATCAGCCCTCGCTACCCTCGCTACCCACACACTCTCCCTCCGACATGGCGCACACCAGCTGCGCGACCTGTACGCTTACCCAAAGTATCAAGTCCAATTCCACAACGAGCTGCCCATAGCGGCGAGCGACGCGGAGCGGTGCAAGGAGACCGGTGTATATAGCGAGGAGGAGTGGATGGTGCTGAGACCAGGGGCTGGAGATCAGAGAAGGCTTGGGGATGGAAAGGATGACGCTCGAACGGTGGGCATCGCTCTGAACATCGAGAGGAGGGAGCGTACGTTGACGTGTCGCCTATAGCAGGACCAGCTAGAGTTGGTACCAATGAGCTTTGCGCCTTACGACGGAAGTCCAGGAGATACACCTCACTCATACCTCTGTCTGATGCCTTCGCCTAACACCACGGCGGAGCAGACCTCACGCGTTGGTCAGCTGGAGGAGGTTGAGGAGGAGCTGGACCCCGTTCAGGGGTGGAACGCTCTGAGTCATCTGGATGGCAAGTGTCTGTACTCTAAGCAAGGGTGGTTTACATATGCGTAAGTGATACTCACACAGAAGCCTGCAGCTTTTACTGACTCTTTGAAATTGTCGTAGGTACTGCCACAACTTGTACATCCGCCAGTTCCGCCAAGCGGCGCACCCCCACCCCCACCCACCCGGTGGCTTCGTCCCCAAAGAAGACACCGACTATGAGGGCTACACCCTCGGACAAACCAGCACCTACGCCCAGAAGAACTCTCGTAGCAAGTTGCGTCCCGGCTCTCTCAAAGACAAGGCCCACTCCAAATCCACGTCTGTCGACACTTCCGACAACTCCCCCGCCGTGTCCTTCGGAATCGGCGCGTCCTCGCGCTACCTCGTCCAGCGCTGGTCCGACGGCACTCGGTGCGACAAGACTGGTCGCCCGCGAGAAGTGGAGGTGCAAGTGCACTGCTCAATGACCACTGGTGATATGATTTACTTGGTGAAAGAGCTCGCCATCTGTCAATACGTCGTGGTCATCCACTCGCCGCACCTCTGCGGCTTGCCGGGGTTCAAAGCGGGCGGGGCGGAGGTGGAGATGGCGGGGATCAAGTGTAGGCAGGTTGTAAGCGATGAGGATTGGGAAAGCTGGGAGGCGGAGGCGGAACAAAGAAAGAGGGCCGAAAGAGAGGAGAGGGAGGGAGAGAGACAAAACGTGGAGGGAGGGGAGAGAGAGAGGAAAACTCTTGCGCTGCCGTTCTCTGACAGGCCCGCGGGGGAGACGGGAGAGCCTCAGCTGAGGTTCGGGCTGGCAGCTGCGAGAGAGACACCGAAGGACGGCGACTATGAGAGGGAGAGCACTGCAGTACCACCTGTACACCCAGACTCCGAAGACGATGTCCAAGCCGAGGTTATCTTCGGAGACGACTTGGACAGGGACCAGCTCCAGGAGCTACTGAGGATGGTAGTCAAGATGATGGACCGCCAAGGCAGAGCTCAGGGGGAAGATGTGAAGAAAAGTGACGACGACCAGGTGGACGAGTTAGTCGTTATGTCCTGGGATGAGGACGATAACGGGGAGGCCATCTTGGTGGATGCGGACATAATGGTTCAGGATGGCGAGGAGGAGCGGAGATTAAAGCTTAGCGATCAGGAGAAGAAGGAGCTTGAGGATATGCTCCGAGATTATCTCAGTAAACCCGAGGACGAGCGGGGAGGGACGGGGAAGCGGGGAGATGGGAAGAAGGGCAAGGTGAACGACGAACTGTAGTTGCTTGTGCAAATACAAATGTATCCAAGTTGTCGTGAGATGATACATCCACAATAAATCCCTGCTACAAGCAATCAAATCTATCTCAATAAGTAAACAGCAGTAAAAAGTCAGTACAGGTAGAATATATATAACAAACCCCCCTGGCAATCGGCTACAGCCCGTCCTCCAGCTCGTCGTCGTCATCATTCCCCAGCTCGAACGCTTCCCCCGCCACAATTCTGCCCCACCCGACGTGTGGCCGCACTCCCACCTCATCCTCCTGATTCCCCTTCCCCTTCCCCTTCTTCCCCAATAATGCCTCCCTCTCCTCCCTATCGCCTGCACCATCATTTGGCCCATTCACCGGCACCACCTTATCCACATCCGGCATGGGGAAGATCAGCCCCATAACCCTGCCCAGCACCAACCACCCCGCCAGCCATGAGAGCGTGATCACCGTCCACGAGTGCACACATAGCAAAGACCACTCCTCTGTGTCTTCGCGCGGGTTGGGCGCGGCGGACGCGGCAGGGTTGGAGCATGGTCTGTTGGGGGTGGACGGAAAGAGGGTGTAGAGGACGGCGGCAAGGGGCCAGAGGATAAAGAGGAAGGAGGCAGAGGAGACCTCGAGGGCGCGGTGGTGCCGGGACGTGGCGGAGGAGAGCTTGCTGGTGTTTTTGGAGAAGTGTGATGCAAGACTATGGATTCTTGTCAGATATGTTGCCTCTGGCGTGGATCGGATACAGCTTACCAAATGATCGCAAAGATCAGGCTTATGATTGAGACTATGAATACAAAGATCCCGCTCACCGCTACGGCTGATGGTCAGCACCGTCCCATCCCACCTCGCAGCAGTCACACTTACCGAATTCTCCGAAGTTAAGCACCAGCATTGAAGCGCAAGCCACCCCCAACGAGCACAACCCCAGTGGCACGTAAGTCCACACCCTCCCTTCCGCAAACTTGTCCCTCCGTTTCGGCGGCGCCATCATCTCGTGCACAGCCTCTGCGCCTGGCCCTGTCCCGAATGTGCCGGGCATGGTGGGCCCCCCCTCTCCTTGTTGGGAGAAGGCAGTGGTCCCAGTTAATGGTGTGGCTGGAAGAGGAGTACCATAGCTCCGGGCGGAGCTGTGGGGGGTCGTACTGGCGAGTGACAGGCTCGCGCCCATCTTGGGGGGGGTGCTGGGACCAAGGATTGGGGAGCTCGGCACAGAAGCCAGCGCCAACTCCCACATCACGAACCCCTGCGACTTCCCGATCGCATCACCGCCCTCGCCAGCATCGGAGTTGTCGTCATCGGAGAAGGAGAGGAAGTAGTTCGGGTCGAGGGTAGACGAGAGGATGACGAGCAGGAGAGCGAGGGTGGCGGTTGAGAGGAGATGCAGTAGGGTGAGGTCGAATGTGAGGAGGGGGCAGGTGGGAAGGAGGAATTCGGGAAGGGTGGGAGAGCAAACGCCTTGCTGTAAGGTGAATGCGGAGAAGGCCATCGTGGCCGCTGTGTGTCTGTGTTAGCTCACTCTGGGGGTTTGGGTCCGATAAAGAATGAGTGAACGTACAGGTCCAGCAGATCCATAGCATCGAGACTAAGATGAACTCCAGCCGGTCAATGTACACCCGCCACGGGCGAGGGAGTATTATATGCAGTATCCGCCTGAGAGGTTCAGGTTGGGGTCAGCGATGGCTGTACGCTAGATATTCAGAGCTAGAGCGTACACGATAGCCACCCCTCCTAGCCCAGCTGAGCCCATGATTACAATTACTCCCCTGATATCCCCCGGCTGGCCACTGTACATCTCCACCCCTATCAGAACACACCATATCAGCGAGCCCTTAAGATACCTGGCATTCCGGCCCCACGAGATACGGAAGGAAACTCGAGACAAAGCGACTCACCCCCAGCAGCAGACGGAGCAGACGAGGCGATCGCCACCCCCGAAAGCACACCGACTAGAATGTCCAGCACCAAATGGGCCTGAGTAGTAGTCAGTAATGATGGTGGCATTATGGGAGGGCCATGCGGTTTGAGTAGTGTGATGAAGAGTAGACGGATGAAGGACGGTGGAGTAGCTGTGTACTCAGCGGCAAGAATAGCCCGAAAGTGAAGCCGGTTCTCGCTCGGGTGGGCGCCGAGAGGGAACTACACTTGGCCGCCTCCATTATCCATCAGCTCAAGTGATCTATTATTCCCGTCTTGTTTCTGATACCTTCGACAGCGCCACAACAAGGCCTCACCTGCTACCCTCGCCCCCTCACTGCCAACGCACAGCATAGGACCCGAACATGTCTTTCGGACGACCAGGCTTCAGTGACGCCTTCAAGCCAAGCCCGCCCATACGCGGGTCTTTCCCCCTCGACCATGACGGTCAGTTTATCCAGTCTCCAGTGTCGTTTGACTCTTGCATGACTTTTGCTGATGATACACACGACAGGTGAGTGCAGATCATTCATGATGGATTACATCAAATGCCTTCGCGCAAACGCCTCCGACAACGGCCAGTGCCGGCTCGAGTCGAAAAAGTACCTGCAGTGCAGGATGGACAAGTGAGCGGCCGCTATCGCCGAGACCCACAACTACAAGGCAAGCAGGAGACTGACGCAAACGGTGTGAACAGTGGCCTGATGTCGAAGGACAATATGAACAACCTTGGACTGGGCGATGTGGTCGAGCCGGGAGAGAAGAAGACGGGCAAGGAGACGTCGGGGGCAGAGGCGACCGCGGCAGCGGTAGCTGTACCAAATGGTGCATCGTTGCTGCAACCTCCTCCTCCTGAGACCCAACGGCGGATATAATCCTCGCGCTGCCATTCACTCCCCCCTCACCCCTTCTCTCGCCCCAACCCTCACCGCCCCAACCACCACCACCACCCCTTCACCTCCTTACTCTCCACCTTCTTCCTCCTCTTCTCCCCTTCCTCCCGCACTTCCTTCCACTTGTCTTTCAACTCTTTTAGATCATACAACAACTCTCCTCTATGTGTCTCTTCACTCAGATAATAATGGAACCTGTCGTAAGGTAGCTCGCCCTCGCCCTCGCCCTCTTCACTCCTTTCGAGCGATTCGAGAGATTGGCAGACGGCTTTTGCGTGCGTGCTGAGGGCGGTGATTTGATCTCGCCGTTTATAGGAGGCGGCGACGAGGCCGGCGGCGGCTTGGTAGACTGCTTCTTCCAGTTGCTGCAGGGGACGCACCGGGGGGTGGGGGGGGGACGCACCGGGGGTGGGGGGGGTCAGCATTTTAGCATAGTAGTAGCATTGATCCGATATGACAAACACTGCTCACTTTGACGTATCGGGCCTCTTGTCCCAGCTGGCGTTCCTTCTCTCGAAGCTGCAGGACTACTGCACACATGTCCATATCTATTTTTAGGTGACGCCTAAGTATCGCCAATTGTCAGCTGGATTATCACTGCTCTGCGGGGTTACCTCCAGCCAACTCACGGTGCAAGCGTCCTTGACCCTCTATAAGCCTCAACGTCATTAAACGAATGCCTCCTCGTAATTCTCATCTCCTGCTCCCCTACCCCCCCGTCCGCCTCCCGCCTCCCCGTTCCTCGTGGGTTTGTCACCTCCCACTCATGTCCTCCTTCCTCCAGGACGACGTCCGCGCCGTCACTGCTGACGCGTAGCATAGCTGTCGCTCGCCCCCGGTTCCGCCATGCGATGGCTCGATCTGATGTCGTCCGGCTCAACGCTGGCCCAACCCCTGCCCCCACAGCGCCCCCGTCGGCACTGCCCATCCCCACCAAGCCCGTGGAACTCCCGATCCAGCTCGTTTGACCATTATCTGACCTCTCATCCGGTGATCTCCCCGCGGCGATACTTGCGTGGGACCAGACGTCCGACTCGTTGCCTGAGGGCATGGTAAGGGTGGATGGGCGGACGCTGTTCCCTCCTGACTTGATAGGTCTGGTGGTGGGGAATAATGGGGGCTGGAGAGATTGAAGACGGCTGTGGGAAGCACCGGGGCTGGGGGAGGCTGGTTGAGAGTGTGTCAGAGAGAGGCAAGAACGGTTAGCAGAATGTGCTCACCGGACAGGCCCTTATCGAGCTGCTCGTCGACCTCTTCAACGTCACTGTGTGTGTGTGGTTAGCTCTTATCCCCCAGTGTATCATCAACCGATCCCTACTCACGGCTCAATAAGAGTAGGGACAGTCCCCGTACGCTTCTTCTTCGACGATGCCTTGAGAGCGCTCGATCCCGGCCCGCCCTCCGTCTCCGAGTCCGATGTATCGTAGGTCGCGTTTTTTCGCCTGCAGGCATCATCAGCATCAGGGCTGTTGATCAGTAAACAAATGGTCAACCCACCCCATCCTCTCCAGACCACCTTTGAGAGCCTGCCCCGCTCTCCCTAGATTATCCTTGATCGTCCCCTTCAGGTCCTCGTCCTCTTCGTCCTCCTCCTCCTTGATCGCAAGATCTTTGCTCTGTGTCCTCTTCTTCAGCACGCCCCTCTCCTTCGTCTCGCTCCCCCTCCAACCCCCAAACCCTCCCAGTCCCCACTTCTTCCTTTTACCCTCATCGCTCTCCCCAACCGTGCCATTCCACAGCTCCGCCACCCGCCGTGCACCCATCACATCCCAGTCTTTTTCCCTCGACTTCAAGATTCCCTTTGTATATGCCTCGAGGTCCGAAGTGATCACGTCGGGCGGGGCAACAGGGCCCACCTCTCCCTCGGGGATGATCATCACTACGCCCGAGTCGCTCTCGTCGTCACTGCCGATCCGCGAGCGGAGGTGATGTTCCCGCCACCGGAGAGAGCCTTCTTCGTGCCCGCCCTTGAGGTTGGCAGAGATGGTGCTGGTAGCTTGGGCGACACCGGAGAAAAGGCGATGGACCCGTAGCGTGTCGCCGGCATGGCGGCGGTCGGCAATGTATCGATGGGAGAGAGCGCGGATGGAGGCTACGCTAAGGTATTTTGAAACGTAGTTTGGTTTGGTGACGGACAACTGTGGTGGGGCAGATAGTCAGCTTCGTATTTCAGTCGTTGTGAAAGTCGCGGCCCTGCAAGCTGACCTGGTACTGCTCCCAGACCTTGAGCATTCGCCGGACATTTGTGAAAGGGTCCTTGGGGAGCCTCTCCACGTCGAGAGCATCAAGTATGTAGTGCACACTCGTGATGGAGCTGAGAAGCGCCGCGAGCGTCTTTGGATCAATACATCCTCCTGACGTTTCTTTCTGTCACCCAGTCCACAAGATGCTTTCAGCGATGTCCTCGGCACAGTTCCGCCCAGCTCACCTCAAGCTTGAGCGATTCTTCATGCTCCATCCCCATCACCCTCCTCCACTTGAAAATCGCCGCCTTGGTCTCATCACAAAACAACCCATCAATCTCCATATTCTCTCCGACCGCCTCCCCATGCTCGTCCTCATCGTCAAACATCCCCCACAGCTTCAGTGCCGCCTGGATCTGCTTGACGAGTTCCACCACTAGGTATGTGAACGGGTCGGTGTTAATTGCGTCGTGCATATTGTGCTGCGTCTGAGTCTGTGATGCGGTGTATGTCGTGGGCTGCGGGGAGGAGGAGCTTGGGCCATTTAAGGCCATGCGGGAAGGGGAGGTGACAGGGGAGGAGGGGTGGGAGCTGGGGACGGTGGACTGGGAGGGAACCGGGATGCGGTATAGATCGTGGAACTTGCGGCGAAGAGCGGGGCTGTAGAAGTGATGCTTTCATGTGAGCTACAGGCCTACATCACGATCGACAAAATAGCTCACATAGGGCTTTCTAAGCCAAGAATGGCGCGTCCTCCACAGCCTAGTCGTCGTAAACCGGTATTGACGGTGATATATGGCTTGGCGACTCGAAAATCGCCCCCGGGAACAGGATTACTGTGAGACCTTTGGGTTAGGGGAACTTCTCAGCGATAGTGATATGTGTGAGCTCACACATCCTGCCCGTAAGCCGATGGAGTGGCCACAAGCAACGTCCCGAAGTCGGTCTGTACCCAAGGTTAGCCTGAGTCAGCCACACGAAGAGATATGACGCAGTACCCTACCTTTCGGGGGTGAGAATGGGATTCTGATACTAAGAACCGGATAGCGTTGGCGATCTCTATAGATCCTTCGTGGGCAGAGAGTTCGGGGGCTGGGACCAAGAGGTACACGGAGATCTGTTGGTTGTTAGGAGGGAAGACTTGAGAAAGGTAGACGCCGATGCAGTGAGAGCTGGCTTACATTTTCTGTGGGTCGTCCTGTTTGCGTCACGATGCTGTGCGAGAATTGGGTTCTTGATAAGAACCTGGACTGGGGTCAGGATACGTCCCAAGCATCCGCTCTCAGAGCGAAGACAATTGACGCACCAGTTTCTGAGAGAATACAGCGCATAGCCCGATATCACCAGCTCCCTATCCACTCTCAGCCTCCCTAGCTTGTACAGCCATTTACTCTCGAGCTCTTCCAGCGTCCTGTCTGTGGGTATGAGGAGGCCATTGCGTGGTAGGGGCGGGGGGGGCGACGCTGTCGGGGAGGTGAAGCGGGATGGGGTGGTGGGGGATGGTGTGTAAGGGGACATCGTGGTAGGTGAAAGTACGAGGGGCATGCTGGCAGTGGGTGGGCTATAAGGGCATGACTGTTTGTCTTTGAGGTTATCTGGGCTATGAGCCTTAGATACGAAGATGCAGGATCGAGCAAGGCAAGGTTGGTGGAGGGAAAGTGAGGCCGTTGCTGCGTGGATAACACGTGGCTGCCAAGGGCTCTCCGCGTGCGATTGATTCCGGACAGTGCACTGGTTGGTTTACGCGTTTCTGCTATTGGCACGTGGCCCGAGAAGGAATCTGGCAATGTTTCCTCGACGCGTCTCTGGTTGACAGGACATCTCTTCGTGTATCCACTCTACTCCCTCGTTTATACTCTCCATCCCTACCCCGCCACCATGTTCCGCCCATCCACACGCCATAATATCCCCCCGTCCTCCTCTGTCCACGGCCTCGAAGTCAAAGTCAACAAACGCGGTGGCAATGCCGCGAGCGCAGGTGGGCCCAGCACGCGATACCCCTATCGACTCAGCTTGTGAGTCGACTTTCCTACGCAAGTACCCTCGCCTCTAGCTCTTTTAACGATGGTAATTACACAGCTACGAGCGCCCCCCCAAGCTTGACATCACCCTCGACGAATTCGAGTCCTGCGCCATCGCGCGTCTCCGCGTCCTCGCGCACATCGAGTCTCTCACGCACCGTTCCCTGCCGCCCGCGCAGTTCCTCAGCGCGATCGCCGCGTACAGCAAAGAGCATCTACCACTCTCGAGTAACACAGCAAAGAACTCGAACCTTGATGAGGAGAGAAGACGGGATGAGATTGGGCATTGGGTGCTGAGTCTTTCGTTCTCCAGGAGGTGAGTCGCGGCGACGCGTATTAGCATGTCAGCATGCGAGTGCGTCGGTGGAACGCGTCTGTCCGCAGACGGATGATAGAGACGAGCCACAGCTGACACCTGTGATTTCCGCATAGTCCTGACCTGAGGGAAAGGTTCTTAAAAAACGAAGTCGCGCTCTTCAAGTCGCGCTACGAGACGGACGACAAGGCCGAGCGCGAGCGGTTCCTCCGGTCACTCGCGTTCAACTGGGAGCAAGTGGGTGACAGCGAGAAGAAGGAGCTCGAGGAGCAGCTCAAGGCTTGTATGGTTAAGGGGACGACGGTGGAACAGTTCAGACGGGAGAGCTGGTTCAAGGTGCGTTTTGGTCCCTGTCGATAGGATGGAGTCCCGAACAAGTGCTGATGCGAGACAACAGGTGCCATGGTACGATGTACCGGACCTGATCCAGCAGCGACGGGTGTACGTGAAGGGTGGTGCTGCCTATGTGCCCCATAGTCAACAGAGTTCTTTGGTGTTCCAAGCGTACGCCCACAGGCTCGAAAAGGCTCTCGAGGTAGGTCGCTCTCCTCACACGCCACTCACCCGATGTGCTGACTACTTTCAACCCTCCAGTTCACCGCCGCCAACCTCCCCGCCCTGAAATTCGACAAGAACGAACGCATCGGTCCCGTTCTCGACCACCTCGCCGCCAACTACCTGCACGGCCTAGGGGCTGCCAGCTACCAACCTGCAGAGGGCGAGGCCGCCGCGGGCGTGGTCACCGCGGATATGGTGGACGAGGTCGCGAGGAAACATTTCCCTCCTTGCATGCTTGCAATGTACGCGAAACTGAAGAAGGACCATCATCTGAAGCATTTCGGGAGGCTGCAGTTGACTTTGTTCTTGAAGGTGGGTCACTGATGCGGCATCTCTGGAGTCATTTTGGCTGATGGGCTCGGGGTGTACAGGGTATCGGACTGCCGCTGGACGAGGCGCTCATTTTCTGGCGGAGGGGGTTCGGATCGACTATAACGGACGACAAGTTCAACAAGGAGTACAAGTACAACATCCGGCACAACTACGGGCAGGAGGGCAAGCGTGCCAACTATCCTCCCAAAAGGTAAGTTGAGCCTCCCCATCCCAGCCACTCTCCCCAGCGCTAACTCTCACCTGCCCCACCCCCACAGTTGCCAGCAAATCCTCACCGCCAACCAACCGGGTAACCAAGACACTCACGGCTGCCCCTTCCGCCATTACTCGGAGGACAACCTCGTCTCCTACCTTGCCTCCACCTACCCGGGGCTCACGCGCTCCTCCCCCGAAATGCGTGAGATCAGGGAGCACGTCAAGTCGACGCACTACCACCTCGCGTGCACGCGCGTGTTTGAGTTTAGTCATGGACTGAAGAAAGGCGAGGGTTTGGGGAACGGGGAGAGCGTGGATCACCCGAATAAGTGGGTAGACAGGAGTAGGCAGTTGGAGAAGGAGGGCCTGGAAAAGGTTGAGACGAAGAAGGAGGAGCCTGAGTCGATGCAGGTGGATTAGGTGTAGATGCAGAGGGGCGTGGTATGGAAGGTTGGGCCTGTCTTCATCTTGTAGAGTTCGTATTTCCCATGGGCTTATGCACTGTTTACTTCACCACACTCCGGCCACCATAGAACACTGCATCACTGTGCTAATTACACTCTTCTCGACACAGTAAAAGTACCAACAGAATATTTAAATGGAGTAAAGAAAGATGATACCCCTGCTCCTACACCCTCGTGCCATATCTGATCCGAGGCTTGCTGCCCAGCCTCCCCGCCTACGAGGAGCCCCTCGGACTGAAGTTCAGCCACCCAAACGCCCCTCGACCTTGCGCCGCCGCCTCCGGGCTCGCACCTTCCACCGCCTGGTTGTCATTCCCCGCTGCACGCGAATCACTATCATAACCACCACTTGTCAGCTTATGCCCTGCGAAGTAGAACAGCTTAGTCCAGACATAGGACTCACGCTTCGCTCATCGCCGCAATCGCCTGGTTGACCATCTCCTCAGGCAAGTCGGCCGGCAGGCCATTCGCGTACACGTGCGGGTCGAGCGGGGCGTACCCGGGAGGAGGAGGGGAGGGGTCATTTCTCCCCCCAGGTTGGGGCCTTGCGCCGAGCTGCGGCTGCCGGGATTGCTGCTGGGCCTGCCCATGACCTTGCTGCCTCAGCTGCTGCCCCGCCCCGTTTCCTGGAGTACCAGGGTTTACTCCCAACGTCATCCTCCTTGGTCTAGCCGTCTCATCACTCTCCCCACTCCCGGTACCATACCCCTCTTCGTGCTGTTCCTCCTCCCCGTGCCCCTGGCCATGGCCGTACCGCTCGCCAAAGTACTGGCCCATGTTGCGGAGCGAGTGCATCGAGATATCGAGCAGGTTCGGTGTTGGCGGGTTATGCTCAATAGGGGATTGTCCAAGCTCCTGCTCCTGCACACGCTCCGCGTGCTCCTCATGTTGAGAGGGCGCATAAGGCGAAGGCGGAGAATCATAAGCCGACGAGTGATCATCATTCGCGTCCCCCTCCGAGTCTACGAAAGGCGGAACGCGCGCCTCGATCCGCGGCGTATCCGTCGGAGAAAGGTACTGCGAGCCCGCAGCCAACGCTGCGTCATCCTCTGCTCCAGCGCGGTGGCGCGATGTCGACGCCGAAGCCCCACGGTGTGCGCCGCTAGCCTCGCTCGCGCGCAAAGGGCTCGGCATGCTCGGCGCGCTCCCAACAGCCGCAGGCCGGGACCTGCGTTGCCGATGCGAGCGAGAGGGGGTATGCGGCGGCGAGAGACTAAGCTGGGCTGACGCCGAACGCGCGTGGGACGAGCCTGCAAAAGAGTCGACTCCGGCGGAGCGGTTCCGAGCGGCTTCGAGAAGGGCGTTCACCCCGCCGAGGTTGCTCTGCCCCTGCCGGGCACCAGCACCGGGGGTGCCGTACCCGGCATCCAGGAGGATCGACCCACCCTCGCTCCCGTATGCCGGAGGGGGGGCGAGCGTGCCTGTCATGGGTGCGAGCCCCCACTTCTTGACGTTTGCTTCGATGAACACGAAGCCAGCTTGGCCAAAATTGACGTGGATGGTGCAAGGACCGTTGGCACCGATGGTAGGGAAGAGGTTGAGTCGCTGCAAACCGGTGTACGCATCGTCCATCTTGCGCCCATTGCGCGTGAAGAAGACGGTACCAGTACGCGGGCGGTAGCCCACGCCTAGTACGTCACCTTCCGCAAGTGGGGGCCCGTAGGACGACGCCGTGAAAGGGTAGTTGTGTGACTTGAACCCATCTGATGCAAAATATGCGACAGAGTGCCTGTTCCACCCAGGAAGCCTGAAAGACGGGTACGGCTTGGTTGCCAGCCCTATCGCGACCTCCGTCGCCACGGGTTTCTCATACATCTTGACTTCCCAATAGTACACCTCGTTGAGCTTGGGTAGCGGCAGGTTGGCCATTACTGAGTTTCCGCCACCCTCTGCTGCGGGCATGCCGGGCCCATCGGCGAGGAAGGTGATCTCAGTTCGGGACTGCACGTAGAGGGACAGATTGTCCTCGTAGTCTGGCTCGAATGCCCAGGCCGAGACGCCCTTTTCTTGGATGGAGAGGAATTGGGAGAGGGTGATGTCGGTGGGGACAGAGGCGGGGGGGTATTGTGATTGCCAGTCTGTGCGTAAGGTCGAGTGTGAGCGTTTGTCTATGTGAAGGAACTGGCACCGGCAGCCTTACCTTTCGCTCGAGTGTACGCTGATCGTACATCAGGATCCACCGTCTCCAACCACCGCGATTCCACACCCTCCACACCACCTTCCCCAATCACCCCATCCCCTTTGCTCAAATCCAGAGGTCCTCCATCTTCCGTTAACCTACCCCATTGTCAGCATAAACCCCCTAGCACAGATCAACTATAAGTGACTCACCGAATACCCCTCTTCCGCCTCATAAACAGCACCGCGATCAAGAACACCACCAGCCCCACCAGCACCGTGACGATCACAATTATGACCGGGATAAACACCAGCAGTACCGTCGAATGACCCTCTTCAGCATTGTTATCCGGGTTGGGGGGGTGCGGCACCTGGGGCACCGACCCCCACGGATCCTGCAGATTTGATTTTACGTCCCCCATGATCCGAGTGCGAGGCGGAGTCGACGCAGGCGACTCTTGCGATGAAAACACTTCGAGGGTGGGGGAAGAGGAGGAGGTGAGGGGGGAGATGGAGATCAGCCGGCTGAGCCAGTCGGGGCGCGGGGCGGGGTGGATCTGCTGTTGAAGGAGGGAGGCGGTTCTGGGCGAGTTCGAAAAGCGTTGTTCGGGCTTCTCGGTAGAAAAGAGTGTGGACGTATCCATGGCACGCACAGCTTGGCTGTGCGGAGAGGAGAATGGGGTGTCAGGAAGAGGGATTGTTTCGGGGGAGCTGGAGTCGGGCAGATAGGAGGGTGAGAGAAAGGTGTGGGAAAACCGCTTGACAACGGCCGGCTGGTGAATGGGTAGGGGGATGAAAGGAGGCTGGAGTAGCTGCTCGCGTGTTGTCGGCTGGGTGGGTGGAGGGAGTCGAGAGAGAAGCGGAGGGGTTGAAAGTATGTATGAGAAGATGGGTTTCAGAAGATCTAACAAGAGTCAGCACACGAACACATACACTCTGGACTAACACAGCGCAGCTCGGGCGTAACCTCGTTACACTCTCTCCCCACCCAATGCTTGCGCGTCAATGAACTATTGCAGTGTCCTTCTAGGCCCTCCTTGCTGGTCTATTTGAAAGCAATAGATGCAGACAAAGACACAAGCAGCCCAGCACAGACATGCGATAGAGCCCCAACAATGAGTGGCAACTCACCAGGAGACCACTTGCCCCGTGTGGACTGTGCTTTACGTACTGTCCTTTCTCCTCTTTGTATGTGGGGGGACTCCCTTGTTGTGTCTCTCTGTATAGCGGTAATGGAGAGAGAGAGAGATATGTCTGGACAAGTAGATGATTGCAGAGCTCTCTTCGTTCCGCTCTTGGTCGCCTGCGCAGCCAGCTCCCACGAGCGGCGAAGATCGTGGGCTATTAACTAACCATGTAATTACTCCAGTAACGATTCTAAACCCCATTCTCGGTCCGGAGTGTGGCACCGTCCAATGCCTTCGGCCGTTGTCTCCAGCGTTCGTTCACATGCTTTACGCACGTATGGTATACTTTGACATGCCGCTGGAGGGGGGCCGTCGCGCGGAGAGTGCGTCAAGCTACGTCCCCGTGTGATTCCGGCAAACCCCATACACCGATAAACGGCTTCAATTAAAAGGACGCTTCTCTCACCACCAACGTCCACGCGACTCAACTTGTCTCTAAATAGCCAAACAGACACTTCTACGGCAGGTGCAATCATTCATTTGATGCCAAAATGCTGTCCTCCACCGACCGCCACCGCTCGTCCTCCATCCGCCCTACACCTTCCTCCTCCCATCTACCCCCCAGCACCTCCAGATCCTCTCCACCACCCTCAGCTTATCTCCCCTCGACAACGCCGGGTTCTCAACCATCCTCAAATCATCCATGAACGCCTCACGTGCGCTGCCCGCCAGTCCTGCAGCCCAGGAACGCATACCGCTGACATTGACGATGAGCAGGCCGCGGTCGCGGTCGGGCATCTCTTGTGCGTCTTTGGGGGAGATGATGAGGAGGCGCTCGATGGATCTGCGGGGGCACAGGGGGGGGCGGAGGTCAGTTCATATCTAGCTGGCGCATGGTGATGTTGGCGCACCGGAGACTATTGAAATACATCCTCCTCCTGCCCTTGCCGCGCTTCTCGCCCTTCCACACACCCTGGAGCCACCCACCCAGCCCGTACAACACCAGCACACTGGGGGCAACACCGACAAAGGCGAACGTCAACTGCTGGGATCGCAAGAGGTGGTCGAGAGATAGGAGAGAGAGGGAGAGGTCAGTCTGGAGATGTTAAAAATGGGTGTCAGCTAGTCAACTCTGTGGCCGCCGGCTGAATTCCTCAAGCATTAAGCTTACCTTGGTCTTCTGCACCTGGATAAGCAAAGTGCGGATCAAGCTACCCATGAGAGCGCTCTTGACGGGGCTCTGTAATACGACGATGTCAGCTATGACGGCAGCACTTGAGAAGACGTCTTTGCACACCTGCATCTCCCTCTCGTACACTCTAAGCACCTGCTCCATGTCCCCCTTCTTCACCTGCTCGCCGAGAGCCTCGAGGGCGGGGCCAGAGAGATGATAGTAGTCGCGCCCAAGATCGATGACCATCCTCTCCAGCGACTGCCAGCCTCTGTCAGTTCGATGCGATATGGCTTGGACCGACGTTTAGACAGCGGTACTCACCGCCTGATCCGACTGCACCGTCGTGGGCGCTACCCCCAACCCTTCCCCCCCTCCCCTCAACGTCTTTCCAATCCCTTCCAGCGGCTCCCACACCCACTGCACAAAGAACCCTCTGACCGTCTCCTTCGCATTCCTGACCTGCTCCTTCATCCACTCCTTGTTCCTCGTGACAGTGGTCACGACAAAGTACAGTGTTGGTGGGAGAAAGAGGAAGGGGAACCACAGGCGGGTGAGACGCGAGGGCCGGCCGTGCAACGCGACGGTTTTGTCGATGGATAGGCGGGCCTGTGGGAGGTGCGTGCGGAGGAGAGCGAGGAGGGTAGCAGGGGTCGGAGCAGGGGGCGGGGTAGAGGTCGCCACAGACGAGCGGGAGCGCTTGCTCGGCCGGGGGGATGGCAGAGGGACCTCGAGAACTTGGCAGAGTACCGAGTACAGCCTGGTACTCTCGCTGGTGATATCCAACAAAGCAGACTGGGTGCTCTCGTCATTGATCTCGTTCACCCACCCAGGGCCGTGGAATGCCAGAATCCCCACGCGCCTTGCAGCGCGGTCCCGGGCATGCGTGAGCTCGTGCTTAGCAGCGAGCATCTCTCGCCGCGTGAGAGCGTAGGGGGAGGTGAGAGAGGTGAAAGCTGCGGAGGTGGTGGAGTGAAGGGGCTTGAAGAGGAGGCTTCGGGATGGAAAATGGAAGTTGCGGATGTCGGGGAGGGCTAACTGACCCCTCGGGGGTAGGGCGTTGAGCAGTCGATGGGGCATTGCTTTGCGAACCGTCAGTCAAGTCCTACGGTCCCACGTTCCATACCCAGCTCACTCTGGATCAAGTAGATGCCCACACCCCTCCGACTGTTCAGACTCGCGTCCCACCAGGCCCGCTCCTCCTCAAGCTTCAACGCCCCCTCCACAAACACCTGCATCACCTCTTTCCAGATAAATGTCACCGCCCTCCCAATCACCTCCGTCTCGAGCACCCCGTCCAGCTCATTCCTCGCCTCGACGCCGAACGCCCCGCCATGGCCGGAAGCGAGAGACTCGAGGAGCTCGATGAGTTTTTCTTTGGAGATGGGCCGGGAGGAGGAGAGGTCCTGGAGGGCGGACTCAAGGCGGGGCGAGGAGGGGGTAGAGGTGGTGGTCAAGGAGGACTCGGGGAGGCTGATGGGGAGGGCGGCGAGGGAGGACAGGTGGGCGGAGAGTTGTTCGTCGGCGTAGGTGGGAGTTGCTGAGTTGACTAGGAACGCCATCCTGGGTATACTGTTTCCCTTTCTCTGGGCTTGACTGTGCTTCACGAGCAGCCTGAAATATGGAAGGAGAGCAAGAGCCGTAAGGCAAAGAAAAGGGCACCATCGGCGATGACGTACATATGAACAACGCGTAACTAGGGTGTAAATACCGGGTCTCCGCGTAAGTAAGAAGGTGGTATGGGACCAAATTACCTGCCATCACCTCTGCAACATTGAAGGTCCTCTCGGCGCGAACCATAAGCAGCCAGAACAAGGACTCAAGGACAACCAGCAAGAGCATACAGCGGCCCCCTGCCTCTCTATCTCCCTCTTGATCTCGGCTCCCCCGCCACCTCCGACCATGCGATTCGCCGTCGCGGACTCTTCCGACTCTTCCGGCGAGGACGTCGCCGACATCGTCCGGCTCGACTATGACTACTCCGAGTCCTCTTCTGGGGACGAGTCGTTTGGCGGGTTCCAGTGGTGCGTGGTGCACCATGAGCTGCAGGTACGGTTCGGCTGACAAGACGTGTGTGCAGGACGGGCAACCCCTGCTCTACGCTTGGGCGGGTTCTTCGAGCAGCTGCCGAGTCGTCGGACGAAGCAGGCGCTCTAGACTCTGACGAAGAGATTGATACAAGCATGCCGGCGCTGGAGTCTCTCGACGAAGACGATTTTCCGCTCCCTCCAGTAAAGAATCAAGCGCCCCGGATAACACGCTCTTCGTAAGCATCTATCCGCCCCTCCTTTGGCTCATCACCACTCGCGGATACACTCCCGCCATCGTCATCTATAGTCACTGCGGCTGCTTCTGCTTCCTCCCTCTTCGTCACTCTTCCTCCATCCCGCACACCTAACATCGCTGACACCTCACATCACACCGAAGATCATCAAGGATGAAGGGCAAAATGATACCCCGCAAAGCAACGTCGGTGCTTCCTGCCGTCCGCCCACAGATCCGGGCAGAGGATATCGTGCGGGAGGAGCCGAGTAACTTTGATCTTTGGATGAAGCGGACTGAGCAGGATGCCTGGGTGAATTGTTTTTCCTTTCTGATGCCTGATGTTGCTCTTGTCTCTTGTCGTATTGCCTCGAAACTACAATCGCTAACTAGCCCTTCCCCCTCCCTTCCCCTTCCGCACACAGCGCGAAGGACAACAACTCGCCCAGAAGCGCCGCAAAGAGATCCGCAACATCGCCACCAACGCGCGTACCCGTGTCCGGGACGCTGAGAACGCCAAGATGGAGCGTGAGGCCGAGGAGATGCGCCGTCTCATGGAGGGCATGGCGATCAAGCAGGTGCAGGAGGAGGAGGAACTTGCGCGCAAGTTCCGTGAGAGGGAGAGGCGGTTGTGGAAGGTGGGCCTTGACCTATTAGCATGCTAGATGGGTGCTGACAAGGAGAGGCGACACGGTGTGCAGGATATCGACGATGTGATAAGAGAAGTCGCAAGGAAGGAGGCCGAAGCCATCGCTGCGGCGCAAGCCGTCGCAGCGGCGGCCTCCCGCCGGAAAAAGGAGGAAGAAGACGCCCGTCTCGCTGCGGCCGAAAAGGCTGCCCTCGCCCAACAAGCCGAAATCGCCCGGCGCGCCAAGGAGCTCGCTCTCAAAGAGCAAGCAGAGAAGGCTGCGCGCGAAGCTCAGGAGAAGCAGAATGCCGAGGCTAAGATGGCGCAGGAGGCGCAGGAGAAGTCGGCGGCGAAGAAGGGGGAGGCGGGGGCGTTATGGAGGAGGAGCACGGAGAGGCAACAGTGGATGAAGAGGGAGGTCATTGAGCCGGTCAAAGCGGATAAAGCGGTACTGAGCGGGCTGAGGAAGGGGAGGATGATGATGCAGAGATGGTTGGGGCAAGTCACCAACTCGAGAGATTCGATTGTACGAGTGGTGGGTTACGCCGTGCTCTAGTTGATAGTGCAGCACTGACAACTCAATAGACCAACGACATTCACGATACCCTCTGCCAACAACTGCCAGCTCCACCATCCGCTGCCAGCCCTATCACCCTAACGGACGACATCCCCCGACCTTACGCCTACCTCCTCTCCCACATATCCAAGGTACTCATTGGGCAAGCACAAGAAGAGATGGCGCCTTATCCTCTGGCCAAGATCGTCTTGGGACTGATGCTTCGCGGGCATGCCGCGTTTGGAGATATTCTTTTCGCGCGGTTTGTGAAGAAATGTCCATGGGTCGTGCCGTTCTACCCTGCTCGTCTTCCAGTGGGTTTCCCTTTCGGTCATCCCCCTAACTCGGAAAGCAACCCAATCTGACAGCTGCAACAGGACCAACCGCGGGAAGAGTTTGAAAAGTCCACCGGACGAGGTGCCGACGAGTCTAGCGAGGGCTACATCCTCCGCATGTCCCACATCGCCAGCCTCTTCTTCGTCATCCTCCAAACACCCCTCTCTCCACTCATCCCCACCCTCCCTGCGCCGCCCACCCCCACTCAGCTGGAAACCCTCATCCCGCCCACATTTCGCCTCCCCTACGCCTGGTCATGGCTCGCTCTCGCCCTCAAGGATCCTATGGCAGGCAGCGCTCCCGTGGCTACGCTGGTTACCAAGTGGTTGGAGATCTGCTCGCACGAGGTGCGCAAGGTGTATGGGCCTGGCCAGACGAATAAGCTGTGGGAGGTGGTCCAGCGGGAGGGGGTGCAAGGCGGGAGGATAAAGGGAGATAGCCAGGAGGCGAGGGATCAGCTGTGGTTTGCGGTGGGGCAGGTGATCAACGGGCAAGCAAAGGTGCCGACGGGGAGGGACTGGGACCTCTAGACAGACCTCTGGATGGAGTAGTCGTTGGGGTGCGAGAAGGAAGGGAGAAAGCGGGGAGACCTACATAGAGGAGGTCACGTCGTCTGTACAGTATACTTTGTATCATATTACCATCTCATCCAGTATGAGAGTCAGCCAAACCTATTTAAAGTGACCGATCGGGACGGAGACCAGTTACTGGCTCTAAACTGGTTCATCGCTTCTTTGCAAAACCGAAAACGCCCATTAACAGCCTCATGTCGCACTTCCCCTCCTATTACCCCCCCCCCCCCTCCCGCCCCTCACTCCCTCTTGCATCTCTCCTGCGGCAGACAACTATGAACTTTAAAATTCTCACTGGTTCAGCGAGGCGCTCCAAAGGGCACCGACAAAGGTAAGGATCTGTACGCATCATCAGCCGTGGTCTTCTGCCACACCACGATGTAGAACTCACAAGTCGCGGTCGGACATCGACAATGTCTGTGGTGAACGATGTCAGCTTTGTGTACGTACAAGCCTGTAATACGACGTCTTGGCCGTCGAGCTCACCTTCTGGTACAAGGAAGATCAACGCGCCCATCTTCCTCGCGATGGAGATGGCGAGTTTGGCTACACCCCGAGGTCTTGTCAGTACCTGTCCCGTAGAGACTTGAAGGCCTAGAAAATGACCCACCATTCATCCTCTTGTCCTCGGGATCGGACCCCTGGTTGACAAGCGAGTAATCCACGATCCCGGGCTTCACCCCGTTCAGGAGGTCCAAGAAGAACACGGCATTGCTCAAGCTCGGATCCTTGAAGCTCCTCATCGTCGAGCTCTTCCCGCCCTTCTTGACCGTCTCATTCGCCCACTTGATGATATCCTGGTCCGTCACGCCCTTGCCGTTCTTTGAGATGCTCGCCAGCGTCTGGTTGATGCTGAGGCGCATGAGCTGCCACACGAGGCCAAGCACGAGTGTCCGCGTGCCGTCGACAATGTCGGACCCCTGAATACCGACAATGTGCATGCCGTTGCTCTTGGCGAGGTCGACGGCGTAGTTGGTGTTCTCGACGGCCTTGAAGCGCGAGAGCACCTGCCCCTCGCGAGGCTTCGAGACGCGGCGCCAGATGACGGAGCCGGGGATGACCTTGTCGAAGCCTTGCAGGAGAACGGTGCCGTCCTGTCGTCAATTTGTTAGTTTTGCCAAGTACCAAACCTCCGCCAGTGGGGACCGACACACCTTGAGATCCTCGAACAAGTGGTACACTCCCGGTTCCACGTCCAACGAGTTCAGCCATAACGTAAATACCCTCGCCTCCCTCTCGCCCTCCGCATCAAAGTCCTCCACGGGAGGCGGCGCCTCCGTCTCCTCGAGCGGCGCCAGCCCAGGCCACGTGTTGAACAGGTTGGCGACAAACGCCAAGTTCAACTTGGGGTTTCCGTTCACGAGAGAGTTGGGCGTGAGGAAGCGCCTGCAGCCGATGCGGTCTGCATTTTGGAGGACCTCCTCTGCACGCTTGTGCAGGTCACTCGTTTGGAGGGGGGAGCGAGAGCACTCGTCGGGTTTGAGTTGGTTGAGAAGGACGGTGTAGTTCTCACCGTCTTGGACGTCGCGAGTGAAGTTCTCAACGCTACGTTGTCCCTTCAGTAGCTGTTTGTGTGGTTTGTAATCGATTAAGCTCACCGCCTGTGCCACCCAGCAGCCTTCAAGTGGTAATTGAACCACCTGAGTAAGATCTGATCAGGCGGCAACCTCAAAAACTCCTCCATCGTCTCGTCGTCGTTCAGCAGACGGTAGAGCTCCGGGTGAATCTTGATATCGATCTTGCTCAACAGACCCCTCCTGATGATCTGCCAGATCAGACCCAAGATCAAGTGCTCCCTCCCCTCAGCCAGATCTTGCGGGCCAATGTTAACGACCGAACATCCGATACCCTTGGCGGAGGTGATGACGATGTTGTTGTTCTCAGTCATCTGGAACGCGTTGAGCGGGCGGGGCTTGCCCTTGGCGCCAGAGGGTTTGTTGAGGACTCGCTCATCGATGGTCTCGGGGACCGAGTCGTTGATGAGTTTAGAGAGAATGAGACCATCTAGATGAGTTTATGATCAGTGATGGCCCGACAAAGACTTCAAGGGCTGCAACTCACCTCTGCACTCGTCGAACAGCTGCATGGTCTCTGTGGGGATAGGCAAAATGTGCCCAACATCCCTGTCAGATCCAAGAACCTACATCATGGGTTAGCTACTGTCAGAACCGGCTTCAGCGCGCGATAGGCTCACCGCGTTGATGTGGTCCGTGAATGATCGCCTCTCATCCTCGTTGATCGTGTGTTGAGCGTTTGTTCCTGCAGTTCCCTTCACCGAAATCCTGCCCTTGTTCGTCTCAAGCCTGCATCGGTCGACAATATTTGTCAGTAACAATTCATTCCCTGCCGAAACAAGCTGCAATGCTCACACGGGGTGGGACTTCGCAGCCTTCAAAAGTGAATGGAGTTGAACCCAGTCTTCAAGCTCGACGCGGCCGGAGGAGTCGATGTTGACGTTCTTCAAGGTTTCACGGGCCTACAGTATGGCTCATACATCAGCTTGGTCATCCCGCCCTACATATGAGGGCATCTCGTGCACTGGACCCCCAAGCCGCCACTTACCGAGTCGTAGTCAGCCTCGCCAGACGACTGGAGCGACGAGATCACAGTCGCCTTGTCCAAGCTTCCCTTGTCATCCACATCGATCTGCCTGTTACGTGCATACACATATCAGCACATCTCCATCTCTGGCGCATAATTAGGAGACGGGATGGCAGTGGCCACCATCTTCGGAGGCGGTGTACAAAAGACGACGTACTTGAACTGATTGATCAAGTCGAAGATCTCCTCCTGCTTGAACTCCGGGTACTTTCTCCCGAGCTTGACTGCCTGCATGGTGGACTGTGTTTCTGGGTGTAAGTGGTCGGTGTGAGTGTGCTGAAGCTATTGGTGATGATAGTAAACGAGCTGGAAATGTAGTAGGAGAACAACAGTGGTTGGAGACCTTGGACACACCTGAGAACGGCACGGTGACTGGGCCCCAAGCTGTGCGATACGTCACTTTCTGGTACATCTGGCACATGCCTGCCTTAGTAATTTATCTAACTTTGTATTAAGGTTAGTATGGTATTAAGGTTAGTATCTTACCCCCATGCCCGAAATGGGAAGTCGCGCCTGGGCCCGTAAGACTCCCGCTTCAGTACTGATGTCATCTGCCTCTCGTACTCTCTTGTCTGCTTTGTGGATGCATAACAGTCGTCGCTCCTCGTACATCCAGTCCTGACGTCCAGAGCGTCGACAGTATGGCAGCATATGCATTTCATTCAAGTGGTACCGGTTCATTACACTTCTACAATACCCTTTTAGATCTTCCTTGTACAGTGCCTTTTCCCTTGAACATGCTTTGCCAAATGTCCCCTTTATGAAACTTCTCACACCGAACACCACCTGTGGCTCACGCGTCATACGCGACTCGCCCGCCGATGAATGCGTACTTGTAATTGGCCTGATACCAGTTCCTAAAGCTCTTGCGGCCGGCGATCTGCGGGACCGTGCAGTACGACCCCCCCAGCTGCAGTGGAGCGTCAGCTGTGCCCGATGCCACAAAGACAATAAAGGAGATGTCAGCTCACAACCACAAAGTGCTTGCTGTCAAAGAAGTCTGTGGAGTATCCGGGGTACAGTTCAGAGGTAATGAACCCGTCGTACCCGTCGAACGGAGTGTCCGTCCACTCCCACACCCCACCGTTGTGGCCGTGAATGACATGACCAGCGTTGTCGGTCGTCGTCTCAGTGGGCCTATATATCGTCAGCTTGGTCATTATTGTTGCAATCAAGACGGGAGAGAATGTCTCACGGGATAGGATGCCAGTTCTCGCATCCCACATTGTTCACCGTCTCCATGACCCTCGGCCCCTCCCTGCTCTCCCACAGCTTCCTCAACTCCCCCTCAGTCGGGAGCCTCCCGCCCTTCCACTTGGCGTACGCCTCGATCTCAAGCTTGCTCGCCATAATCGGCCACCTGCCCGAAACCTCAAAGGCCACAGGCCCATACAGGGTCCGTACCTGCCACTTGCCGTCGACCATGACCCATGACGCCGGGGCAGTGGCTTCAGTGAGATTGTCGAGCGCCCCGGTGGCCTGGAGGAAGAAGAGGTACTGGGAGTTCGAGATGGGGAGAGTGTCGACCTTAAAGGGCTTGACAGTCTGAACGACGCGCGGGTGCTCGTTGTCCCACCCGAACTCGTGCGTCTCCCACCCCTCCTGACTCTGGTACTGAGCGTCGTCCGCCTCCTTGTCGTTATGCCCCATGACCACCTCCCCGCCCTCAATCTCCAGAACCCTGTTGCGCACCCCCACCCCATGAGCCGCCCACGCATTTCCAAGCACCTCCCAGTCGGGGGTCCGAGCCGCCGTAGGTGGGCGGGTGAGAGGGCTCTGCAAGAGCATGTAAAGCAGCGTCTCGGCGTGCATCGCCTCGTGCTCAAAGGTCATGAACAAGACGCGGCCGATATGGCGGGTGAGCATGCGAGAGCCGTTGGAGAGCTCGGTGTAGATGGTGAATAGACGCGAACGGACGCGGTCTCGGAAGGCAATGATCTCGGTGAGGGAGGGCCAGTCGGCTTCGGACAAGGGCACTTCGGAGTGGTCCTGTAGGGGTTAAATTGGAGACGTCAACAAAGGCCGGTGAAAGCGACACAGCCGTATACGAACATGGCACTTGGTGGGGTCATCAACGTCGGGGTCTATCCCGCGCTCAAAGATGGTCTTGAAGAACTCGGGCTCGGTGTGGTTACCTTTGGTCATACGCGTGAGGTGAATGTCCAAGAACGTCGGGCTACGGGGGGCTAGTCAACACGACGCGTTCACGAGTCGCACTCGCAAACTGCTCGCACTCACATGTGCCCGAGGTAGAAGAGACAAATATGCCTGAGGTCGATAGGCTTCTTGTGCAAAAGCTCAGATGGAATCATATCCAGCGTGATGCTACCCATACTGTCAGCAACTTTCCTAGCCACACGCCAAAAAGGCCTACTCACTGGTCCCACAGCTTCCAAAGCCCCACCCACTCCTCCCATTTGGGCACCCCCTTGACCTTGCCCATCTCCCCTTTCTGGATCATCGCTTTCTGGATCATCGCCCCCTCCAAAGTCATCTTGTTCATGCTCTCCTCGGTGATATCGTCCGACGGGGGCGCGATAAACCGCACGCTGGGTCGCTCAACAAGCCAGAGACGGTACTCGCTGTCGGGGGCTTTCCATGAGTTGATGACGCGCAGGTCAGATGCTTTGAAGAGGTCCATCGCCTCCTTGAGCGAGTACTATATATGGGCAGGCGGGGCAGTATCGGGTCAGCAGCAGTACCTAAGGCGATGCGTGTTTTCCACATGTTCGAACGTCATGTGACGTCAGAAGGAAGAGGAAGACTCACCTTGTACGACCACTCGATGTTGAGCAGCTCGCCAACTTCGAGGGTGATCTCCTCTCCAGACGTCGGGAGCCGGATGCTCTGCCTCGCCTTCGATTTGAAGTATGCTTCGTGACGACCTGTAAGAGTTCCCCCGCACCTTGACGTCAGCCCCTCCCCCGAGAAAGCCGTGCCAAAGGCCAAGACTAGGACTCACCAAGCTGCTCATTGTAGCGCCCCACAAACTCAACACTATTCTCTTCCCCAAGCCCCAGCTCATGTTTAACCACCTCCCAGCCATGCTCTTCGAACCGCTTTGTGTGGCCCGCGGGGTCATTGTACGCCACCTCGACCTTTCTTACACCCTCGGGCCCCGGGGTAGGCCGCCCGTCCAGCCCGAGGAGGAGGGTATCGCCCGGGCGAAGCGGGAGGGAACGCAAGAAGGGCACAGCGCCGGCACGGTCAAAATTACCGAGCGATGATCCGAGGAACACAAAGTGCAGTGGTCTGTGAGTGGTCTCGCCCTGCTCGGGCGACATGGGCGTCCCCCCGACCGGGGACTTGCCCTGCAGCTGCTGCTGTGCAAGCCCGTACATCTTGAACTCATCGCTGGACCCCGTGGAAGAGCTCCTCGAGCTCAACCGATGGTTGAACTCGCAAGACAGCTCCGAGACGTCGGCATCCATCGCGGGTAAGGACGACGGCTGGTCCCTCGGGGTAGCGAGGTACGCTGACAGCGGGCTGAGGACAGGACTTTCGTCGCGGTGCGCGGTGCGCTGGGCGGACGGGATCGCCTGCGGGCTGGGGCTACCGACGGTGTGCGCGTCATTCTCAGCGGCTGCTGCGCTCTCTCGCCCGCGCTCGAGCGGCTCGCAGGCAGCGTGAAGCGCCGCGAGCTTTCCCTGGCGTACGAACTGCAGGCCAGCCTCATAGTCGCCATGCAGGCCGAGGCAGGCGACCTTGCCGTCAAGCTTGTCCCCGACAGCGTCGTGCATCTCGCCGAGAACGCGGTCGAGCTCGGATAGGGAGAGGTCAAGGGGGTGGTAGGTGATGGGTTCAGGAAGGGAGGAGGCATTGACGGGGGGAGGGGGGAGGGAGGAGGAGAGAGCTGTAAGGAGGTGGGCGGTCTTGCGAAGGGCGCTACGTCAAAGTGTCAGCCACGACCCCGCTCAGAGAGTCGACTGGCTCAGCGAGCTTACCCCGCACCGAGTTCGACGACATCCCACCCAATCAGCCAGCCGCCCCCCCGCCCCTCCTCCTCATCCATCCCTCCAGTCCCCTTCCCCCCCTCTGTGGCCCCCCTCCTAGCAGGCTTCAAGCTCTTCAGCGGCCCCACCTCCGCGTCCGACTTGAGCTCAGGGTCGGCCTCTGGGCCCTCGTTGAGCGTCACCCCGTTGGGGAGCTGCTTCCCGGGAAAACCCATCGCTCGGGCGATCTCTTCGCCATGCTCCTTGAGCAAATTGAGCTCGTCGTTGAAAAGGTAGTACTCGCTCGCCTCGGAGGTGATCTTGTCATAAAGCCTATATCGATCGTAGTGGTTCCCGTAAGCACCGGCCGTGTCCTCCCCCCCCTCCCCCACCCCCATGGAGAACACTCACCGGAGCCCTGTCTCATCGTAGAGCACCAGTGTCGGCACACTCCTCTTGAAAGCCCACTTCTTATCCTCGTCCCGTGTGCCCGGGATCGTGGCCTCCTGCGTGCCCTTCAGTCCCGCCTCGATCTCGACGCGCATGTTCCAGGCCTCTTCCGGGGCTGGCGAGGGGGAGGGGGAGGGGCGCCATGCGAGGGGGAGGGTGAAGATCTGGTTCGGCATAGTATGTAATTGTTGTTCTGGTGTGTGATCAGGTGATGGTAATGGGTTTAGCTGTTGGATAGGAGGGGGAGAAGATTGCGTCAGTAACCGGTCGACCTTTTGTATATACAGCTCGTCGATGATGCCGAGACATCCGACATCAACCGGGTAACATGCAGAGTTTCCCACACAGCCTAGTCTGTGGCCAGGCGAATGAGCGGCTCCACTACAGCATCATGGAATGCTTACACAGTCTGGAGTTCGCAGCTTGCCGTCGAGTGTTGCGAGAGAGCAGAATCGTCTTTCACGAGGCGGGTTTTTATATGCCATCATCCTCTCGGGAGAAGGAGGGCACACAGAGAGCACGATAGACGTTTGCCGGACCATGCGCTTACTCGGCCGGATCCCAAAGTATTTCAAAGCTGTCTATATGATTCGTAGAGAAGCCGGTCATCCGACGGAGCGCGCGCGTGGTGGTGACGTCCTATGACGGTGGGATGGCCGAAGGCCCTGGGCAGCCGGCGGCGCAGGTGACCGGCGGCGATCTCATTCTATACGACATGGGCCAGTCCAGTCAACCGCCTCCTACTCTATCAGTCCAGTCAGTGCACCACTAGTCCAGTCAGCCCCCCCCCCCCCCCTACTTAATCCGGTCATGCATTCTGAGCTTGAGGGCGGCTCCCATTCGACGACGCCCGTCGCACCCGTTAAAATTACGGAATCTCCCGAGGTGGATGACCAAGCACAGAGGCAGATATCATTCCCCACCCGCCTGGTCCAGCGCTAGGAGTTGACCAGGGCCCTGATGTTAGCTCTGCGGCGAATGAAGGGAGCACAGCCCAGCAACCTGGTAACTGTAATTCACGTGCACCAGCGCCTCATGCAGCATGGTAGTTCCTCCTCCCACACTGCCCTGGAGCAAGAATAATGTCATCTGAGAATAGCCGGACCCCCTTTTGGAACATACACAGATAGGACATCATGACAAGTCAACGTAGAACGATAAGCTGCGGCCAGTCCCTGCTCCCTATCCGCCCCTATCACACAACAGCCTTGGGCAGCACCCCTCCCTTGGCCGCTCTCAGCAGGCTCGCCTTTGTCGGTCTCGGGCCCAGAGACGGTGCGGACCTTGGCACGCCCGAGAGTGACGAGGTCGACTTGTGCGTTGGGACCGTCACAGACGAGGGGCATTTGTGGGTGGGCTGCGCCTGAGGGCGGGCGGGTCTGGTGTCAGGTGTAGGAGGTGTGAAGGAAGTAGGGGGGTGGGAGATGCTAGCGTGAGAGGTGTGCGGTGCGCGCAGGAGGGCTGCGCGGTTGAGCCTGGGTGCCTGTGGGGTGGGTGCAGCGGAGTAAGGTGGTGAACCACAGGTCAGGGAAGGTGGTTGCTCACGATGCTGGGGTGCCCCAGACTCCTCACACCGGTTAGGCTCGCCCGCCTCTTCGTCTTCTCTTCTTTATCAGCGGCGGCGGCGGCGGCCTTGATCGCCGAGTCGTCCTTGGCCAGGGTGGGCCGGACGTTGAGACTGGACGTAACCTTGAGCGCGGCCATGGTCCTCGAGAGCGCCGGGCTGCAGGATACGGATTCGGGGGACTTTACACCCGTGCGGAGCATCGATGTCTTGTTCTGCCTGGGTGTCTGGAATTGAGGGTCAGGACTGGATGGGCTTGCCCTCCGACAAACTTACGATGCTCGGCGTCATCAAGCTAGCAGGAAGCACGATACTCCTCCTCCTCTTCTCCTTCTCCTCATCCACCCGAGCTTTATTTGCGGCGGCAATGGCTAGGGGATCTTTCTTGGTGATCTGCGTTGTAGATGTCTGTCCACCAGAGCGTAGTTGGGACGATTTGGTAGGACGGGGGCTGAAGGTGGGAGGTGCAAGTGACGGCACGTTCTTTATAAGGCAAGTGCTGGCGTCAGCCTCGCCAGTGGTCGGTCAGCAAGAGGGACCACGCGGAAGCTCACGATTCCGAGTCCAGTGCGCTTGTATCCCGGAGTCCCCTTCCCACCATCATCCACCTTACCCTCCTCTCCCCTCTTGGGCTTGATATCCTCCCACTTGAGCCCCAGCCTCAGCGCCGCTGCCTTGGTCATTCTCGGACCTAGTCCCTCCGTCCGCGTGGTGCTAGGCACAGGCTTGGCCTTGAAGTCCGCCCCGGGATGTCTACGGTGCACCCCGGCCTGTTGTTGCTGAGCAAGCGACGACAGTATCGGGTCGTGTCTCACGTCCGCAGAAGTGAGGGAGGCGGTATCGATGAACTCTGCCGCGACGGGGTCCGCATCGAGGAGCTCTTCGATGTAGTCGGCATGGGCGGACTCGGCCCCGGGGGTGGTGGGGAGCCCGGGAGAGAAGGAAGGGGTGGGCTCTGTACCGGGGGTAAGAGACGGGTGGGGGGAGTCGCCCGTGAGCGAAACGGGGGTTGCGGTGGGCATGATGAGGGTTGAAACCGTGGATGTGGGTGTGGGGTAGGGTGGTGGTGGAGTGGGCTGTGGGAGTGGATACAACAGCAGAAAGGTCTACAAGGATGTGATGCTGTGTCTTCCCCTCCTCTCCGTCTTGTTGTGTCTCGAGCTGTCCCTCCTTCTGTTGTCTCTTTGTCCTGTCGCCAGGCAATCAGCCGATTCCTGTCAACAAGCCCAGGCGGCAGCCCCAGGCACGCCCGTCCGGGGCCCCGGGATGCTCGCGCCGCCACAAGATATCGCCGCAGCGTAACCCCGCACCACCCCCGCGTCCCGCTTGGGCCCACGGCCTCGCCCGAACCGGCGATATGGGACCCTGAATCCCCCCCCAATCCCCGCACGAGCCCATCGCGGATCGCGCCAAGGGGAGCGCGCCCATCGCGCCTTATCACCAGTCCGCCACTATATATGCTCCACCACCCATCCCCGCTCCTCCTTCCTTCTCTATACCACCTCCCCATACACACCCACCCTCCCGCTTCACCCCCTCCCCTCTCCCACCTGCCCCACAGGACACCTGCCCGACATGCGCACGTCTGCGCTTATCCCCCTCCTCCCGTTCCTCGCCACCCTCGCTCAGGCTCGCCCCCATCACGCACACGACAGCTCGTCTGCCCCCCAGCGAGCTCGCAAGTCGTTGTCGTTCGGGCCTGCTCACCCCCATGCATCCTTCGAGGTGCTTGAGGACCCGCCTCAGGTCCAGAGCCAGGGCTTGGTCGACGAGCCCGTTGACGTGAAGCAGGTGGCGAGGTCCTTCATTGGCGCGAGGCTCGGCGGCGACGCCGGGTTCTACATTCGTGACGACGTGAGTGCCGATTCTCCCACGCCCCCCTCTTTCCTCCATGCGCCTTAGGCGCCCAGCGTCATGGGGTCATTTAGCCCACTTGAGGCATGCTCCCCTTGTGCCGTCGGCACACAGGCAAGCTGCTGCGTCGCTGTATCGGGTGGCAATACCGCCACCCCTCTTATCGACCCTGAACCCCCTGCTGACGCGTCTCGCCCCCCATCAGACGTACACCGACGCCCGCACTGGCGTCACCCACGTCTACGCCCGTCAGCTTATCAACGGCCTCGAGGTCTCTGATGGCGATGTCAACCTCAACATTGACCGCGACGGCCGCGTCATCTCGTGGGGCAACTCGTTCCACCCGGGCTCCGCCCCGTCGCTGAGCGACGTCCACTCGTCCTCATCCGGCGAGTCGGCGCGCGCCTGCGCTGTCCTCCAGGACCAGCTCTCCGCGCACCAGTCCGACCTCGCAGCGCTCAAAGGCGAGACCGGCGCGTGGGGGCTCGTCAAGGCCGCTGCGCACGCTGTCCTTGGCACCTCTGGCCCCAGCGCCGAGGTCGACGCGCACGAGGCGGGCAGGATCCATGCGGCCATGGGCCGAGTCAAGCACCACATGGACGCGGTGTGCCACGCTCCCCACGAGGTCGACGAGATGCTCTCCCCCACGCAGGGCCTCCTTGCGCTCCTCCCCCGTCTTCAGGACGGCAACTTCCAGCCCATCTCCATTGACAACCTCGTCTCCACCCCCCAGCACTCCTTCGCGCCCAAGCCTGCCCACGCAGAGCCTCCCACCGAGATCATCTCGGGCCCGGGGCTCGCCCAGGCGGGCGTCAAGTCGGATGTCCCCGCGAGACTCATGTACACCCAGACGTCTGAGGGTGCGCCCCGGCTCGTGTGGAAGTATGAGGTGGAGATGAAGGACAGCTGGTACGAGGCGTACGTTGACGTCAAGTCCGGCGAGCTCTTGAGGGCTGTCGACTGGGCCAGTGATTACACTTGGGACAATGCGGGGACGAAGAAGGGCGACGTCGAGGTTAAGAAAGGTGGTGGGCAGAAGCCCCTTCCTGCGCCTCCCAAGAAGCTCAAGCCGTATTCCTACCAGGTCTTCCCGTGGGGTAAGTCGTCTTTCCCCTTTATCTCGCGCGTACTATGCTGACTGTAGCGCAGGTGTGAATGACCCCGCCTCGGGCAACCTCACCGTCGTTACTGAGCCTTGGGACACCGTCGCCTCCCCTCTTGGCTGGCACAAGTTCCCCACCACCTCCAACCCTTGGGACACCCTCATCCCCGGCCAGAACATCGCCACCAACTACACCACATTCAACACCACCGCGGGCAACAATGTCTACGCGCACGAGGACTGGGAGGGGCGCAACAACTTCCTCCTCAACTACCGTCCTATCAGCGACAACCTCACCTTTATCTATGACTACGGGGAGGTTGATGGGCTTGCTCCCAAGGAGTACGTCGACATGGTCGTCACCCAACTGTTCTACACGTCCAACTTGTACCACGATCTGCTGTACAGACTGGGCTTCGACGAGCTGTCGGGCAACTTTCAGATGTCCAACCACGGGCTGGGTGGCAAGGGCGCCGACCCTGTGATCTGCAATGCTCAGGATGGGAGCGGCTATAACAATGCCAACTTTATGACCCCGCCGGACGGCCAGGCGCCCAGGATGAGGATGTACATCTGGGATACGGCTACCCCGTACAGGGATGGTGACTTGGAGGCGGGTATTGTCATTCATGAGTACAGGTGGGTCTTTGCGTCAATCTGTCCACGTCTTGCCCTATGCTGACCACATCCATCAGCCACGGTCTTTCCACTCGTCTCACTGGTGGTCCTGCGAACTCGGGCTGTCTCGGCTACGGCGAGGCCGGCGGAATGGGCGAGGGCTGGGGTGACGCACTCGCCACATTGATCAGGCAGATCGAGGAGCACAAGCTGTTCAGGTAAGTCATTGTCACTACTGGCTGTCCTCCTGTGGCTTCCCCTTTCCGCTGTTTGCACTTCTGACAAAGGTTCCACAGCAACGGCACCGACACCTTCTCCATGGGCGCCTGGGCTGCCAACACCGACAGGGGAATCAGGAACTACAAGTACACCACCAACGAGACTGTCAACCCGTCCACCTACAAGACCTTGGACAAGGTGAGCCCGTTCCCCATATTCTAGCACAGTCCAGAAGCTAACAAAAGCGGTAGCCCGGATACTGGGGCGTCCACGCCATTGGCGAGGTCTGGGCCGAGTTCCTCTTCGTCGTCTCCCAGCGCCTGGTGGAGAAGTACGGCTTTTCGAAGACGCTGTTCCCCCCTACCAACACTTCTGTCGCCAACGACTACTACACCACCACCCTCGAGGAGTCTGTCGATGCCCTCGGTCGTCCCAAGCCGCTCATCCCCAAGCACGGCAACACGCTCGCCGCGCAACTCATCGTTGACGGCATGAAGCTCCAGCCGTGCCGCCCGTCCTTCTTTGACGCGCGTGACGCCATCATCCAGGCAGACAGCATCCTCACCGGCGGGGAGAATGCCTGCTTGATCTGGGAGGCATTCGCCGAGAGGGGTCTCGGACAGGACGCGATGGTGACGGGCCAGACTCCTTGGGGCGGCGGGATCAGGACTGACGGATACAAGGTGCCCAAGAAGATCTGCAAGCAGAAATAGATCCGTGTGGGCGGGCGTCGGGCGTTTCGACCCTCGCTCCCGAGAGCATATACAAGTATCAGACAAGTCGAGCATCGTACGAGTAGAGAGACAAGGGAGGGGCAGTCAGTGTACGAGCGGAGAAGCTGTAAAAGTAACGTGTGTGCGTGTTTGTTTGATATCTGACATAACATCTCCTCAATGTCGTCGACATGATGATCGTTGTAGATAGGATATATTGTTCATAGGAATTCGCAAATGTAGAATGAATGCAATGCAAATATCATAGCATGAGTTGATGCAGCCAGCAGCGAAAGCCCCATGATGGGGTTGTTGTCACCGCGGTCGGACAGGCAGGCAGGATCCATCCGTGCTGCGTGCTGCAATCATAAGTAGAGGTCGTTGGTCTTGGTCCAAGCGAAAGTGGCCCAGTGCCGGACGATGGGGAAGCCTGTGGGTTTATGGGTCAGCGGTAGGTTCTGAAAGGGATGAATTAACAGATGACAGCATGGCTATCCCAATCGACAGATCCAATCGCATGCAATGTCTGAGTCTTCTGGGCGTGGGTAAAATTTTAATAAGAAAAAACATTGGTGGTGTAATGGTAACATGAAAGCTTCCCAGTCATTGAACACTGGCCTCCAATAGGAGGACAAGCTTATGCTTTCGCCCCGAGTTCGATTCTCGGTCAATGTATTTCTCTTTTTGCTTTTTCCCCATCAAAAACGATGGCCCGTATGCATGCATATATATGCATGCTTGCATGTAAGCCTTCCCCCGGTGCTCTTGGCGAGAGAGCTGGAAAAGCTTGCTATAACGGGTCGCCCTATTGAGAAAGTGTTTGGGGGCTGCAGAAGCCTCCTTCCATAACTTCATTCCCTAGCACTCATCTGTCGCCGAGGGCACTTTTCACAGGGATCCCAAGCCAAAAAAGAGAACCATGCGAGGTTTCCACTTTATCTGTGCTTTCGGGCCCAAGCGGCTGTCAACAACCTCTCGTTGAGTCTCATATATGTGGTCGTTCTTAATTGCAAAAAGGTTATACACCGTAGGGGAGTCGAACCCCTGCCGCATCGAATCCTTGAAAAACCGAAGTTAACCAATGGCAACGATGCATGATACCGTTTCACCAACGGTGTTTTGCATATTTTACAGCTACTCCAGGGTGACCCCTTTCGGCTCGCTTCAAGAGCGCCCGCGTGGCTACGGTCTCATCGTCCTACTTATGCCCCTTAGGTAGACTGCATGGAATACGCCTTTGTCTCTACACATAATACGCTCTAGGTACTGCACAATGTGAACGCATTGCACACAAGATGGACGTCGAAAGACTTGATGAGTGTAGAAGCGTGATGCACCGCCAGGGCCTCCTCACCTCCACCGCATCATTGTGGTCGCGCATCAATAATCGCCATCGCGACCATTGTGGGCTGAATTCCGACGCACTGTCTTTTTCACTGCGCCCACTCCCCCACTCTTCAGCTCAAACTCCCCCCCCGGCTTTTGCTTTGCTCCGTCTCCGACACGCCGCTCTGTTTCCGACACGCCGATCATCCCACCCGCCGCACAGCCCAAGCCTTCCTTACCAGAGCCTCTCCCTCGCTCCATTGTCCAGTGGCCTACCATTGACCACCACCCCCCTCTCCCATCGCGCCTCGCTGTACCGCCAGCCCGGTGCATTCTGTATCTCTGCCGCTACAACTCCCTCCTCGCGACATACCAGACTGGAGACTGTATCAGGTGCGATTGAGAGTCCGCCGAGGCGCAGCTGATAGGGGTATGTATATATGTAGCATCGTTGAGACAGGGCAAAGAAGTGCGTCACGCTTACGGAGTGCAGCACCGTCTTCGCCTTAGCATCCCCATTCTTCTCAAAAGATCACCTGCAGATGGGAAACGACACGCAAACGAACGGAGGGAGGGACATCTTGCTGCAGAGGGGCGTTCCTCTATCGGTGCTGGAACGTCTCTCGGAAGAGTCTTTGCAGTGTCTTGAGCGGCTAGTCGTCTATGATGCCCCTCCTCTCCCCGAGTGAGTGCCTGTCTCATGGGGCTGAGGGCTGTGAGGACGAAGCTGATTGCGTGCAGTTTTGGGATAGTCAAGCAGGCGGCAGTGCTTGTCGTGCTGTTCCAGAAGGAGGGGGACGACAAGCTGCATGTCCTGCTCACCACCCGGGCAAAGACACTACGGTGAGTGCGATGTGGGGTGTGCCTTCGATGTGTTAATTGCTGATCTCTCTGGCACTCCAGGAGACACCCTTCGCAGACAGTGAGTCCTTGTTCGTGACAGTGAAGGTCGATACTAAAAGGTTGCAGGCACTACCTGGAGGCAAAGTCGACCCAGAGGATGAGGATGCCATCTTCACGGCTGTGCGTGGTGTTGGACCATTGGGTCTCTGCGACTAACCATGGCTGACGGAATGCTACAGCGACGCGAAGCGTACGAGGAAGTGGGCCTTCCTCTCAATCACCCATCCATCCACCACCTCACCACCCTCGACCCCGTCCTGACCATCCTCCCTCTCAACGCACACATGAAAAACCACATTATCGTCATTCGTAGGTGGTTATTACTGTTCAGAAGCAGGAGAAGCTGACACCTCCTCTCAGCTGTCGTGTGCTTTCTCTCGGACCCTTCTCTTCTACTCTCCTTGACGCCAAGTCCGGATGAGGTTGACGCCATCTTCACGCATCCGCTCAAGGGACTCTGGACGGGCAGTCTAGAGGAAAAGGACCAGGAGGGGCTGGCAGAGATTGGGGGAGAGTGGTGGCCCCATGATGGAGTAATCCATGTGAGTATCTCGAGGTGGTTGGCACGATGCAAGTCGGCGTGCTGATGTCTGGCTTGTAGTCCATCGAGGACAGAATAGGTGTAAGTCAGGTGCGAGCAGAGAGTTGGAATCTGTGCTTATTACATGTTACCTCGGCCGCAGACAACGGGTGGTTATCGGATGCATGTAAGCTCAAACTCTGCATGTTTGCTGCCAGGAGCGTGTACTAAACTGTTTCTGTTAACAGAGGTTCCGCACCGAGCGAACGCCCATCAAGGGCCTCACGTCCGACGTGTATGCTACCATCCTGTCGACATTCTACTGCAAACCGCTGACCATCGTTGCAGGCTCATCCACGCGGCCTCTGTCGCCTACGGCTCCTCACCGTTATTTGACCGCTTCGCTCCCAACCAACCGCCATTCTCCAGTGCCATCTCCAACGTCGTGCGGGACCTGCCCGGAGTCATCAACCAAAGCACAATAGGTTCTTTCAAGAGCGGGCGTGTGCTCGAGTGGGGAGGGACGGAGGCGGGGGTACCTATCGTCAGTCGTAGTCACGAGCAGTACGAGGCGGTTTGACCCGTAGCACACATCGAGATTACTTGAAAATCCATGCATTGGGAACATAATCTGACAACAGTGATGTATGAGATGAGAAATGACGCGTTACAGGCTCAATGCCCTTGTTGATTATAATGCTTGGCACACAACGAGATCTATTCTCACCTCTCCAGTTCTATCATCCCGGCGACCGACCCCCTCTGACTGTTGCTCTCCTCTAGATCCTTACACGATCCAACCAGAGCACTCCGAAATCGTCACCCCGGACCACTATGCACTGCATCCCTTGCGCGCCTCTACGACTGCGTCTGCGATTGCGTCTGGGACTGTGTCTGGGACTGCGTCTGGGACTGTGTCTGGGACTGTGTCTGGGACTGTGTCTGCCCAGGCGCCGCGAAGACCCCGCTCACGGTACCGCCGGTTCTTATCCCTGTAGCAGAGCCGGTGCCCACCCCATCTGCGGTAGGCGTGCCAGTACGCCCACCTGATACGCGGTTGGTGAAGCCTTGTACGGCGCGGGCGGCGTTTCCGATCTTGGAGCCATTGGTGGCCGAGACGGAGTGGTGCGGGGAGAATGTGCCCTTGCGGACGTGCTTGCGGACCACGCGTTTGGTGCTGTGTTGTGTGTCAGCTGGTGTGAATGATGGTCAAAGAAGGAGGAATGAGACTCACTGCCACTCGACGAAGCCGTAGATGACGGCGTCGAGAAGACCCTGCGAGAGGATCAACCATCGAGAGATAGCGCGCAAGCTAGTGGGCGGGTCACCGACAAAGTCGTCTGTGGTACTGTCAGCGTGGTCGTTTATAGGACACACTTGAGCGAGTCTCACATATGAGGCGGATGAACGACACCGAGAACAGTACCACATACTGAACCTCACGTCAGCCATGTTTCTGAAAACGTCATTGCAAGAGACTCACGCCGAGAGGGAACCACAGCATTAAAAGAGCCGTCTTCCTGTTCAGGTAGCTAGCCATCGACTCTTGCACCAGCTCTACATATTCCCCATTCGAGGTAGGTGCAAAGCGGTCGTCGCCCGACGGCGGCGCCTCTGACAGCATTTTCATCAGATCCCACTCCTCCTCTCCCTCTGGTCCGTCCCTCAGCGCCGAGTCCGTACCGAGCTCCGCCTCGGACAATGTGTCGTTGATCGAACGGTGGTTCGACCTTGCGGGGTCCGGAAGGGGAGTGCGTTGTCCTCTGCGAGGAGAAGGGGAGCGGGATTGGGGAGGAGTTTGTCGGTAAGAAGACGGCCGAGTGTCTGTCTCCTTGAGAGGCTGCAGCGGCTGGGGAAGGTGGATAGGTTGAGGCTGGACGAGGATGGGAGGCTGCTGCTGCTGCCGCATCTTGTCCCAATCGCTCAGCACCGACGACTTGCGCGACGACATCTCAATCTCGTCCACGGCCGTCGCGTACGACAGCCTATCTCGGTCGCTCGTCGGCCGTGTCCATTCAGACGAGGGCTGGCTGGAGTGCCCTGACATCGTTGCATTAGGCGACAGAGGCGATGCCGGGTAGATGGAGCCGACAACGGTTGACCCGACCGACTCCTTCCGCCCAGTGCCCTGCCCGGCGGCCGAGTCGCGCCGGATCTCGAGGACAGATAGACGTTGGGCAGGCGAGTATAAAGGGGTAGGCCCTAGGTCCTGTCCGGAGGGGATGCTCTCCATCTGAGGTGCAGTAAGCACCCCCGACGGCGGCCTGTAGCTCCCTGGAACGTCGCCCGCCGAAGACATACTGCCAACCCTCGTAGCGGTCTGTGCGGGGAGTGGCGGCCCGGGTTGGAATGCCACGGGGCTGCTTGTCGACGGCCGCTTCCTCGCGCCGAGACCCTTCCACCCTTGCCAAAGCGAGGCGGAAGTGCTAGACCGCCCGCCGTACCGCTCCCCGTCGATCTGGAACGGCGGGAGGTCTATTCGCTCCCAGGGGGGAAGGTCCGCCCAGTCGGCCGGCGCAGGGCTCACAGGGCTCACGGGCGCAGGACTCATGGACACGGGGCTCGCAGGTACTGGTTCAGGGAGGAACGCGACCTTGGACGGGCGCCGGCCGTGCCCCTCCGAGTCGTTCGCCCCGCTCCCGCTCCCCGAGCTGCCGTCGATGTCGAGCTTCGATGCCTCCAGCGGGCTGACACCCGCCAGTTTCGGGGCGGCACCTTGCGAGGTGGTGCCCTTGTTCAATTTGAAGAAGTGAGCGATGCGTGACCGCCGGCGGGGTTGGGAGCTGTCGGTAGCGTAGGTGACGATGCCGGAGGAGTCGGAATCAGGATCGCGAATGCGGTCTGGTCGCCGGAGGAAGACAAAGAGGCGGGTGTAGAGGATAGTGATGGCGAGGCAGACCGTGGCTCTGAGGCGAGAGGTTAGTACAGTCTTGTGTATCGATGGAAACGCCACGCACCTGGGAATGAACTGGATCAACTCGGCGTAGAGCCCAGTGTTGTCGCCATAATAGCAGACACCTCCAGCTGTCATGGTCGTCAGCGGTACCTTCATATTCCGCAGCAACCAACGTACCAGGGAAGTAGCCCCAAACAAGGTGGCCGACGAGCCCTACCGCGAGAGCTATCGCCCATACTACAAGCTTCTGCGTCAGCTCCCACGTGAAGGCCAATAGCCATATCAGTGTCTCTTACCAGCCCCCCAAAGAAAGTACCATTTCCTGTCTAGCCAGATGGTGAATGCGTGGAGAGGCTGAAGACGACGTCAGCAGGGCCGCGGGCAGGGGATGTGGATCGATCGAGACTCACGTGGATGAGGATCATGTATGTGGCGATGGCAAGCGAAACGGTCCACAGGTGCTCGGTCCAGAGGATGGTGGTCAACATGACCCCCAGCCCCGAGCACGACACGGTGCCATGGGCAATATGCTTCCCTCCATGCGAGAGCGTCAGAGCGGAAGAGATGAGGCCCACGATCCTGCGCTCATCACATCAGTACGCGGGTGGAGGTCTGTGCTGCGCATGCGGTGACTCACCCGAGCATGAGATCGCTAACGAGCAACGCCTGGACGATGCGCACGCGGGTTGTCCCTGGGCGTCCTCTGAAAAGCTCGTTGATCACCATGACGGTGACAATCATCCCGGCGCCCAGCACAGTGAGAGACTGCTCACCCACGTCAGCACCACCACCGCACGCCATCGCCCGAGGGACACCACTACGCACCACTATCACAAGGTTGACAATGATCATCCACTCGTGCATCTCCACCGCCGTGGTCTGGTCGGCAATGGCCTGTTTGTGCCACATCTCTCTTCTCTCAAGCTCCACCACCGCCCTCACCACCTCCTCCGCCCGAGTCCACAGACTCGCCATAACACTCTCTCACAGGAAGCCTCTTCGCCGAAGAAGGAGGATGATGGGTGCTCTACCGGATACGCCAGGCCCGGGGTTGCCGTTGTAGGAGGTTGCAAGTGCCGCGGGTGCTATGTTGCCAGTGACGAGGGCATGGGGACTGGGCGTGTGGCAGCGGGCGTCGGCGACTGGGAAGGAGGTACAAGTGCCGGATGAAAAGGAAGACCAATGAGTGATGCGTGAAGAGAATATGGTGTGGGTGTGGTTGTATATGCCGAGGCAGAAGCGATTGTATACCGCAGCACCAAGGGAAAAAACAGACGTAATGGACAGGATTTGGATCTCCAAGGAGCGAGCAGTGTATGGTGAGTCTCTCGTTTTTATGTAGACGTCGTGCGATCCATGCGCGGTCCCGGATCAGATAATTAGCTGCCAGGTTCATGCAGTTTACTCCGATCACGTCTGCTTGGCCTCTCGTAGTTTCCGTGTCCCTCGTAGTTTCCGTGTCCTGGGCTGGAAGTCCCGCAACAATCGACAGTGAGGTGGATTGATTGCATCAACAACGCGGTGGCTGCCGCGCCCCGCCCGTCCTGGCCGGAAACCGGTGCGGGGGACAAAATAGATGAAGCCTCGCCAGGGCGCGCGGGCGACGGCCTCAGGGCTCCGCGCCGTCGAATTAACTCTTGCAGCCTGCGACGAGGACCGTCAAGATCTGGGACGCCGTGCGCCCTGCAGCAGCTCCACACCTCCCCAAATATTCCATTCCTGTCTCCTGCCGCCAAGCACGCTATGCCCATTTTTCCGCACTCCGCCGAATGTGGGCGCCCCCACCCAACACAGGTGATTACGTGCTCTGCCGCCCCAAATACCACCAAGGTTTGCCCCAGAGTGCGCACTACAACGTAAGAAAACGGTACACCTGAACCTTGCCCTTGCCCCACCCATTCCAACGCCGCGCGCTTCATGCTGTAAAAGCGACAGAGACCTGAAGGAGCCCTGGGGTACGAACCGCCTCATGTCATCGCCTCTGCGCGCAGTTGTGAGCGCCCGCATCCATCGCCCCTCCGTGCGCGGACATGCACGCATTGCTTCGACCCGACCCAACTGCTGTCGTTTCAGTCTCTCTGCCGCCTGCGTACATGCGCCATGATCAACCCAGCTGCAGCACATACGTGGCCTCAAGAAAAGTTCACCAAGGTTGCTCTTTATTAATTTCTCGTAATTAACAAGATACCCTACCGCAAGCCACCGGAAGTTTCAGCGCGTCCCGCCCCGGTCTCCTCTTGCTCGATTATCTCTCATTACGTATGAAAATGCCCAATAGAGCACCAGTCTTGAACAGCCTTTCGTAATCCATATAGTTCATTACGTTCGTGTCTAGTCATTCACCCTTTCGTTCAAAAACATATCGCTTCCCGCACCCCAGATCAATTTCTCCCACCGCCCATCCCTCATATCTGATTATTGACGTCCGTATGCACGGTGTGTATCCCCCGGACCTGCGCACAGCACGCACTTTCGCGTTCCTATGCAGCTCTGGGACTATGCTGGAAACAATGTCCTGCCGGTCTCCACCATCGACTCCTCCCGTCAGCCAAGCCAGAGCCCCTAAAAAAAATAAAAAATAAAAGTAAAAAAGCAAAAGGAACCACCGCATCCCTCCCCGCCCCGGCTCTCGGCTCTCTGCGCCCTAATTTCTCGTCACCTCTCCCGTCACACTCGCTATTACCCGCCTCAACCCCTTCCCCACGTGCGGCGGCGCACCGAGCCAGGCCCACGACACCAACAGTCGCCGACATGTGGTCACGAAATGACTCAATCATGTGGGTATCCGCCCCGCAACGAGCCTCGCTCCCGTCTCCACCACACCGAGCATGTGCACAGGCAGGAACCCCTCCCCGATACCAGCCGCGCCTGCCAACGTGTTCATCTGCTGGAAAAGCCGGTAGTCGCGCGGGTGGATGCCGGCAGGCGAGGCGTAGTACTGTGCGCCGACTATCAGACCGACTGAGGTACAAAACGATACCGGAGAATGGGCGAGGGGGTGCGTAAGTGTGTGTGGTGGGGTGGTCGTAAACTGCCGTCAGCCATGTGAACTTGTCGCTGGGCTCCCATTGATTCGTTTGGCGCCGCCGGCCACGGGGTGTCGAGGGGCGCTGGTCACTCACCCGCAAAGGCCGCCACAGCGAGGACAGATAGCTTTCCGACCTGGTCCCTCACGTCGTTTGACTTGTAAAAGATGTAGTGCACGATGCCTGTAGTGTACTCGTCCCTCTGCTTTGACCAAAACGCTTTTTTCCCGCGTCGGGAGACGGGCACTGTAGGACCACAATCAGCTGCTCTGCTGCAGTGACGCCAGAGCAACTCACCTATACCCCGCTTCGCCCTCTCCACCTCTCTCACCCGCAGCTCCTCCTCCAATACCTCGCACCGTATCCCAAGCGCTTCCACGATGACCTCGTACTCGTCCTCCACCAGCTCCTTGCACCCGTGACTGTGGCCATGCCCCCCTGCGTCATCGCGGGGGTGGGTGCGCTCCAACACTTGGGCGGCATTGACCGGGTCAGGCTCGGCAGTGTACGCTGGTGGCTGAGGGGACCCCGTGACGAGCTCGCCCGGGGATGCGGGCATTGGGTCGGTCTCTGTACTCGCGTCAATGTACTCGCGGATACCCTCGTCGATCCGGATGATCGGTTGTGTGGAGGAAGACCCTTCCGGCTGGAGAAATCGCCCCCCGACCTTCTACTCAACGTAGTCAGCATACACTCTCTACCACAACATGCAGCTCCACTGACCCTCGTCCGCTGTGTCGTAACAATAGTCTCCACAAAGCTCTCCCCGTCCTCCCCCTCCCCTTGCTCCTCCGCAACCTTCTCCACGTCCAACAGCCTCCTCCCCAGTTCGTCCCCGAGATTCCGAGAGATTGTTCCTCCAGCAGAACTAGCTGTCGCACTCGTCGTTCCGCGGCTGTGGCCCACCCCGCCCGACCCGCCGGCTGCTGCAGCCCGCGCCTCATCCAAATCGAACCGCATCCGGTCGATCGTCTCTTTCAAAGCGAGGTTCTCTTGCTTCTGGATCTCAAGGTGTGACTCTGCGTGGCGCGCGATAGCGAGGTCGGATTCGAGGCGTTTGACCTCGGACTCAAGAGCCTGAATCTCTTGATTCAACTGCGGGGCGTGTCAGATGGACTCTACAGGTTTTGAGGACAGTCTTGCCTTCTCTTCATCGGCCGCGTGCGAGCTGATCGCCTCCCCGAGATCTCCAATCTCGTCGTCTCGGTCTCTCAGCAGATTGCGCAGACGTGCGGCCTCATCTGGATTATCGTTAGTATTCGCGCTCGAGCCACATGTGACCCTGTAACTCACCACATTGCGAATTGTACATCTTCTGCATATTCGCATGGTTCGCCTTGGAGTTCTCCAAGCTTCGTTGCAAGCTCAATATGTCGGCCTCCATCTGTCACAGCCAGTGAGTGTCATTAGCTACCGCCCCCATCGAAAATCCGGCAGCTATGCTCACCCCAGAGATTTGGATCGCTTGTGTCCTGTCCTTGGCCTTTAAATCCTTCTCGTCTTTACGTCGCTGCGTAATCTCCGCCTGGGCCTCTTCCAGTCGGACCTGAAGGTCTTCGTACATCCGCTCGTTCTCGGCTCTAGAGTCGAAAGCGTCATTAGATGGGTCCACCTGCTGTCGTTCCCGCAGCTTACCCTTGAATCGCAAGCGTCTTCTCCGTCTCTTTGAGCTTGCGCAACAGCTCCTTGTTCTCCTTTCGCAGCTTGTGGAGATTATCGTGAGACGTCCGGAGAGACGTAGTCGACTCGGTCTACCATGGCATATTAGTTGAGAACGACACCACAGGCAACGCTCAACAGGTCACTCACCGAGATGCGACTAAGCCGGGGTTGCAACGACTCATTTGCCATCCCCTGTGGCACGTCATTCATGTCCAACCCATCCCTCTCCTCGTGTCCCTCATCTTCTTCTTCCGACTGGTCCAGCTCACCCCCATCCACCAGCATCCTCCTATCAGTCCGGCTTACATCGTCCCCGCCCGCACCTCCGTCTGTCTCGGGCGACTTGGCCCGCTCATGGAACGACGTGTTATCGACCTGGTCGAGCGGGGACATAGGCGATGCCGGGCGGGAAGAGTCGAACCGTGTCTGCCACGGCTGCGGGGACGATGCAGTGATGCTCGTCTGGGAGAAATGCCTGCTGACCGACGGTCTGCGGCCTCCTGGGCCTGATACCGCGCCACCGTACAGATCGGGGCTCTTCGGGTCATCCTCCTGGCGCGTCACCGAGCTCCCGCGTCTGCGTCTCGTCGCGGGGCTGGGCCTCGAGAACCCGAACGCGCTGGGGGGACCTACGCGGCCCCGAGCTCGTGCAGCCAGCGGCGAGTCGACTCCCACGGCAGAGTCGGACCGGTTCGGGTCCGAGAGAGTCTTATTCCGGATAGGCTGCCAGCCGCGCGGGGGAGGAGGCGCGGCGGCGGCGTTGCGCGGGAAGGAAGGGTTGGCGGGTTTGGAAGGGGCTGAACGACGGTCGTATGGGTGGGGGGCGTCTTCGCCTGAAGAGCTGGAGGAGGAGTCGGAAGGGGATCGGATGCGGTCGGAGTGGCGGCGCCGGCGGCGGGAGTCTTGCGGGGTGGATGTCTCGGGGGCACGGAAGGCAGTTGGAGGCGCTACTTCTGGGGAGGGAGTTGGGTGTCGTATCGCCGCCCTGGAGGTTGATGACGCGTGGTCAGCGTTGATCAACAGTTACGAAGTCATATAAGAGGCTCACATGAGGAACGCAAGCAGCTCCTGCGAACCGAGCTCGAGGTCCGGGTGGCTGGAACAGAGATCATACACGCCCGCAGCGTCGGCCTCGTCAAGTATGTTGACATCGTGATCCCGTTCATACTGTTCCAGCACTGTACAGCACGAGGCATCAGAACATATCCCCAAGCGATTGCCGTGGCAGCTCGGAGACTCACAGCCGGGGAGGTTGCCCGTCAACACCGTCTGCCTGTCGCCCACAAAGGTATCGAGGATCTCTTGGAACGCCGCGTCCGACTTGCGGTCCGGCTGCGAGAAATCCAACAGCGTGGACTTCATCATTGGGCAATGGGGATTGGTGATGCGGATCAAGATGAGACGGGAATAGTAGATTGCGACAGTAGGACGTCGCGTTGCAAGGGTGGGTGGCGAGGGTGAGGGCGGAATGTGCCATCAGCTGCTCGTCACGCGTGATGTGTGGTGCTTTCGAAAGCGAGTGGACAAGTGGACGAGTGGCTTACCATGGCAGCAGGGGAGACCTTCTGTGCGGGGTGCAAGGAGTATACCTCAAGTGGTAGAGGTTCCCAGCAGCGGGTTATCGTGTCGCGACTCTGTGGGTGTTGTGGGTGTATGCTGCCTCTGCTGCTTGGACCGCCGGCTCACGTGGCTGGCGTTCGTTGACTTGACTTTCAGTAGGGTTCACGAGGGTCAAGCGCGCCCACAGCGCGCAGGAGGGACGTGCCATGTCGTACGTAATCAGTCGCTTATGTAACAAATCCCTTCCAAATTTCGCGCCGACTCAGTCGGAGATACTGCAAGGCCTATCGCCGCCGCCCCTCGACTCGCCACCCCGGGAGCAAATCACGGTCTCTGCGCTCACCGTACGCCTGTTTGATGCAGCCAAGTCGAGTCTTCTCTTTCTGCTCTTTCGTATCCCTCAAGACTATTTTCAAGTGAGTGCATGTCCCAGGCCCCCTATCCGCACGCCCCACAGCATCCGCGCCTCAGAAAATCTGCCCCGACAAGCATGGAGGGAGGCCATTTGGGAGACGGAGGGACGGGACGGAAGGGATGGGAGACGGCGCAGCGAGGACGACACCACGGGGCAATGTCTGCGTCCTGACGAGACCGCGGTGCTTGGTGGGACGCCTGGGAGTCTTGCCTCGTGCATGTTCATCCCGGCTCTCAAGCCAGTACCTCTGAGCTGTTGCTGTGGGGTGTGGTTTGAGAGAGAGGAAGGAGAGTGGTGTTGGATGCTGGCTGGCTGGATGCTGTTGGGTTCGGATCGGATGTGAGATGAGGGATGTTGGACTGATGTGTCTTGCAGAATGGCTCGTTTCACCGAGTACTCTGTTGTGGGCCGAACCCTCCCCACCGAGGCGGACCCCGCCCCCAAGCTCTAGTGAGTTTCGTCTATCAATCCTTCAACCTGGACAGCACTGACAAACCTTCCAGCCGCATGAGGATCTTCGCCCCTAACGAGGTCGTTGCCAAGTCCCGATACTGGTACTACCTCCGTCAGTTGAAGAAGGCCAAGAAGGCGAACGGGGAGATCGTTGCCATCAACGTTGTGCGTATCGGTTCTAGGGGACACTTTTGGGATACAGGGCAAAGTGTTGACGATTTCGCCATGTTGTAGATCCACGAGAAGAAGCCCTTGAAGGTCAAGAACTTCGCTATCTGGCTCCGTTACGACTCCCGATCCGGCACCCACAACGTCAGTCCCACCATTCCATAGCACCGCCCAACGCACATGCTGACGCTCCCCACAGATGGTGAAGGAGTTCCGTGCTCTCTCCCGTGCTGAGGCTGTCGAGTCCATGTACCAGGACATGGCCGCCCGCCACCGTGCCCGTTTCAGGAATGTGCAGATCCTCCGTGTCGCTGAGGTTGAGAAGAAGGACGACATCAGGAGGCCGTACATCAAGCAGCTCCTCGAGCCTGGGCTCAAATTCCCCCTCCCCCACCGAAGGACCAAGTCCAAGGCTTGGTTCGCCGCCAACAGGCCTGTGAGTTTTGACCGAAGTACGGGCTCTGCCGAGCTTCAGCTGACGCGGGTGTCTGCAGTCTACTTGGGCTTAAGCTTGTCGTCCTGGCTCAGCACGCTATGGAGGTGCTGTGTGGGATGGCGGGTGTGTACTGGTAGAGTTTGGTATCGTCATGAACCTCTGCATTCTCAACCAGACACCGCTGCAGCTTCCCGTCGTTTGCCCCGTTGGCCTGTCGTGGTGCTGTGGTTTCGCATCAAAGTCACAGTGAGGTTACTAACGTATCAGTCGAACCTGTTGTCACCCCTTGAGCACCCCATCACCGACCGTCCTCCCTCAACTCCGCCCACCGCCGCTACCTCCCCGATGTCACAGCCAGTATATGATACAAGCACGCCGGACACACTTCCATCCCCAACCACACCGTCGCCGTCCTCGGTCCCGCCACCTGCTTCTTCCGCAACTGCCACCCTGTCGTCGCCCCGGGGTCCCAGGGGGGCTCTGCCCTCGCGCGCAACCACGCACTCGGGCTCGGTGGGATCTGTAGCTGATAGCACCTATCGCAGACGTATAATTTCTCCAGCCTCCTCTCTAGGTGCGAGGGTAAGCCCGCTCGGGCGGACTCGAGCCATGTGGCATCTTCCAACGGTGTGAACGCTGTGCGCTGCCGGGCGAGCACGAGGATGGCGAGCTCGACGAGCGTGGGTGCCCCGCGGGTACGTTTCTGCAAAGCAGAGAGTTGGCGTTTGTCCAAGGTGATGTGCTCGGGGAGGCGAGGGTAGGCCGAGCCCCAGAAATGGGTTCTGCCGCCTTCGCGTGGGTGGGCAAGCTGGGTGTGCCGGTGCGGGATGCGTCGGAGGTTCAGGAGGTGGATGAGGGGGTAGGGTACAGTGGGGAGGAGGGGGTTGGAGGAGAGGTTGAGAACTTGGAGGTGCGGGAAGGGGAAGGTTGGATAGCGAGGGAAGTCTGGTAGGGGGTCAGTGATGGCCGTAATTTAGACCAAGTGACGCACGGATGATATTGTTGTTGGACAGATTCAGATGGGTGACTACACCTGCTGAACTTCCAAAGAGCGTCATCATGTGCGGCAGGTCCATCTCCTCAAGCATCGTCTGCACGTCAGAGTACGGAAGGTGCGAGAGGTCGAGGTACGCCTTGGACCGCGGAGGAGCGAGCGAAAACCGCGCCAGCCGGAGGATGAGAAACCCCGGGATATCAGATAGTTCTTGGACGAGCTTGGAGAGAGCCACAGATATGTCAGCATTACTCGTACCTCTGAATGCTTGTCGTTCTAAAAGCTAAACCCACACCAGGCGAAGCGCTTGCCTCGAAGATGTGTCCACACACAGGCCGTGACACCCGCAGCTCCCTAGCAGCTCTGTGTTCCAGCCCACCCAGGAGTCCAATGGAGTTATTGTCCGTGGCTATAGGTCGTATACGTGTCTCCAGCAAGCAATGTAGTATATCTGAGCGGTACAGAGAGCCTCTGTTATCATCGCTGAGGGCATCATAGCGTGAAGTAGGGGGAAGACTCACCCAAGCATTGCTTGGTTTCGGGACCATCGACCCTGTCACTGATCTCATGGTTGAGATTCTGGTGCAGCTGGTCCAACGCTTTGACCAGCTGCTGCCACGGCTGTCTTACACATCCCGGCTCTATCTCCTTCCCTTTTACCTTCTTCACCTTGGCTACCTTCCCCTTCGCCTTGGTGTCGCGCCCGACTCTGCCCTTCACCTGCAACAACCCCACATCCTGCTTCGCCCCCGAGCAAGCCCACCGCTCCACAGTCCGCTGAGCCTCCGTCTCCCCCTTCCCTCTCTCGTCCAGAATCACACAGCACTCCAAGCACTCGTACAGGAGTATCTTTCGCCGCGCGAGGCGCCGAGGCGTACGGTCGATGGAGGACGAGGAAGAGGCGGTCGAGTCGGAGTGGTAAGACAAGCCGTCTTCCCCATCGTCCGAGTCTGAGTCTGCGTCAGAGTCCGCATACGACCCCTGTCGGGCGGCCTTGATGAAACGCGAGCCAAAGGCTGGCGAAGCACGAGATGAAGACGAGGAAGACGAGAAGGAGACGTTCCCAGAAGAGGAAGTGGTCGACGAGTTCCCAGAGTCGGACGCGTAGTTGAGCTGGCGAGAGAGCGAGGAGCCGCCCCTCAGGTCTATGCTCTCTGGCCGCATTGCGTGCTGATGTAGGGGTACGATGAGCAGAACGTCTGGGGTGGTCCCTTCAATATTAGGATTTCAGCTGCACGCCTCGCGATCTGAAGGAACTCGGCAAAATCGATGATGACGACGATAATCACGCGTCGGGCAGGTGCGTTATTGACGCCGGATCGACGAGTCCCAACGGAGCCGCATAGCCGGGCGTCCGACAATCGTCGTGCATCTGCTTGCCTCACTGACTGACTTTCTCTGGGCCCAGTGCATAAATCCCCACCCAGAGCAAGATGAGCAAGCTCCCGTCTATCGAGTCCCTCTTACCTCCCCTCAAGCTCGAGAGCTTGCAGTACGTCCAACTCCTCAAGGCCTGACCGCCGCATGTTGCGACTTTACTGACAGGATATAACAACGCGCAGATGTATTCGACGGTTCATGGCATACACTCCTCCTCCATTGAAGAGGAGGTTCCCCCGAAAACGCTGTTCTGCTGTGGCCATTATGCAAGTCCCTCAGAGCGGACCACTGGCCCAACAGCTGACTTGTGTGCCGTAGCTTGTTTGTGGGACGTCTGGGCGATCTTTACGTCTTGCTGTCTACGTGGGTGGCTGTCCGGGAGAGACGCCCCTCGAATTACCCAAGTTCTGACATGCCTGACGATAATTAGGAGATCTGGTAATATGAGAACATACGCCCAAGACACGGCGCTGCCTGGCGGTAAGTACGAGGAGGGAGACAAGGACGAGGAAGGAACTGCCGTGAGTCCACTTCACAATACGGGTGCTGGAAGAAAGTGATCATGCTGATGCTCGATCTGCACTCACAGCGGAGAGAAGCATATGAAGAGGTGGGTTATGTCTGACTGAGACGCTCGACTTTACTGACGCCATGCTCCCCAGATCGGCTTGCCGATGGACCACAACAAAGTCCGCAAACTCTGCTCGCTCAATCCATTCCTCACCGGAAACTCGCTTGTTGTTATCCCGTAAGTATCTTTGACCTGGTGGTGGAAACTCGAAGCTTAGCTCACATCCCCTCCCCGCCCAGCGTCGTCCTCCTCATAATCGACCGCACCCTCACCCCGCTTCTCAACCCCGACGAAGTCTCCTTCCTTTTCTCCATGCCCCTCTCTGCCTTTCTCCACTCCCGTCCCTCGCAAATTCCCTCATTCCACTACAGTATCTCGCCTCGTCTCAGCCAGGTCTCTCCCAGCGTGTATGAAAACTTCCCGCCCCCGCCGCAACCGAGCGTGCTGATCGATAGCAAGTACCATCTGGGACAGGATGATGATCCGGTGGGAGGGAAAAGGGGACGGTTTTATGGGTGGAGGGATGTGGGATGGGGGGATGGGAAGGTCCGATTCCACAGGTTCCTGACTGGGAGAGAAGGGGCGGGGGTGAAGCCTGTTTTCGGGCTGACTGCGTGAGTCTTCTGTCAGGACTATGGACAGACAGGTGATCTGCTGACGCAGAGCGTGGGCCTGTAGGATCATGCTCATACATGCGGCCTCAGTGGGGTACGACCAGAGCCCTGACTTTGTGCTAAATGCGCCGGGGCAAAAGACAATGGAGGAGAGGATCGCATTCGAGATTGTTGGAAAAGAGCAGAGTCCTCTTCGGCGGGCGGTGGTTGACGAGGGGCTGTGGGACGATTGGAAAGATTTCGATTTCAAGACAAAGGCAAAGCTGTAATACGACAGATTTGTTACAATAGGAGATGTTGTATGATGATACATGGTGCCGAGCTTAATCATGGTATAGCTCCTTCCCAGAACCCAACGTCCCCGCCCTCCACCCCTCCCCCGACACAAACCCGCTCACTCCTGGTAATCCTCTTCCATCTCTACCTGGGCCTCCCCTTCATCCTCGTCAGGCCACCAGTCCGGTACACCCAATCCCACATCTGCTATCGTCGCCAGGATCTTGAACCCGGCCTTCTCTATTGGGTCTCTGAGCTGCACGGGCGGGCCGCCCTCACCGGCGGCCTCGTACGCGGCTGCTTCTTGCAGCTGGGCTTGCGGGGTGGGACGAACGTCTTGCCATTCGATAGAGTCGATGCGAAAGCGTATGACGTCCTGGGTCCATATGTACATCCGTTCTGGTGAGGGGAAGAGCCCGGGCGTCAGCGGCCAGCAAGGCGGCGGGGGTGGGGGGGTGGGCGAAGCGGCTGGCAGGGCACTTACCGTCTATACGGGAGTTCAACAGCTCCTTCTGGGTGAGATAGTTTTCGTCGTCAGTTACCCAAAAGAAGGCATTCTTTTCTGGGTCACTGCATGTTGGTAATCAGCTTTCAAGAGTCCTGTGTGCCAACCGACAGCAGATGTTGCAGCTCACTAGACGGAGTTGGGTGGGAGAAGGGACGGCAGGATGTAGATGTCTTGGAAGAAACCCAGAGAAACTACCGCACAAGTGTTAGCTAGTCGTACGGATGTACAACAAAGACCTATGATCTACGCACGACGAATGTATGATCGGGTGTTGGACACTACACGCCCGACAAGTAGCTCGCCATGAAAGGGAGCGAATAGTAATAACCGGAAGGAGACTCCACATGACATGTCAGCTACGCCACTCACGAGAGGATAGGGGCAGCTCACCTTTGTAGTACATTAAACCGTTCCCCCAAGTCACTTTACCATCCTCGGCCGTGAGGATATCGTACACCGAGAGCGCGAGGCCCTTGTCGGGGACGAGCTTGTTGGCATACCTATGGGAGGAAGGTTGTTAGCTCGGTTGATCTATGAGGTCAATGGGTGAGGCTCACTTCTTGTTCAGAGAATCTTGTATGGTGATAGCTGGAGGGATATCAAACGCTTTGGGTGCGACGGGAACAGTATCCTGTGGGAGGGAGACCAAATGTTATCATCAGCAGTGCCCATGGTCAACAGTGCGGGGCGAAGATAGAAGCTCACCCGAACACCGAGGAGGACGAACATGCTTTCCACTTCCAATACCCAGCTTGTGCTAACTATCTTGAGCTCATGGGTATGTGTTGAAAAGTCTACGAGCCGTATGCAAGCTGTAATAGCTTTCCAGTCTGGCTGTGGCTTCCCAAAGATGGTTCCAACAGCACCAACTGGATGTTTTGACAGAGATCACGTGACACGCAACAGGAACCGTACGGCGAAGGATTTCTGGTTCACCAAGCTTCATCAGGTCCATCCCGAGCTGAATACATATACCCTCTGCGCATACTCGGCCAACACAGAGCTCAGATATACACAATGGCGGACGACGGTATCGAGCTCAATTTCGCTATGCCCTCGGCGGGCACCATCCGGCAGGTTGCCGCGAAGAAAGGCGGTCGGTGGACAGACCGGTGAGCTGGTCCTCCAGTACATGTTTGTGACCAAGAGCTGACATGGATGACCGTACAGAGTGAAGGCCAAGCGTGACGCTCGGGACACTTTCAAGAGCCTTAAGGCTGGACCCCAAGCAGCTGCCCAAGCTCCCGTGGCTGCTCCCGCGCCCGTAGCCAAGCCTACCCCTGTCTCGGCCCCGACCCCGAAGCCTGCCCCCGGTCCCAAGGCAGCTCCTCCGCCCAAGGCCGCGCCCCCCCCCACCCGTGCCCCAGCTCGCGCCGCCCCTAACCCGAAACCCCAACCCGTAATTTCTCGTGTCACCAGCGATAACGCTTCCGCTGGGCCTTCGCGCCCCACACCGGCCCCGCGGGTCGCCAGCGTTACCGCTCCGAAGCCGGCTCCCAACCCCCCTGTGAAGCCTCGCGCCTCCCTCCCTGTCGACACCTACCTCCCCCCTCGTCTAGACGTTGGCGCTGCTGCTGGCCCCTCTCGCCTCCCCGAAAAACCCAAAGTGCCCCAATTTATCTCGTCCCTCTTCACCTCCGCGCCCCTCCCTTCTGCCCCCAAAAACGCGGAGCCCGCGGCGCCTATCGGTGCCCCCTCCAATGCGCCTGTCGACACCAGCACCTTTGCTGGTCTGGGGCTCGACAAGCTGCTGATCAGGCACTTGAAGAGCAAGATGGGTGTGGAGAAGCCTACGGGTATCCAGCGGAGCTGCTTGCCGTACATGCTTTCTGCGCCATTGGATCCGGATCAGAAGGCAGACGAAGAGGACGACTACGAGACGGCCACCGCTGCCACAGCGGGAGTGAAGGAGTCATCAGACGATGCGGCCCTTCGTGACGTGCTTATCCAGGCCCAGACGGGTTCCGGTAAGACTCTGGCATACCTCCTGCCTATCGTGCAGACGCTCCTCCCGCTCTCGCGCCTGTCGTATATCGACCGCTCTATCGGGACACTTGCGATCATCCTCGCGCCCACGCGAGAGCTGGCGCAGCAGATATCAAAGGTGCTGGAGCAGCTGCTGCACTTGTCGCTTGCGCAAGCGGCCGGGTCGGACGGCGAGGACTTGGCGAAGGAGGACGAGCGGCCATTTACGCGGTGGCTCGTCTCGGGCCTGTTGACCGGTGGGTCGACACGGACGCACGAGAAGGCGCGCTTGAGGAAGGGCGTACCGATCCTCGTGTCGACGCCTGGTCGACTGCTGGACCACCTGCAAAATACCATGTCGTTTCAGTGCGCCAAGACGATGTTTCTGGTGCTGGACGAGGCTGACAGGTTGATGGACCTGGGGTTCGAGGAGACGATCCAGGGGATCATTAAGGCTCTTGAGGGGAGGCGGAGGAACGAGATCAACGTGGAGAAGGAGATGGACGAGGAAGGTGGGGGAGTGATGCGCTGGCCGTTCTGGGATCGGGGGAGGGTGAACGTGTTGTGTTCGGCGACGGTCGACGCCAAGGTCGAGCGACTTGCTGGCGCGGCGTTGAGAAACCCGGTGCTCTTCCGTTCAGAGAAGGACCAGGCAGAAGCTGTTACCAAGGAGAAGGAGCAGAAGGAGAAGGAGAAGGCGGTGGCTCGGGCGTTGATGACCAAGGAGGAGGCGGTGGCGGCTGCAGTGCTGGAGGCGCAGGCGGTAGTGATCCCCGAGGTGTCAGAGGACAAGTTCACCCCGCCCTCGCAGCTCTCGCAAAAGTACGTCGTCACGCCGACGAAGCTCAAGCTCGTGGCGCTGGTAGCGCTCTTGCGATCGCTGGTGGCGTCTGCGGGCAAGGGGGTTGTGGACGGGAGGGGCACCAAGGTGATTGTCTTCTTGAGCTCGACGGACGCTGTCGACTTCCACTGGAAGCTCCTTGGCGGCGTCAAGATGGGTGAGGAGGCCGAGACTGGGGACGAGGATATGGAGGGGGAAGCAGGCGAGAGTGGGGATGAGGTCGACACCGAGGGTAACCCCAAATCCTCGAAGCCGAAGCCGAAGCTCAAGAAAGCCAATGCCGTGGAGGACCCGATCGCCCTGACCTCTACTCTCTTCCCGTCCACCACCCTGCATCGCCTTCACGGCTCTCTCCCCCTCCGCACCCGTCTCGCCTCGCTCTCATCCTTCGCATCTGCCTCTCCCCAACCCTCCATCCTGTTTGCGACGTCGGTCGCCTCGCGCGGTCTCGACCTCCCCCTCGTGCGTGCTGTTGTGCAGTACGACCTGCCCACGGAAGGGGGCGCGAACGAGTACGTCCACCGTGTCGGTCGAACGGCGCGAGCGGGCAAGGGCGGTGAGGCGTGGGCGATTGTCGGACCGAGCGAGGAGAAGTGGGTCGGGTGGATCGAGGGCAAGATGGGTGCGGCGGAGGGCAAGGGCGGCGGCGTGAAGCTCGGGCAGGTTGGGGTGGAGGACGTTTTGAGGAGAGGGTTTGGCGGGAAGGGCTGGGAGTACGAGGGGAGGGCGACGGAGGTGCAGCTCGGGTTTGAGCGATGGGTATTGGAGAACGAGACGGTGAGCTTTCATCCAGCTGACACGGATGGACGTTGGGACGTGGGGGATACCAGCTGACTTTTTGCATCGACTCGCCAGAATGCCGCTCTTGCGCGAAAAGCATTCGCCTCGTTCGTCCGCGCATACTCGACGCACCCTCTCGAAGTGAAGCAGTTCTTCCACATCAAATCTATCCACCTCGGCCACCTCGCGAAATCATTTGCTCTGCGCGAAGCTCCCGGCGCACTGTCTTCCGCGCTCGCTGGCCCGAGCACGAAGAAAAAGACCAAGCAGACCTTCACGGGCGCGCTGCCTGGCGGGAAGCGCAAGCGCGAGGACGGGGACGAGGAGGAGGAAGTGGTGCGCGGCGGGAAAGAGACGACGGCGAGGAACGAGACGGAGAGGCGGATGTACGAGGCTGTCAGGAAGCAGGGGAGGACGATCAAGAGTGGTGGAAAGATGGGGGAGTTTGCGGGGAAGAGTGGGCGGGGGAGCAAGGGAGGCAAGGGGCTGAGCGGGGGTGGTGGTGGGGGCGGCGAGTTCCATGTGGTCGGGACGAGCGAGCTGGAGAGGCTGGTGTCGGGGAAGAGGTAGATCCTGTAACGGGGGGTACTGTGCTTGATGGTGTATGCATATGCTGGTGTTATCCGCCTGTGGGTGTTTGGACGTGGTGCATAGTATCTGTCTCGTGGGATGCATGCCTATTCGCGGAGCCCTTGAGGAGAAGGCAGACGCGCGGTGGGATGTCGGGATGTCGGCAGTCGGAGCTGGCCCGACGAGAGCCGACGCGCTCGCTGCAGCTGACCCATACATCTCTTTCCTTGGTATCTATCTATATATAACCCGAAAAAAAGCTACACGAGCACCTCCCGCCGAGCCACCCATCCCAGCATCACAATGTCCAACTTTCTCAAAGCAGGCAGGAAGGCAAGTCGGCCGGCCTTGCACTTGTAGGCAGACTCGCCAGACACTCCAGCTGACCCCACCTGTCTCTCCGCAGATCGTAGCTATCGGGCGCAACTACGCTGACCACGCCAAAGAGCTCGGCAACGCCATCCCCAAGGGTACATGATTACCTCGGCCTCGCTCCCCCCCAAATACAAGCTAGGCTGACAGACTATCACTCGACACCCAGAACCCTTCTTCTTCCTCAAGCCCACCTCGTCGTATGTGACCCAGGGGCCCGTGGAGATCCCCCGCGGGGTGACCGTGCACCACGAAGGTGAGTGTGGTCCTGCTCCTCTGCGGGATTAACCACGACGGCAAACGCAATGGCAGTGGCTGATGTGGTGGAGGGCGCGCGGTGTAGTCGAGCTGGGCGTCGTGATCGGCAAGGACGGGCGAGACATTTCGCCCGGCGCGGCGTTCGACCACGTCGCGGGCTACGGTGAGTCCCCCCCCCTGTGTCACTGTCATTCCTGCAGTGATCTCCTGCCACTGTACGATAATACGACAACGGCGGGCGAGACAGCTGACAGGTGTGGTTGGGGTAGCTCTGGCGGTGGACATGACGGCGCGCAACGTGCAGGACGCCGTCAAAGCCAAGGGTCTCCCGTGGAGTGCTGCCAAGGGGTTTGACACGTTCTGTCCTATCGGGTGAGCCTGCCTGGTCGTCGGTCGTCGGCCGTTGCTCCTTGCCCCTCCTGACACCGCGGCCTGTGTTATTTCCCCCCCCCCCCCCCCGGCGCGCCCCCCCGCAGCCCGTTCATCCCGAAGCACATGATCGCAGACCCCACCCAGGTCGGGCTGCACTTTCTCATCAACGGCACCGTGAAGCAGTCTGGCGTCGCGTCCGACATGATCTTTGACATCCCGCAGCTGATCTCGTTCGTGTCGGGCATCATGCGCCTGGAGGAGGGCGATCTGCTGTTGACGGGGACGCCCAAGGGCGTCGGGCGGCTCCTGGGCGGGGACGCGTTTGAGGCCCGGCTGACGTACCCTGGGCTGGACGGGGAGGTGCTGAGCAAGTACGAGATGGGGTGTGTGGATAGGGTCGGGGGGTACGAGTTTAAACAGTAGATGAGGTGTGGGTGTGATAGGTGGCAGTCGCATGGACCGTGTGATGGTGATGTGTCTCTTGGTCGGGTGCTGCTGGGTGCTGCCGGGTGCTGCCGGGTGCTGTGTGTCGTGCCGTGCCGTGGGGGACAGAGGGGGTGTATTGTGAGCAAGGCCAAGACTAATTCATAGAGCTGTTTATTAAGGAGACGAAGGAGAGAAACTAGCCGATATGATGATGGAATCAGGAAGAAAAGAAGGTCAGATCGTCACACACCTCGTCGTCGTCATTCACTCGCCTGCGCTCGTCGCGGTGTCGTTACCAAGATCCAGAATAGAGATAGATATACGGGAACTGATCAGGATATGCTAGGTCGTACAACTCGTTAGGTAATCAGAAAAATGTGGTATAAGCCCCAGCCAAGATAATAGTCCGCCACGCCCGCCACGCCCGCCACGCCCGCCACGCCCGCACCCACGGCCGGACCTGCACCTAGAGCATCTGCCCCAACCTCCACTCTGTCGGTAGCCCCTTCCTCCCCGGCAACTTTCTCGACCCCGCCGTCGACGTGCTCCCGAAGCTACTGCCACCCGCGCTCTCGGCACTCCTGGCGCTTCTGGCGCTGCCAACGCTGCCAACGCTTCTGGCGCTGCCAACGCTGCCAACGCTGCTCGCGGGGCTCTCGCTCCTCGACATGGACGTCAAGAACGAGTGGTCCCCCACCAAGCTGCAGGGCGAGACGACGGCCCGGGCGTCCGCGTCCGCGTCCGCGTCCCCGCCCTTGCCCGCCCCCCACGCCCCGCACGCCCCCCACGCCCCCCACGCCCCCCACGCCTCCCCCCGGGCCCGGGCGGGAAAGGACGAGGCCGAGGCGGGGGGGAGCTGGGAGTGCGGGTGGGCGCGGGCGGGCTTGCGCGGGGCAAAGTGCGTGGGGGTGGAGGGCGTGCCGGGGTGGGCGGGGTGCTTGTTCTCTGGTGTGCGCGGGGTGTGCGGGGTGTGCGGGGTGTGCGGGGTGCGCGGGGTGCGCGGGGTGCGCGGGGTGATGAGGCGCGGAGAGAGGCGCGGAGAGGTGCCCGCGGAGGAGTGGGGGGAGGGGGAGGGGGAGGGGACACGGGGGGAAGAGATGCCGAGGCCGACGGGGCGGGCAGGGGGCACAGGGAAGCGCAGCGACTTTGCGGCGAAATCGTCCTCCGAGGAAGAAGACGCCGACGCAGACTCAAAGTCGACGGTCTCGCCGCAGCTCGCGAGGAGCTCCTCGAGCGCCATGGCGAGGTCGACCGTGTCGTCGGGCGAGTGTCGCTTCCTTGCGCGCGCGGCCTCGGCAGAGTGGGAGCGCGAGTGGCGCTTCCAGCCCCTGCGCGTCGGGGTGGTGGGCGACGCCGCGGGGGCGGCAGCGGGGGCGGCGGCGGGGGCCCACTTGCGGGAGGCGACGATGGGGAGGGCGGGCATGAGTGCGCGGGTGCCGGGGGAGACGCCGGTGTGCGGTGTGAGGAGCTCCGAGTCGGCGGTGCTGATGGCGCTGAAGGGGTGGGCGCTGAGCGCCGGGGTGGCGGCGGAGGTGGCGGTGGAGGAAGGCGCGGGGAGGGGGAAGCGGGTGGTGAGCGTGAGAGGAGGCGGGCGGCGGGGTCGTGCGGTTGTGGTTGCGGTCGCGGTCGTGGTCGCGGTCGCAGTCGCGGTCGACTTGAAAGCCGAGAGCCGGAGGGGAGCGAACAGCGGCTGCGGCTGCGGGCACACGGGCGACACGCTGTCGCCGAGAGGGACGGCTGTCCACCCGGTGGCGAAAGGGTCGTCGCCCTCGACGGACGGCGTCGCGAGCTCGGGACCGGCCCACGACAGCGTGCTGACGCGGCACCCCCTGCGGGGGCTCGGGCTGGGCGGTGTCTGCACGCCGCCGCTGTCGGCATCGGCGTCCGCGTCCATCTCGCCCGTGCTCTCGTCCCCCGAGACGTCCCGAGGGAAATCGTCGTCGACGCGCGAGCTGCGGGGGCTGGGCGTGTGGCACAGCGCCTCGCTGGACGCGCGCGCCGAGGGGCACTCCAAGATGGACTCGGCGGCCGGGGCCTCGGGCAGCTCGCTGACGGTGAAGAGGCCGCAGTGCGAGGGCTCGCGCATGTGGATGTGGCGGCCGCTGCGGCGCTTGGGGGCGTGGGGCGGGCGCGGGCGCGGGGCGCAGCGGTGCGGCGCGGGCGGGGAGATGGGGAGGAGGAAGGAGAAGCCCATGTCGTGCGCCGTGTCGTGTGCCGAGGCGGTGGAGGTGAAGGCAGAGCGGGTGAGGAAGGAGGTGGACATTGTGGTCTGTCGTGGCGCGGGGGGTGGTCAGCAGGTGTTCCTGGCGCGGGCGGCGGGAGACAGGAAGATGGCCTGCTCACCAGGCGGTTGTGTCGCAGCGTCTAGTCGACTGGCGGTGCGGCAAGCGTGCGGGGGCTTGGTCTGAGAGCGGAAGGGATGTGGGGGGGGGACGGGAGGTGGCCGGGGGGGACTGGTTATAAGGCGGGGCGACACAACACACGCGGCGGGCGAGGCGCGGGTACAATAGGACTGGCGGGGCGGAGCAAAGGCGGCGGGGAATGGGGCGACAGGAACTGGCGTGGGGCGTGGCTCGGCTGGGGCGATGGCGTGTTGTCCGTGTCCTATTGTTCTCGCGGCGCGTGGCCTTTTGTTCGCGGGGCGGCGCGGGGTGGGTCTTTGTCCGGACACGGCGGGGCGGGGGGGAGGGGGGTGAAGGCGGGCGGGCGGGCGGGCGGGCGGGGGTGCACGGCGGGGGTGCCCGGCGGGGGTGGGGTGGCGGGGGGAGAGGTGGCGGGGGAGAGGACGCGGGCGGGGGTTCTTGTACGCTGCGCGGTGGGCGTGGACGCGCATGATTTGAGGCGGGGAAGGAAGGAAGCGGCGCGGGGGAGGCGCACAGGGACGGCTGACGACGGGCGGGGAAGGGAAGGAAGCGGCGCGGGAGGCGGCCCGGGAGCAGCGCGCGGAGGAGAGGGAGGGAGGGAGGGGAGGAGAGGGAGGGAGAGAGAGGGAGGGAGAGAGGGGGCGCGCGCACAGGCCACCGCGCCGTCGCCGCGACAAACAGACACCCCCTCCTCCCCGCGCCTCACCGCTGCTTCCCGGCGATGCTTCCCGGCGCACAGGCCGCCGAAGCCGCGCACCGCCCCGAGGCCCAGGCCACACACCGCCGCGGACGCCCCGTCATCTCCCCTGCCCGCGCCCGCCCCGCGCCTTCTTCCCTCCCCCGTCTAGCCTCACGCCACGTGAAACGCAGCGACGCCTGGACGGTGGCGGTGGCGGCCGCACGGGCCTCTGTCCACGCCCACGCCGTACGCAGTCCATTTGGATCACGTCAAGCCGCCCCACCACACAAGCAGCCGGACACCACCCCAGAACCAAACAAACAGAACACAGATCCATATGCACACATCACCGCCCGACTCTACTCCTCGTCCGACTCCTCCTCGCCGCCCTCCACCGCGACCACCCCGCCCCCCTTCTTGATCTCCCCGAGCTCCCGCCCGTGCCTCCTCAGCCTCTCCCCAAACGCCTTCCGCGCACCCGGGTTGCTCGCCACGTCCCACACCTGCATCACCGCCTTGCTCCCCGCCGCCGCGATCGTCAGCGGCGCCTCCGCGTCCGGGCTCCACCGCGCCGCAAACACCTTGCCCAGCCCCAGGTCCCGCGACGTCGCCAGGCTGATCTCGCGCTTCCGCCCCGCCACCCCCTCGCTCTCCGCGTCCTGCACGTTCCACACCTTGACCATCTTGTCCATCCCCGCAGTCAGCATGCACCCCCGGATGTGCGGGTTGATATCGAGCGCAGACGCCGCCCCGTCGTGCGCCGACAGCGTGAATTTCGGCTGCGCCCCCGTCACAAAGCCAGACGACGACGCCGTCGTGGCCGTCGTCGCCGACGCAGATTTCGACGACGACATGGTTCGCGAGTCGTACGACAAGATAAGACCGTTCTCAAGAGAGACCTGTGGCCGTCTGTCAGTGAATGCGGCAATGGCCCCGCGGACTTACGTAGAACGAGTACGGCTCCCACGGGTCCCACCTCACACACTCGACGTCGCTCGCGACCTTGACCCCGATCGCCTCGTCGACCGCCCTCCCGTCCCAGACCTTGACCGTCCTGTCGTACCCCGCGCTCAGCACCGCCTTGTCCAGCCCGCCCACCGTGCTCCGGTTCCACTCCACGGCCTGCACCTTGTCCCCGCCGTGCACCCTGTCCCAGCTGCGCGTCGCCGCCATCGGCGACTCCCGCGTCAGGTCCCACAGCTTGATCGTCCCGTCCGCAGACCCAGACAGCAGCAGGTTCCGGTGGTTCGGCGTCCACGAGAGCGACAGCACGGGCTGTACGTGGTGCGCAGCGTTCGCAGCCGGCTGCACCATCGTCCGGCGCTTCTTCTTGCCCGTGCCCAGCGGCTTCGCCTCGGGCTTCTCCAGCGACGGCGACGGGCCCAGGATCGCACGCGGGTACAGCCCGTCCACCAGGTCCGCGTCCCAGATCTCGATCGTCGGGTCAAAGCTCCCCACAGCGACGTAGCTCCCGGGCGCCGAGCCCTCCCCGTCCGCCCCGCCGGGCGAAAAGTCGAGCCACTCCACGCACAGAGGGAACGTCGGCAGCATCAGGTCATGGTGCGCGTACAGGTTCTCGTCCGCGTCCGCGTACACGTGAAAGTCGAGAGACGACAGGTCCGACGTCGTGCGCGCCGTGATGACCATCGCGTCCGTCGGGAGAAGCGACAGCTCGTCGCGCTCGATCTCTTCGTCGTCCTGCGTGGGGGGGGGGGCGTCAGCTACCATCCGCTCAGACACAGCAGTGACATCTGGTACAGCACCACGCACCTCTTTCAATGTGATGTACGGGTCCTCGTTGTTGTCGAGGTAGTACGTCAAACCCTTGATATTGGCAAACGCCCCCATAGCTTTCTCGCGAGTCAGCGTCCGTCACGACCACTGTGCACTGCCTGCACTCACCAACACCCTTTGACTCCTCCTGGTCATACTCGTCCATCTTGAAGGCCGACAAGTCATTCGGGTCAGACGGCGCAGACGGCGCAGCAGGCTTCTCGTCCTCGTCCATCTTCACATCCTCATCCTCCCCCTCCCCCTCCCCCTCCCCGTCTTCACTCCCGCTCTCCCCCTCCTCATCCTCCCAATCATCCTCCCCCTCGGCCCCCCCGGCCCCGCCCATCCCCTCCCCATCCACATCCAAACTCTCCATCTCCTCCCGCAGCTTCTCAAGCACACCCGGTCCCCCGAGCTTGCCCACACGCTCCAGCTCCTCGTCGTCCAGTTGGTATCGCTTCGGCACCAGCGCCGCGCGCCCTCGCGGGACCCACGTCAGGGCCGAGATCAGCGTGCCGGACATGATGCGGCGGTAGTATGTATTATTCTTTTGGTTTTGTTTTTGGTTTTGGTTTTGGTTTCGTTGTCAAACGAACAAACAGTGTAAGCAGAGCGGGGGGGGGGGGGGGTGCTCTCTGAAATTCTGGCAGACGCACATGGCTGGAGGTGGAGGCAGGTTTATGTGGGGGGGAGCATTAAATATGCCCGCCCGCCCGCAGGCACGTCGCGGGTCGTCTCGCCGGTCTCGCCTCTGTCCGTCGTCACTGCTCTTGACGCTCCTTGGTCCTGTCGCTGTCCATTCCTGCTGTCTGCTGTCGGCATATACGTGGACACTGCTCAAAAACAGGTCGCTGCAGGTAGATATACCTCTCAGCTGATATCTGCTCACGCACGACAGTCCGCATACCCCCCCCCGCCCAGCATACTCGTTCCAAAACTCGCAACCCGTCTCGGCAGAATCCGTCTCTTCGCGACTGGCCATTCACGTATCTCCTTCAACATGGCAATGATCTCAGATGTCGAGTGAGTAGCTCCAGCCCCCCCCCCCCCCCCCCCCCCTCGCGTCACCGGAGCGCTCTACCTCCTCCCCCTCCCGTCCTCCTCCCGTTCCCCTTCATGGACTTCACCGGGTCCACCGAGCGCGCCATAATTCTGTCAAGTGCGAGCTGACATTCCCTGTAGTCGGTATCGAGCACGTCCTCGGCGGCGAGTTCATCCCCGACTGGCGCGGAGACGGTAACGTCTGGGAGGCGTACCGCCGTACCTGCGACCCGTCTTCCCAGGCTCGACGACTCTTTGGCTCCCTTCGTGCTCAGCTCAAGGAGGATCAGGTCCCCATCTCTCGCCTCGCTAACGCCGGGGTCACCTCCGACGCCATCTCGGAGGACTTCTTCTTCCCCGCCACCGTTGACGACAAGTACGACTTCTGCGCCCACCCCTGGGCGCACTACAACCAGGGTCACTTCTTCTCGGACTGGAGGACCATCCACGCGCTCTACCCCATGTTCTCGCCGGCAAAGGGTGTTGGGTACTCGGATGTCCTCATCCCCAGCCACTACTACTTCTCGTCCACCAAGCGTTATACGTACGGCTGGGACCCCGTCAACATGGTGATCAAGGATGTCGACGACATGGAGACCAAGTGGGAAGACAAGAGCGATGATATATTCTGGCGAGGTGCTACCACCGGTGGTGGCAGTAGTCCTCCCGGGTTTTTGGCCCAGTATCAGCGTCACCGGTAAGCTGCTGTGGGACCCACGTTGGCCCGAGAACGAAGCTGACATGTGCATGCAGTCTGATAAAGATGACCTCAGACATCTCGGAAGTCAACAAGACCGTCGTCTTTGCGGACCCCCCTGGAACCAACAACTTCATCTCCGCTCAGGTCCCCATCGCCCAGCTTAACTCCGACATGATGGACGTCGCGTTCACCAAGGCGGTCGGGTGCACACAGTACCCTGGGGGCTGTGACGGGATGAGGAAGGACCACCGTTTCGCAGATGCTGTGCCTCTCGGTGAGAACTGGAGGCACAAGTACTTGATCGATATCGATGGTATGGGTTACTCGGCTCGTCTCTTCGCTTTGGTAAGTTTCACGTGGGCCGTTTAGCTACATATCACGAGTGCCGTTCTGACCCTACTCTTATGGTGTAGCTCAAATCTGAGAGTGCAGTTCTGAAGTCAACCGTGTACACCGAATTCATGTCCGAGTGGTTGCAGCCGTGGTACGTAAATCAAGTCTGCTCATAACGCTTGACCTGTAGCTGACCGGTCCTTTCATCCAGGCTCCACTACATCCCCATCTCTCAGATGTACCAGGAGATCTACAACGTCCACGCCTATTTCTCTGGCCCCTCCAAGGCTATGCTCGCCGCCTCCAACTCTACCCGCGGCGCGTACCAGGCCGCCGGCATCACCACGCGCAAGCACGACGGTGATGCCGAGTTGAAGAAGATTGCCAAGGCCGGCAGGGATTGGATGTTTACCGTGGGGCGGAAGATTGACATGGAGAGTGAGTACCTGATGTTCAATGACTGGGCCAGCGCTGACGAGTCTTCCACAGTCTATGTCTACCGACTATGTCTGGAGTGGGCTCGTCTTACAGCAGACGACAGGGAGGCTATGTCCCTCAAAGACTAGATAGGTGGTGATATCTTTATCGACCGAGGGAGCGGGGAGGGTGGAGGAGGGTGTGCACAGTCGATGTCGAGGCAGAGTTAGTTATCCGGTTTCCACCATCCATAGATAGGGTCGCGTCCGGTATGGGTAATCACCGGCGCCTGGAGTTCAGTTCTTTCTGCTGCCGCATGACTGATACATATCCTCAAACTTTGTATAAGTAGGTCATATGCAAAACGATAGATATACTCAGTCTTGCGTTAGGGTTAGCTCTTGGAACACAGCACTAGGCCGGGTTTGGCCAGTCTTCAGGAGAATCGGCACTGGGCCGCCCACGGCGGTTCAACGCGTTGACAAGTCGCGTCACTCCGCGGTCCGCCGCCTTCGTCGTCACCCGCAACAGGGGGCCTTCCTCCTCTACATATTTTACTCGCCAATCAATTGCTACACATTCACCACAAATAACAAAAAGCACGACCTTCTCTGCATGGACTTCACAGAGCGCTCCTCGATAAATCGCACCGCCGCCTCTTCATCAACTCCCCACCCCTCTCATCATGACATTGTGCGCGATGTCTATTCCAAGGCGTGGGATGACTTCTACGCCTGGAAGCCGGCCGCAACAGCACCCCTGGACACTCTCCTCCACCATGCTGAGATGGAAGATGTTGAGAGGGTGAGAAGTCACGAAAGCTTAGGGAAAAGGCTGAGAGCTTTAGCGGAGGCGCAGAGCTGTGGTGAAGGATCAAGTTGCCCCTCACCTGTCCATGAGGGCGCGGTGCTCGGCCGTATGGGGGGTACGTTCCCGACTAGCGCGAAGGCTACTTACTGGCAGAGGGGCCAATTCGGTATTGTGAGTCCGTCAATGTCCTGACTCCTTCATCGCTGACTAGTCTCAGCCTTCAAACCTTGTCGCTGGCCTCATCTTCCAACCTCATCTGCAGCCAGTGCCGCGCTATACCTTTTGTGCTCCGGGAGACCGCACCATATTCCAGCCAGAGCATGTCCCCCACGCTCCTTTTATTCCCACTGTTGACGGCTTAGACCGTGCATACTATTTGGCCACCGTCTTCGACGGCAGAGGAGCTTGGGACCTCCCCGGGCGAGACGCCGACGTTGACATCGTACAGGTCGAGACCTGGCGTCGTCTTCGGAAGCACGGTCTCGGGTACAAAGACGTCGATGCTACGCGTGTACTACCGTCGAGGTGTCATGAGATAGAGAGCTTCGACCTTAGAAGAAGCCTCCCCCCCTTCCCCTCGCCCCCGGATACCGAGCATGATCATTCAGACATGGGTGTGGACGGGCCTAAAATGGCGGTGGGAAGAGGGCGCCGGAGCTTGTCTCGGAGAGCCTCACTTGAGTCTATCACTCCCAAGACTCGGTCTCTGAGTGCAGAGCGGAAAGAGAAAAGAAAGTGGGGGGAGGTGCTGGAGCTGGAGATCGAAGAGTACCAAGACGACCAGAAAGAGATGGCTGATCTTCACTGCGCTGCGAGCACATGCACATCCATGATGTGTTTAATCCACAGTAAGCGGTTTACCCAAGTCTCCCAAGTATACCCACTGACGTTCGTGGCTCTTAGACACGATCCGTGGCGACCAACATACCCGCTCAAATATGTCGGCCATCAACAACTCCCATATCCCTATCCCCAACCCTACCGCTCTCCTGCCTCCTCTCAGCACGCCTTGCTCCTCAGGATGCTATTCGCTATCCAGTCCTCAAGAGCTTGAACATGCTGCCAAAGAGGAATACCGGTATTTGGGCTGGAGTACCTATGAGGAGCAGCAGCTTAGGGACATCCTTTTGGCGTACGACTCGTCGGCGGAGCCAGTGGAGCCAGGAGTGTGTGCTCTTTCTAGAGCGCTTGAGCGTCCATGTGTGGTGGTGAGTGACACCCCGTTGTCTGATGTTATCCCAATACCGACATCTCAACCAGGTGGCTTTGAAAACGCTCTCACTATGGATGAATAATCCCCCAGCGTTACCCCACCTCCAGAATCGCAAGAACAGAAATCCCAGGAAGCACAAAAAGACGAACGGCTCTCCACACAGTTGGTCTGACTCTCTGCATATCTGGTGAAGCTGTGGTGGCTGACACCCCGAGCCAGGGAAGAAACAGTACGACTATCACAAGTACCCAGCATTCACCCCCTGTGATCACACCGGGCCTTGCGGGACTGACAAATGCAATCACGGTGACTGGCCCTGTGCTGAAGGATGTAGAGTGAGTTGGATGCTTCTCCACTGCAGGCGCTCTAGCTGATGGCAATAACCCATTCACAGTGTAGTCTACTCTGCTCCAGGCGCATCAAAGGCTGCCGCTGCCGTCTAGAGTTCACATATTCGGTGGAGCCTGTCTGCACAGTCGCAAACCGTTGTCCATGTGCCGTGGCATGGAGGGAGTGCAACCCTCGGTTGTGTGTGCCGTGTGGATCTGCGTGAGTCGGGGCTGTGGGTGGAGAGGAGTGGACGCGTCTCTGGCTGACCACGTCCGCAGACATGAGATCCATAATAAGACTCCGACAATCGGATATCGCGGGCATGGACAACCCAAGGGCGAATCGTGGAGGGAAGACGACGAGACTGCCGCAATGCCTGCCACAGTGTGCGGCAATGTTCCCATGCAAAAGGCAGTCTGGCCTGTGAGTGGTGATCACACTCGTCCCATTCCCCTTGAGCTGATAATCCGCGATAGAAATTGCGAGTTGGAATCAGCGAGGTAGCTGGATATGGTCTGTTTGCAGACGAGGATATCGACCAGGACGTGATGCTTAGAGGTGTGTTGGTTGCCCTTGACCCGCTCCACATGGGTTTGAAGCTGAATCCAGTCTCAGATTACAGTGGAGATTTGATAAGCGATGAGGTAGCACACATCCGGGAGTGAGTGGCTTGGGGTAGCAGAGATTGCAGATAGCTGATTGTCATCATTCCTATTCTAGCCAAGTCGACGTGAGTACAATTGTGCCCTTGGATGGACACTGCCACTCACTTATTGCGCTTGTCTTGTAGAACGCCGTCGGTAGTCATTATATGTTCAAAACGAGCAAAAACTGGCTTATTGACGCTTCCGGATACGGAAACCTGTTGAGATTCATTAACAATGAGCATGATCCGAGAATCAACTGCAAGGCATCTAGTGAGTCTTGTCTTGTGGCGAGACAACGTGGAGTGCTGATTGGAGCGATCAGGCCCGATTGTGGGTACTGAGCAGCGAATTGGGCTGAGAACAAGTCAGTGGTGATCGTTTTATCAAACGGAGTCTCGCTGTTCTGACCGAGGTGGATAATAGCTCGACGTGTTAAGCGCCATGAGGAGCTATTATTCTTCTATGGGTAAGCACACTATTGATCCAGACTTGGCAGAACTGATGTCAGGTCGGGCGGTTATTGCAGCAATGACTTTGAAGAGGTGCAACGCCACTTCAATCATCCTATGTCGTACACATTGGATGCTCCGGCGAGAGAATCCCAATGACCATGCATCAAAAATTGAAAACCCTCAAACAAGACCCAAGCGACATTATGCTAATCAATATGAGCGACCTCCCCCTCATCCGAGTTTGTTCAACTCCTGAGACGCCAACGCTGCTGTCCTCCTCCCACTCCCTCTCCTTCCATTGAGGCTCTCGGATACCACTTTCGTCGACCTCTTCGATGGGCTTTTCGTTGGCCGCGCACCCTGCCCTTGGCCCGCAACGTACTCCTCCTGCACCAGCTCCACCCAGTCCGGCTTCCTCTGCAGCTCCGCCCTCCTCGCATTGAAGATAGTCTCATCAATGGTGTCCGGGGCAAGCAGTCGATGGATGTGCACCATCTTTTGCTGCCCGTACCGCCTGATGCGCCCGATCGCCTGGGTCTCAGCTGCCCGGTAGTTGAAGAGGTTACTCATCAATAGCGGGCCGAGGAAGATGGCGTGGTTGGCGTTGGTCAGGTTGGACCCCGCTGCATTGGAGCGGCTGATGTCGAGGAGAAGGACGCGAGGAGCGCCTGGGCCAGAGGCTTGGAACTTGTCGAGGGTGTTGGAGCGAGCCTTGACCGCCCCCGACAGCATCGCGTGGGAGACTTTTGCCTCCGACAACGCCTCGGAGACCTTCCTCATCAGGTCGTCCCATTGGACAAACACAAGGATCCGCTCCTGAGCGGGGATCGACCGTATAAGGGTGACTAGTCTCTCCAGCTTGGCACCGAACCGGCCAGAGGACAGCTCCCCCTCGATGCCCAGCATCCGCCCTCTAACAATGTTGGTCGGGCGTACGGGGGCGTCGCAGTCGGGGCCGCTCACGCACTGCTGCGCTTTGGCGGCCTCGACCATGCAGTCATGGCACGACACGTGCCCACAGCATGACAAGACCGCCATCTCAACGTGGGGGTGGGTGGTGGGCGAGTGAACACAGGCGGACTCGATGGCATCGGCCCCTTCCTTGCCGCTCTGCTGGATCCTCCTCACCATCTCGAAGAAGCGGAGGGAGCGATAGCGGGAGACGTACTCCTTCTGCAGCTTCCGCAGAAGATGGCTTTGCTCGCGCAGCTGCCACTTCACGTCCTCTACAGTGTCGCCCTTGTTGATGGCTGGCACCTGGCGATCCGCTGGTTCTTTGGGGATCACGCCACCCTCTAACCCACACAATTCCTTCAACACCTCCATCAACTTGGTAGCTACCATCGGGTCCCCATGTTTCTGCGTTGGGTCACAGGTGTCAATGACCCACTCCAAGAAGTGCTGGCGATCTTTGCTCCCCTTCCCAAAGTGACCCTTCTGTCGGAGCCACGCGTGGACCGCAACCGCCTGGTTGACAGACTTGACGAGGTCCACCGCGCAGTCGTCCAACTGCTTGTGGCGCGTATGGGCAATGTAATGACAGGATTCGGGGGCAGAGTCGTGGCTGCGCTCTTTGCTGGAGAGATTGAGAGTGAAGTGGCAGCAGCGCTTGAGCAAGGCCTCTTCGGCGGTTTTGGAATCGGCAAGAGCCTCCTCGAGGCGATCGTTTCTATCACTTTGCGCAACGTTTTTGATCTTCGATTCCTTTCGCCTAAATTTCACCACAAGCGTTAACTCTGGTACGAGGCCGCTGCTCGACCAGCGAAAATCACTTACGTCTGCATATCTAGCGCTTGAAGATGGTGATACAGCTCCAGGTACACCGCTATCTCGGCCGCCGGCAGCCTGACCCTGTGGATATGCTCCACCGTGGGAATCTCGTCAATCTCAGCGATGTTTTGGCGAACAAAACCGTTCAAGAACCTCTGCGCAAGATCATCGCGATGCTGGTGCCAGGCCTGCGAGTGGACTTCGCGGAATGCGTGGAACTTCTCTGCCTCGGTCAACTCCTTGGCCCGCGTCTTCTGGGCTTGAGAGTCTCCCTCGCCGTCGTCCGTAATGCCGAGATGGATACCCATGAAAGCGGTGATGCTGCGAGAGGTACAGGTCAGTTATGAATATCATGTTGCCATGGCATGGCCTCAACATACCTTCGGATGGAGGAGAAGTCATTCACGGGAGGGGTGCCCGACAGAACCCACTTGTAGCAGGAGGTCAAGCGAAGCAACGCTGCCAAACCCCTCTTCTCCAGGTACGTAAACTCGTCGGCTATGACCCGTCGGAAACTGTCACAACATGCTTGTCAGCAATGGCGATTGGGGTCTCATCGCCGCCCCAGACCACAGATAACTCACCGGAACATGTGGAATACAGGAGAGCTCAAAAGATCCGTATTCTTCTTAACTGCCGCGCTGGACAATGATGCTGTTGCACTCGCAGTCCTGAAAGTTGGAATTGGAACGTCGTTCTGCATGTATGTCAAGTAAGTGCCGTTTTCGCTAGTGACAAGGGGTCAGATATCACTCACGTCACTCCCCAAGTCCGAAGCCTCCTGATGTTCAGTTGCCTTCCTCTTCCCTGTTCCTTTGCCCTTGGCCTTCTCCTTCTCGGTGTCCTCGTCATACCGATCGCGGTAAGCTTGTCCCTTCATCCGTTTCCCAAACTGGGCCGCCTTGTGCGCCTCCTTCTTGCCTTCCGCACCCCTGACCGCCGCATCCTGCTTCTCCTTCAACGCCTTCTCCGCCTCCTCCGCCCCTTCCTCTTTGAGAACCTGGGTCTGGGAGAGCAGCGTCGCCATCGCAGTGTCGAGGCGGTCACAGAAGAACCGACCGCCGTGGCCATCGCCCAACCACCCCTGGGGTTGTGCCGACAGGTACTCAAACCTATCCCAGTATCCATCGACGTCGAAGATCTCAGCCGCCACTAGGATGATGTCAGCCTTCTTGAGGTCCGCGATGCTCTTGCTGATGAGGTCCGCCATGTTCTGAATGATAATAAGGCTGAACATCTTGCCCGTGAAACGGGCAATCTCGCTGGGCCACTGTTTTGTCAGGTGGCCCGGGACAACAATGAGTGTGGCCTTGAGGTCGACCAGTCCTGCGGGGGAGGGCTCGGGCACCGGCAGGTTCATACTCTCGCCGATGAGAGCGAGGGAGATGACAGTCTTGCCGTAGCCGACTTCGTCAGCGATTACACCGCCGCGAGCCATCACCGGCCTCTCCACCTTGCCCTCAGCTCTCCACCCAACTGCAGGGAGCACCGCCTCCGAGATCTCCTCCTCGACAAAAGTGTGGGTCTTGCCCTCAGCTTTCTCCTGCTGGAGCATCCACCATAGCGACCGGAGCTGTTCTTTGCGCAGTGGCAACAAGAAGCCAGCTGGCTGGGGGTGCTCCGGGTCTCGCTTGTTGGAAGGGATGACAAACATGCGAGGGGGCCGGGGGACTGCTGCAACATGCCCCGGGGTTAGTCGCCATGATAGACGGACTTGCCCCTTCTTGTCGCTGACTGGTAGGCGGGAGAGGGCGCGATGAGAGAGCGAGACGATATTCAGCCCGATGCGGAAGGACCCGATGTTGCCATCTCGACGAAGCTGGACGACGAAGGGGGCGGGCCGGTTTTTAAGCGCCTGTTACAACGAGGGAGTTAGTCGATTCCGTCGTATGTTGCAGCGCGACACCCACATGCTCATAACGCCCAGCCTCCAGCTTGTCCTCAAAAGGGATGATAGTGGCCTTTGTCCTGGCACCGTTCTTGTTGAGTTTACCCTCTTTCTTGATCCAATGGATCTTGGGGGGGCTGGGCGCACACCGTGTGCAAGCGCCACCGTCCTCCTATAGTACTGTCAGGTGATGCCCCAAAGCGGCCCACGGATTGAAGCTCACATGACCATCTTCCAAGCTGCTCCATTCGCTCAGTCCATCGAGCGGCGGCAATCTCTCCACGATCCACGCGAGGTTGGCAAACGTCGCGTTCCCTTGGTGCGGGATGTCGATCTCGCCCCACGCACCCTCACGCCACATGCTCTCTGAATGCGCCGGGTCCAGCGGGACTCGACACGAGAGCAAAGCCGACGCGTAATTGCACGCGCCATCACCGAGCGATACTGCGATTGAAGACGCCGATTTGGGTATAGCGTACGTCGCCGTGTCGCGATGAATATCGCGCGCCCCCACATCGTCGTTCACCACTGCGATGTCGCTCCCGCCAACCGCTGTAAGGTGCGCTTCCTCGCAAACGGCCCATCCGCCTTGAACGTCTACCCGGACCTTCGTCTCCTCCTTGTCGCTCTCCCTCCAGCCCGGCTCGACTCTTGCAAGCACCGCACGCTCTGTACCATAGTTCAGCCGTTCCGTGTTGGTGGTGAAAGCATACGTGTCGTCGGCTGCATCGCCGCAGCGCGTCGGGTCGAGAAAGAAGAACAGCTGGGGCAAGCCTTCGTCGGTTTTTTCCGCCTGCTTCTTGTGCAGTGACGACATCGCCTGCCCGCACACAGGAAGGAGCGTGTACGTCCCCGAGATCTGGCGATCAAGCGTCTTCTCTGCTGCAGGGTCGAGCAAGATCTCGAGTTGAGACCAGCGAGTACTATCCTGCATCTTGCCCTGCAAAGCGAGGGACGCCTCCCAAGACGGCACTAGCTCCCCGCGACCGAAGATCTTCGCCGTGATCGTCTGGCGTGAAGGGACGCAGAGCTCCCACGGGCCGCAAAGCACGTCTTGTCCCTTGGTGTCGAAGCGGAGTCGCGCGACGGGGTGGAGCAACAGGGCGCGTATGCGGCTGTTGTTGGGCTCGGCCGCGGGCGCCTTGATCGACAATCTCCATTCGGGGGTCTGGTTCTCAAGCACCAGTTCGAGCTCGGCGCCAGGCGCCTCGTATACCGCCGCCCATGTGGTTTGCCGTTTGAGGTAGCGGAACCGGAACTCGGCGTCATTCACGCCCGCCAGCACCGCCTGACTCCACAGCTTCCAGTCCTTCGCGTCCACCACACCCTTTCCCAGCGCCACCGCCTGCTCCCTCACCCGCTCAAGCGACGAGACGGACAAACCCGCAATCTGCACGCGCATAGGGAGAAGCTCCTTGAACCGCTTCTCAAACTCTGCAGGCTGAACGCGGTCATGCTTGCATGGCGCGTACACGTGCTCGGGCCTGCCACCGCATTCCTTGCACGCGCGATAGCCGCACGCGGTGCACTCGGCGATGTTCAAGGCTGTCCCCGTCTGCCCCTCGCACTGACAATGCCGGGAGCTGCGCTTCGCAAGATCGACCATTTCCAGTAAGTTCGACTGAGTGACCTTGGCGAGGTCGAGGACGTGCGTTTCGAGCAAGTCCTCCCCGACGATTCGGTCCGCGACCAGCGCATCCTTGGCTGCACCCTCTTCCGCAACCCGCGCCTCATCCTCCTGGGCGTGAGTGCCCGGCTCAAACTTGTCACCAGCCGATCGCAGGGCTGCAATGAGCGCTGAGCCGACGACCGTTGTAGACATGGCGTTTCCCGCCAGGTCTGACAACTGGTCCTCCGTCTCGCTGGTGAGCAGCAGTTCGCGCACCGGGATACCCTGCAGCGCCAGCGCCTCCCTTCCTGTTACCGGCCCGCCTCGCGTGGTCACCCACGGGATCATGTTGGGCGTGAGGCAAGGCGCGAGTGCTGTCCTCGACGAACCCGACTGGCGGTCCACGTTCTGGCTCACGTTCCAGATACATGCCTTGAACCCCGAGTCGATCCCGTCCTTCGCCATGCGCAGGGTGGAGATGTCGAGTAGGTCCAACACGCGCGGTGTCTGGGCAAAGAGCCAATCGTTCCATGTCCAGTCGAGGCCGCGGCAGACGCCGGCGTCCTGCCACGCCGTGAGTGGGCGTTGCAGCCCAAGCTCCTCGTCGTTGCGCGCGCGCTGGTGGCGCGACTCGCAGCGGCCCCAGTCGGTGGTCTTGCGCGAGCCCTCCGCATTGGCGCGGGCGGACGCGAAGTCGAGACGTGCGCGGTGGATGTTGGGGTCGTCTGGCTGGAGCAGGAAGGCCTCGAAGGGGGAAGACCAGGGGCGGCGGAGGTCCTTGACTGTGGCAAGCCATTTGTGCGACAGCTGCTCCGAGTTCTGAGGTGTGGCGAAGAGATAGCCTCGTGTACGAGTGTGCGGGATGTAGAACTCCTTGGTGTCGAGCCTGTAGCGAATGTTAGCTCTGCCTGGCTCGGTGCGGACAGCTTTCAGCTGTACTGACCTTGTGTAGCTCGCGTCATATCCAATATCTTGGAACTTGAGCACCACCTTGTCCCAAGGAGCACTGCACACATTCTCCAGAATCACCACAGGGGGATGGTGTTTTTTCACCCAGTCGATCATCCCCCGAAACGTCCGACCCGACTCGCCGTTGGCTTCAATGCTCTGCTGGGCGTTGTTGAGGTTGGAATAGTCGACGCAGGAGGTACCGGCAATGAGGACCTGTATGAGCTGCCAGCATTAGCACATTCAGAGACCCTCCGTGAAGTAGAATACGGACATCGACGTTGCCCGGCACCTCCACCACAGACCCGTACGCCGTGTGGGCCATATCACCCCCCAACTCCGTCACATCCCGGAACAGGATAGGCGGTTGAAAGTTCCTCTCAATGTACGCCTGCTTGAACGGTTCGATCTCGCACGAGAAAACGTGGTCAAAGGAGAGGGTAAGCCCGTGCTGGGCCTTAATGGCTTTGGCAATCATGTTGAGAGCGAGGAGGGGGGACTCTGTACCACTGTAGGTCGCCTATATCAGCAACAGTGCCAGATAGATGGCACTTCTCAGACATACGAGCACATGGTGGCCACCCGGAGTTTGCGGCCATTTAGCCTCCTGACGAGCTGCACGATATCTGGCATCTGTGACTCAAAGTCAGATTGGCTTCTCATTATGGATGAGAACAGGTGTGAACTCACTCTCATTACTATATCGTCAAACATGGCCTCGACATCATGAATTGGGGGAAGGTCCTCGCTCATGCCCTTGATGGCCACGGCCTTGGGGTCAGGGATTTGTTTGAGAGGGATGACCCCGGTGTCGTATCCTTTGCTGGATTGTGACTGTCAGTGAGGTTGATGACAAACACAAGAGGGATGGCACCAACAGGACGACTTTCGGGCGGGCCACTGACTTGCCCCGTTTTACGGTTTTTGCGCTGGTGATATCTAGAAAATGTAACCTCGTCAGTGCTGCGGGGTCGCGGTTAACAGGATTGTGGATGGAATAGCTCACCTATGTCGCTTTCGATGTCGTCGTCTTGCGTTTGGACGCTCTCAGAGTCCGACTTGAACACATCATCTTCGTCCAAACTGTCATCACTCCCACTCGCCACGCTGCTCTCCATCACGAAGTCGCTCTCCTCATCTTGCTCCATCCGACGCTTCTTTGCAGGCGGCTTCTTTGCCGATGTCGCCTCCTTGCCTGCGGGCTTCTTGACGGGGCGTCTGGCGGACTTGGCCTTGGAGTGGGAAGCCGGTTCCTTGGCAGGGCGTTTCGAGTTATCCTTGGGCGTGGTGTCCCCCATGCCCTCATCAGAGTCGCTGGGGATATCCACGATCGGCTTGGTCCGGCCCGAGGCCCTCCTGGGCAGCCTCCTCGTAGGTTGAGCCTCCTCTTCCTCCTCCGAGTCTGTATCCACCACCTCCAAAGCCTTGCTTGTCTCGCTCGGTGTCTCCGTCGACTTCCTCCTCATGCCCGCGGCAGCCTTCTTCACCGCCACGACCGGTGGCGCCCTCCCCGGTACATCTGCCTGCCTCGGCTTCCCGGGGTACTTCTCATAGAACTCATCCACCACCTCGTTACCCTCCACCCCGATATTTTTCGCCGGCTCCCACGTGTCGTCCTCTTCGCCATAATCGACCCAGTGGATTTTGAACTGGAGCTCGCTCTTCGCGCGCGCGCCTTTGAAGATCCGTGCGTCGACGATGTAGTCGACGAGATATTCTTCTTGTGAGTACGTGCGGTCGTCGGGAGAGGGAGAGCGACGGACGGTGGTGATGGCCGAGCGTTTGGCTGGGGGGTGGTCGACCTGCGGGAAAAAGAGGGGACGTGTGTGGGGACGTGTGTCAGTCGATGATCGTGTGCTGGACGCTTCGGCTTCTTGAGAGCCCTGCGACGTGACTCACGCGCTTGCGCTTCTGCTCTCGACCCCTCAGAGAGATCTTCTCTCTTCTCTCAGGCACCTCGTTCTCCTCCATCTCGGCCTCATCGTCGCTCTCCAACACCAACTCGTCATCGGAGCTGTCGTCCGGGTCGACGTCAAATTCCTCCCCGAGGTAGTACGACTCGTTCTTGGACGAGCTGTGTCGGAGCGACGTGCGCCTGCTCGCCGGAGGGCTGGGTCTGGCTGCCTGTCCGGTGGCCATGGTGCTTGGCGGGAGTTTTTGAGGGCGGAGATAGATAGGGGAGAGTGAAAAGAGGTGTAGGTGGCGAGAAGAGCACGACATCAACAGCCAGAGCGCGTCGAGGCGCGTCACCTCGCCTTCGCGACGGAACCAGATCGACATGAGTGAGCCGGCTGAGAGACAGACCGCGAGCGCAAAACAGTATAAACATAAGGCAACAGTGCATTAATACAGGCATATGATAGATATTGGTGATGCGAATGTGATAGACATCGACCGAGTAACTCTCCCCTAGCCCCCATGCCAGCTGGGTTCACCGCACTTCCGACGAGACTCCACTCTGCCTCACCACGGCGCGTCAAACCTCCCATCCTCCAGCGCCCCGCCCTTATCCTTCCCACCCAGCTCCCCTCCCATTTTCCTCTTCGTCTTGCTCTTCCTCCCCCCTAGAGCCTTATACTGCTCCCTTGCCGCCAGTTTCCGTTCCGTCGAGGTCATCCCGCTCTCCGCCTCCGCCTCTGCCCACCTCGCCGCGCTCCCGCTCCCTTGCCCCGCGTACCCGTGCCCGCCACCAGGCGTCGAGAACCCCGACGAATGCAGACTCGCAATGTCCACTCGCAGGTGGTCCACCTCTGCCTCGGCCGTCGGGTCTGTCCGCTTGAACGTGTCTTTGAACTGCGTTTTCCACTCCTTCTTGGATTCCATCTTTGTCCACTGGGGCTGGGTGGAGGATGGGATGGGAGCAGGCGGGAGGGCGGAGAGGCGCGGAGTCTTATCGTACGGGTCGAAGAACTCGATCTCTTTATCGAGCTTGCGGGTTTTACCGCCGACACTGTCTGGTGGAGCAATGCGAGGGAGAAGAAGTGCGCGGTTCTGGAGGAACCATACTGATTGGGTGATGGTTGTCAGCGTAATTCAGTGCAAGCGATCATGACCGCCCGAGTGGAGAGCTGTTGCCACCAACGCACCGTAGTTGAGGGTGGCCGACTTGTGCCACCGCTTACATACGCGATCGCACCGAGCCAGCGCTCTCACATCGAGCATCAGAAATACCCTCACAGACAGATGCGTAGGGAGCGTTCTCAGCTGCAGTACTGGATCAGCATGCATGCCTCGCACCGCACCTCACACACGTGTCAAACGATCGAACGCACCGGATCCTTGGTTCTCCCGCCCAGCCCGCTCGGTAATCTCTGCCCCAGCACCATCCCCTTGGCGCCCACCGGCGTCCCAGGTCTCGTCCCCTTCCCTACGCTAATCATCTCGTCGTCGTCCGTCTCATGGTCAGACAAGGGGGGCGAACCGCCATGCGAGGAGGCGGATTCGAGCTCGTAGCGGGACGACCCGGGAGACGACGGAGGCTGTGGAGTATGTGATGGCTGGAGGGCCTGCTGGGAGACATGCAGGTTCTGGAGGGCTGTTTGTAGGAGGGATGCAGTGGTCATGTTGGGCAGTGTGTGTGCGCTGTGGAGCGAGGAGGTCGGGTGATGGGAAAGCAAGAGACGAGAGTGGAGGCGGGTGGTTGTCGGCTGAAAAGGACCAGTGGCCTTTGCGCACATAGTCACGCGCCAGCGATGACGTAGGGGTGACCCCGCGGTTACCCGAGATGCCGCGGCTTTCACACCAGGCTGCTTCGAGGCAAGTATGCATGCATGTATCTAACGGCCTGCATGCATGTATACGACCGCCTCGCTATCGAAAACGCTTCGTACATGGACGGACGCTCAGCCAAACTCGTCCTACTGCAGCCCGCCTCAGCCGAGGGTCATAGGCAGCAGCAGCCTGACACCGACGAGTGGCGCCTTCCAACTCGACAAGGAGGAGAGAGGAGAACGCAGGTAACTCTGTTACCAGCGTGGTCCTACACCCTCTGCATAGTTTCCAGTCAACTCTTGTATCATATGCATACATGCATGGGAAGGAAACCCTCGATCATGGACCATCACTATGACTGCCACTGCAAATCACGTGATATGACCCCAGACGCGCCTCGCGGTTGACAGAGCTGTTGCGTCTGGCAGATGGAAACGTATCTTCCGCTCTCTTACCTCACGCACCTACCCTTCCTCCCCCTACCCCCATACGCACTACCCAGACATGGCTTACAGATCAGGCCAGACTCTCGGTCAGCAGTGCCCCGGCTTGCTTGAAAAGGTCGGTTACGACTCGGCCGACCTTCGTTCCCAGTACCCCCGCTGACCCGTATTCGCTGTCGCCCCCGTGTCCAGATGGGGAGCATAGACCCCGACTACCGGTGCGTATCTGATCTATGGAAACGGCTCATATGCCTACCTAGCTGACGTCTTCTCCCAGGGTCATGGCCCTCCTCGACCTCGAGAAGGAGCTCGTCAAGATCCAAGCCGGTGGACATGTCCAGTACACTCCCACCACCAATCGCAGGGCAGACCCCTCGTACACGGACGACTACACCGAGTCGCAGTTGACCGATCAGGTTCTCAAACTCCTTGCCGACACCAACGGCGAGGTCAAGTCTGCTGCTGTCGGCTGGTGAGTGATGCCGAATCTGCGAATCACGCCATGTATGATAAACGCTGACAAGTACGTTTGCCTCGTGGCAGCATCGCCTTGATGGTCAAAAAGGCTAGGACGCCGCATCTGAACCGAATTATCAAGTCGCTCTTGGATGACATTGCGTCCAAGGATGACGAGAGGCGGGACACATCGTGTCTTGGTACGTCTGATATCAACGGGGGATACTTGCGTATCTCTTGCTGACGATACTTCGGCCACGATAGCGCTCAAAAACGTCGTCCTCGAGATGCCCGTCGATGCTCCTTCAGCAGAGGCCAATGTCCAGTTAATATCATGTCGTGTTCTTGAGCAGTTCAACGTCATTCATACCCTCACTTTCCGACCCACCTAGTCACCCCTGCTTGCTGCTGACCCGCCGAAACCTTCCCTGCAGGCCGACATCCACCCCCAAATTGCCTCGGAGCTCCTCCAAACTCTCACCGACCTCCTCAACCGCTTCTCCCCCATAATAAGCACCTCTGCCACCATCAAATCCGTTGCCCTCACCTCCCTCGTCAAGATCCTCTCGTCCGCGCGCCCCGCCATCCGCAAGCGCGCCATAGCGCCACTCTCGGCACTCATCTCCACCGATCCGACACTCTTCAGCGCCGAGCTCAGGACGTACATAATAAACGGTATCGGCGCCGGCGGGGAGAGTGCGAGGGTGTGGATGGGTGTTGCGGCGAGCTTGGCGAGGGGCCAAAGCGCGAGGAGCGTGGGGTCCTTGATAGCCGAGGGGAAGGTGGCGGACAGTATATTGATGCAGACGGCAGACCCGGAAGACGGCGACACTGTTGAGGCCGCTTTGACTGTGAGTGCACCTCTGACTCTCTGCAACATGAAAATCTGGCTGACAGTCTCGGTGGCAGGCTTTGGAGGCTCTCGTACTGAGGTGCCCTACAGAGATCTCGCCGTACATCTCTAGTATCATTGAAAGGGCCCTTGTCTTGGTCAAATACGACCCTGTGAGCTTACCATTGCTGACTCTTTGACAAGCTAACTCTCACTAATATTACGCTCGATTCACAGAATTATGTCCAGCTTGATGATGATGATGTTGACATGGACGAGGAGGACGAGTTTGAAGATCCGGATGACGAGTTTGAAGACGCCGAGTGGGTTTCTACTGCCGTAGTACACCGGCATTGGGTATCCAGACTGACCACTCGCTTGACACAGCTACTCTGACGATGATGACGAGTCATGGAAGATCCGCCGAGCCTCCGCCAAGCTCCTCCTCGCCCTAATCGGTACCCGCAACGACCTCCTCGGCGACTTCTACAGCACCTCGGCGCCCGTGCTCATCGCACGCTTCAGCGAGCGAGAGGAGAGTGTCCGCCTCGAGGTGCTTGCTGCGTTCGAGGTTCTTCTGAAGCAGACCTCCGCTGTCCAGGCGGCGGATATCTCGTCTGGCGGGAGGAACAAGAGGAAGAGGAGCGAGGGTATGGATGAGGACTACGCCAGCGACGATAGGTAAGTAAGCTCGCCCTGACCCCATTTTCAGAGAGGCGTAGCTGACACTCTGCATAGTGCTATCTCTGCCCTCCGTGCTTTGCTTCCCCAGCTATCTCGGGCTCTTCTGACACAGCTCTCGTCAAAGTCTGTGCCAACCCGCCAGCAGTGCTTTGTCCTCCTCCGTGAGGTCTCCAGTGCCCTCGGTGGCGGACTCGACGACTCTGCAGACCCTATATGCACTGCTGCTGCCAACGCCGTCCGCACTGTCGACAGCGCCTCCTCGTCCTCCCTCACCATCGCCGCCCTTTCCTTCCTCACCGTCTTCTTCTCAGACCACTCTCCCCGCACGTACGCCGACCACCTCGGGCAGCTCGTTCCCGCCCTCGTGCGCTGCATGAAGGACAAGCTGCAGAGGATTAGCTTCGAGGCCTTTGGCGCGGCTTCTGCCCTCGCCAAGTCTGTTAGGCCCCTCGCGTCGTCCCTCACGCAGGCGATCCAGCAGGTGTTCACAGCCACCACAGAGGTCCTTGCCGACAGCAACGTCGACGGTGACGTCCGCGAGAAGGCATTGGGCACGCTCGGTGCGCTCCTCGTGCACGAGGGCGACATCCTCGCACCGGCGTACTCCACTTGCCTGCCCCTCATTATCAGCAGGCTCGCGGCCGAGAACACTGCCACTGCGGCAGTGGCCGTCATCGGCCAGGTGGCGGACTCGCCTCTATGCCAGGGCGCCGAGTTTGACAGCTGGCTCCTCCAGGCTTTGCCCGAGGTCGTTGTTGCCCTCCGGCGCAGTAGGCGCGGGACCACGCGCAACGCAGAGTTCGCTTGCCTCTCGAGCATCCTCAACCGTGTGGGCAAGGCCCTCCCCGTCGATATCGCCAACGCCACGATAAAGGAGCTCGCCCCGATGATTGACACACCCACTGTGCTGCAGACGATCGCCCTTGTTCTCGAGCAGCAGCCGCAGTGCCGCGCTACGGTTGACGCGCAGCTCGTCGATAAGGTGCTTGCAGTGGTCAAGACCCCGTCGGTCAACCAGCACCTCGTGGACGCGCTGGTTATCTTTTGGGGGGCGTACGTGGATGGGAACAAGGAGGTCGCCGGCGAGCTGGTGAACGTTTTGTCAAAAAACTTGGACAAGGCCGGCCACTTGCCAGACGCGACGAATGGCGGGACGGCAGCGTACACGACGACAGCAAAGTGTATTGGAGCGGTGGTGGCGCACTCAAAGGAAAGCGCGGGGGCGAGCCTGAAAATCTTCCAGAAGGCTATCCAGGTACGTGATTCTATGTGACATCCAATATCCAGATGATGAGTACTATGGACTGACAAGCTATGTGCAGGCGTCAAAGGCCTCGGAGACAGAGGCGTATCTTGCGCTCCTGTGCATTGGAGAGATTGGCCGAATTGTGTAAGTGCAGATCTGTCCCATGATCCTTGTGGAAACCAATTGGATCCTGACCCTGCTGGTGACTCAGCGACCTTTCGGCGTCTACCGGTCTCTTCGAGAAGGTCTTGTCGTTCTTCAAGAATGACAGCGAAGAAGTCATGAGCGCTGCTGCGTTCGCCGCTGGTAAGTATCGCTCTGCTTGCCTTAGCGCCTCGTTCAATAGGAATCAGCTGACCATCTTGGACAGGTAACATGGCTGTCGGCTCGCCGCAAGTGTTCTTGCCGGCCATCATCCAAAAGATTCGAACTACCAAGGAGGAAGCATCTAGGCTCTTGCTCTTGCACGCAGTCAAGGAGGTGGGCTCCTACTCAGCTCAATACATGTCCCGTGCTCTCCTCTTACCCACCTGTTTCCCAACCCTGCAGGTCATCCTCCACTCTCCCAGTGCCCAGCTAGAATCCCTCGCCGACACCCTCTGGGCCCCTCTATTTGCGGATGACCTGTCCGTGTCCACCACCGCCGACAAGGCCGCCGAGACCGGCGACGACGGCATCCGCAACGTCAAGGCCGCGTGTATCGGCAAGCTGACCACCACCGCCCCCGGCAAGTTTCTCCCGCAGCTTCAGCAGCTTCTGCGCTCGTCGCCCAGCAACAGGGCAATTGTGGCGGCGGCTGTGCGGTACACGTTTATCGACACGTCGAGTAGCTACGACGAGCTTATCGCGCCTATTATTGTGGAGTTCTTATCGCTCATGAAGGATGAAAACCTTGTGAGTTATGACGTCTATCAGAAGAGAGGGCGCTAGCTAACGCGTATTGTGCGCCTCAGATTGTCCGACGCCTTTCGCTTTCGTCCCTCAATGCCGCTATCCAAAACAAGCCGCACCTGATAGTTGACAAACTCAGTGCGCTGCAGCCATTGCTCTTCCAGGAGACCTACGTCAAGAAGGAGCTGCAGAGGGAGGTTCTCATGGGACCTTGGAAGGGTGAGGTGCTATATGCGTGCCCTGCAGAAATAAGTACAAGCTGACAGGTGCATATCAGTCATCGAGGATGATGGTCTTGAGAACAGGAAGAACGCGTACGAGGCTATGTACACCCTCGTGAGTCATTGGTCGATCCGCTCCACTCACTGACCTTGCTGAATGAGTGTCTCCTCTCTGATTTAGCTCGGCACATGCTTCTCTCGCATAGACCTTGCGACCTTCACCGAGCGTGTCATGGCCTCCCTCGCAGACGTGAACGAAGTCAAGGTCCTCGGTCTCATGCTCCTCCTCCGCCTCAGTAAAATGTCGCCTACGTCGGTGATCCCTCGCCTGGACGACACGGTCGACAACTTGCGGGGGATGATGAAGGACGTGGAGGTCAAGGATGACACGGTGAAGCAGGATTTGGAGAGGAAGGGTGAGTCGTCATCCCCGTGTCGCGGGATGTACGTGCTTGTAACGGTCGATGCTAACACAACCTTACTTTCAACAGCTGAGATGCAGCGCAGCACGCTCCGGACCGTCGTGCCCCTCTACAAGATGTGCAGCCCGCACCAGGCACCAGTGTTCACGGCGTTTGTCGGCAACCTCTTGGCGAGCGATAAGTGGAGAGAGTTCAAAGACTATCAGGCGTAGGTGTGCTAGCACAGTCGACGGGTGACGGGTGTTAACGGCTTCTATGCACGGGCGGAGGACGTGGATGTGTGGAGAATGGTGCATGTCAGTAAGGGTGTAGCGCTGGGTGATTCGCAGTGAGAAAAGAGAAGGGGCATAGGCAGGCCCAGGCCCTGACGGTGTAATCTATGGGGGGACTTGGAACACAGATGCATGGAGATACTGCGCTATGTATGGCCTTGGCGTCGTGTCGAGAACGTGTCCATGGTCTCTTTCCGTGCACTTCTCTAGCGTTTGGCTTGGACCGAGACATGCAATTAATTGAAACAGTATAAGGCGGACGTGCTAGCTTACGACGTCCATTAAAGGTTTCACCTACCTATACGGCCGCGTCAGCGGAGTCGGGACCGCTTCTACGCCGCGTTCTCCTTCCTGTCGCCTTTTGAGATCATACACCCTGTACATTACACCGTCCAGACCTGCCCGCCGCATATAGTCACCGCTACGGACAGCCCATCTGGTCTCCGCATCTATATCTTCTCCCACATCTTGTATCTTCGAGTGGTTCAAATCCATTCCCGCCCCCCGCGACAGGTCCAGTCAGTCACCTGACGCTGGGCGTCCATTGGACCTCGCATCCCCACCACATCCATCCCCACCTCACACCCACCACCAGCAGCCAAGACGTAGAGCGTTTTGCCTTCTCCCCAACTGCCCCTTCCAACGACGAAGCATCACAAAGCATCCATAATGGTACTCAAGTCGCGACAACCATCACTGCCCACTCTCGCTATGCCGCCCATACAGCAACCGTGAGTTGTCATCTCTTTTCCAGCATCCTGTCCATCGGCTCACACTACCCACGACTCTGCAGTTCCCCGGAGGATGTCCGCACCCCTCTCCCCTTCACCCCCCTCCCCTTCAAGCAAGTGAGCCCACCTCCAATGAGACGACGGATGCTGGGTCGTCAGTCCCGCTGACATACAGGCACGCAGGGCCCACTGGTTATGACGCCTGACACTGCCACCTTTGAGCTGTCCCCTCTTGAAATTGTTCTCTCGGGTGCGAAGCGACCATTCGGGGGTGAGGGCCTCGAGCGCTTGGAGGATGTTGCTTGGACAGATTACGAGGATGGACTGCTGCAAAGCGTAAGTATGGGTGAATGCGCCCAGCATCGACCCAAGGCAAGGCTGACGCAGACGGCCGATGCAGTACCTCGCCCACCCTCCTCGAGCTCTCAACGCTTCCTACCCGCCCGGCACCCTTCCACCTCCTGGCGCACTGGACGAGATCACCTCCCAACTGATGGACGCCCAGTCGCGCAAAACAACGCCCGTCGAGTCACCCGAGTCGGAAGACCCCTCCATTCTCGCCAACCCCACATGGCGGCACTCGTGGAAGGCCACTCGCCAGCGTCTCTTCACCATCGCTCGTCGGGAGAGCATGGAAGCCACCGGAGGGCACAGGCGCCAGAAGTCGGACTCTATCGTGCCGGAGGTTGTGGACGCGGTGATGATGAGCGAGAAGCCGAAGTGGATGTCGCTGGGTGCCAAGGACGGCGGATTCTCGTTGAACAGGAGGCGTAACGACAGCATGGACAGCCTGTATGGGGATGCCAAGCCCGATGGCTTCTCGGAGGCTCTGAAGTGAGTCTAGAGTCCTTGGCATGATTGCTGCGACGACAGTCCTGGCTGACGTCTGTGATCAGGCTGTCGATCAGCTTGCAGTGCAGTGCTTCGGGGGGAGGCTCTTCTCTCACATCGGAATCAGGGTTGGACTCTCGTGAGTTAGCGCCATTTGATCAATATCATCCTCCCCCACTGACGATCTATGTAGCTATCCATGGGACGTTCATCTTCAACCCCACGCGCAAGCCCTTCCCGTTCACCGCACCGACATCCCGCACGCCCCGTCCAGCCTCGCTGCTCCAGCGCGGTCGCTCCTTCACGTCGGCCGACGTTACCCGTGATCACGGCAGGATAGATGAAGGCAACGACAGTGACTCGTCCGCGTCGGCCTCGCACTCTCGGCCCCGGGCCTACACCTCCCCACGCACGATGGTGCGCCGCTACGCGTCCGGCCCCAGCTCCTCACGCGCCTCCTCCCCACCCAGTAAGACGACGGACTTGGACGCTGCTCCCATCATGCCGCTGCACAAGGAGACGTTCGGGGCTATGCTTGCGTCAGCGTGTTCGACTCCCATGACGGAGGTGCCCCCTGTCCCGGCAATGCCACTCACTACAGGAGCGCTGGAGCTGCAGGATGATGGAGAGGGCGAGGGCTCTCTGCGTCGAGAAGCCAGCAATTCGCCCTCCAAGGCGTTCTCCTACCTCTCCCTCTCATCGCGCAGCGTCTCCAACTCTTCTCTCTCCTCATGCTCCTCATCCTCTACAATCACCCCCACCTTTGCCGATACCTCCGTATTCACGACCACGGAACGAAACCTGCCCGAGCTCCCACCTCACTTGGTTCGCCCTCCTCTCACCAGCGCTACCTCCTTCACCGAAGTGTCTATATCCCCCCGCTCCTCCCCCTCCTCTCTCTCCCCTTCCTCCTCCACCCCCCCTTCCTCCACCCCCTCCTCCTCCCCTTCCTCTTCCATCTCCCCTTCCTCCCCCCCCTCCTCCGACTCCTCCTCCTCCCCCTTTTCCTTCACCACCAATCTCGGACGCAGTAGGAGCCCACGGCCTGCCCCGCCCATGCGCTCCAAATCTGACACCGGCCCGTTCGGGAGGCTCTCCATGACATCCATGACCTCCCTCTATGGCGATAGGGACCCGAAGCGCCAAAAGGCTGCTGGGCAGGGCTACACGGACGGGTCGAATAATATAGAGGACACAAGGGCGAATCCAGCCTGAGTTTACTGCAAGCCCGAAAGGGTCTACTAGATTTTCGGTAATGATCTGGCGTCGCTTTTCCAGACCAAGCGCTTTGTAAGCTGCTTCTGGTCTAGGGGAACGAGAGGACGAGAATGAGCCGCCCGCCTCGGCGACTTCTGTACTGTTTTACATCTATTTTTTACATCTTGGGGATGTGCTTCACACACATACACTGCTCACTGTTGGCGCTATGTTGGAATTTTGAGAGAAGGAGGAGACTGAGAAGGGGGGAAGGGGGTCTTGTAGGACTGTTTGGTTGTGAATAGAGAACGCTCGTCTTGTATACGACTAGTATGACATGTCATAGGTTGTTGTATTGCATTGTGCTACTCGTGTGCGCACTACTGATATGTGCCAGGTCAGAACTTGAAATGCCCAAATATCAGCACACATTTGACAAGTCGTCTCTGTCTCGCGTCGCGTGTAATCGATCGTGTCTGTCATGTCCACGACGTGTCCGGTCAAAGCATAGTTAACCCCATTTTAATCCTTTGTATTGTAGATATAAGCACTAACGCTGTAGTTACACATGCGCAACAGCTTTGGATGATGACGATCCGACGATTGTTTCCATGGATCTTTTCTGCATTCAGCTCGACACTAGCCACTACTGTCGCGACGCTCACCACCTTCGCCCGCCCTCTAACCTAGTATTTAGAAGCTTCCCAGCGCTGCGTTGTATCTGAAAGCCAGAATGTTCAAAAAGTGCGTAGGAGCTCTTGTCCAGAACTTCCGAAGAAGCATTTGTACGGCTTGGCTGACCACGATTTCCAGGTTCAACCCTCGAGAAGACGTGTCCTCCTCTACCTCCCTCAAATCGTCTGTCCAGCGCAACATCCGCTCCTCCATCCTCACTCAAATACCGTTCTTGACTGCGCCCGCATGGCGCGACCCGTCCTCTGCTGCGGCCGAAGCAGCTGCGGCCGACCTCGCTGAGCAGCCGGCCGAAGAGAAAGAGGAGCCGACAAGTGGAAAGGGTGGGAAGAAGGGAGGCAAGGGCAAGGGTGGAAAGGGGAAGGGGAAGGGGAAGGACAAGGAGGAGAAGAAGGACGACGATGACGAGGGGGAGGGCGTGGGTGCGGAAACTGTGATTGACGAGATCTGGCCGAAGAAGGAAGCGCTGGGCTTGACCAAGTGGTGAATGAGGCAGCTGCGAGTACACTGGGCGGAATATGGGTGAATGCTAATGCAAACCATTACCTCGACAGCCATGACCGGATATCCATCTTCACTGTCCAGACCGTACCTCTGTTCTTCCAGCACTTTGATGGGCCTTTTGTCCCCACATTGAAGCTCCTACATAAGTGTGAGTGTCTTATTTCTCTGCCGACCGATTGCTCCCACAAGATATATCGTGGTTCCTCCAGTAAGCTGATATAATATATCTTGCACCAGACCCTGCTATGCTGCCTCATGTGCAGATCGACCGAGGAGCCATCAAGTTTCTCCTCGCTGTGAGTGTCCCTCGCGTCGCGCCAAGCAGGTATGGGCTGACATGCGACTTATAGGGTGCGAACATGATGGCCCCAGGTCTCCTCTCCCCTGGCGGCCGTCTCCCCGATGGTCTGGAGGAGGGCACTGTGGTTGCTATCCACGCCGAGGGGAAAGAGCACGCATGCGGTATCGGCAAGATGTCTGCGTCTAGCGGGGATATCAAGAAGGCAGGAAAGGGTGTTGCTGTGGAGGTGCTGTGCTGGATTGGGTGAGTTTCGATTATCGCGCCATTACGGCGAGGAATGGAAAGCTGATGGAGCGGCCAGGGATGATCTATGGAAGGTCGATACTATCGGTCTCTGAGCGGGACCTATACAGGTGCAGGCAGTTCTGTGATGCACATCGCGTTCACTATAGCCAGCCCGCCGCCGGCTCTACGTTTTATCCTTGATAGGCGCGTCGTGATAGTCACTTGGACGGTGGAAGAGGGGAGACAAGATGGCAGGTGGCATAATGAAGCCGACATCCCAAAGATGTCAAAAGTCAGGAGGCCTAGACGTTTGGGGCCATCGTCAGCGGTGATCGTCAGCATTGCCAGCATCTCCAGCGTCTCCAGCATCGCCAGCATCGCCGAGTCGCCAGCATCGCCGTTGTTGCTCTGTACACCCTCAAGGGGATCTTCCCACCCTGTGCTCATTGATCGTACCCCATAGCACTGCGTATCAACGGGCGAAGGGCAGAAGAGTCGGCCGGCGTCGCCCTGTTATCTGTGGTATCAAGTTGCATATACAAGAAGGTACGCTGGGTAACCCCCGCCAATCCCAGGAGACACGACGCGATGCGACCCCTAACCCTAAGTTCGCTCGCCTCGGGGTTGTGACCAGGCGACGTTGAGGATCAACGAGTCGTAACCTGTGATGGGCGGGCGCAAAGGGGTGCAGAGGTCAGCCTCGTGATCAAGCCAACAAGGGACCAGACGCGTCGAGCGCGCGAGCGCGCGATGCACTCACCGAAACCGTTCATCTTGGCCATGGCCTTCTCCGCGTCCGACTTTCTCTCAAAGCTGACGAACGCCAACCCCTTGCTCTGCCTCGTATCGCGATCTCTGACGACGCTGACCCTCCCGAGGGTACCGAAGCGCTCGAACAGTGCCCGCACATCGTCCTCCTCGGCGTCGACAGAGAGGGAAGTGATACGGAGGGTAGGGAGGTCGTCTCGGGATCGGAACATGGACTCGCCAGCACCACCGCCAGCACGCTGCCCACTGTACGCCCATGCTGTAAGCGTGTATACACTTTTGTGGAGAGAGAGAAAAGGTGGACGATGACGCACGGAGGGATATAACGGCCACCAGCGTCGGTGGACCCCTTGGCGGCCCCGCCAGCGCCCGCCTCGTCCTCGTCCGCACCCTCGGCGTTCATGTTGTCGATCACCTCCAGCTGCTCCTTGAACGGACACTTGGCAGTGAAATGCTGCCCCTGACACAGTCGGCAGACAACCACCTTGCCGCCCGCGGGCTTGCCAGCAGCACCCTCAGCTTCGGGCTCGGCCTGCAAGACCTGTGATGACGACGGACGGTGTTCGTGTCAGCCCAGCCAGCGCAGCGCGCCTGGCGCACAAGGATGACGGAGGATCAAGCTCACCTTGCCGATAGGCGCGATCCTGAAGTGAATGTTCTCCCCGATGATGGTCGTCGTCCTGTCCGGGCCGGACGGCTTGCCCTTGTCAAGCCCGAACCTGCACATATGCCGTCAGCACGTTCCCCGCTCCTGCCCGCTCCTGTACCCCCCCCCCCCCCCCCCACACACACACACGGCCGGGCCGCACGCAACACCCACTTCTTCCAGTGCTTCCTCTCGGCCACAGAGTGCGACACGATGTGGGTCTGCAACCGTCTCCTGACCCGCCTGGTGACCTTGACCTTCCTGTCGTTCTCGTCCAGCTTCCAGCTGATGATCGTGGTGATTCCGTCGGCGTCAGTGGACTCTGTGGTGGCGGGGAGCTCATCGGCTACAAGCGAGAGCGAATCAACATCAGCTGGCGCTCAATCATAGCAAGGCCAACCATGATCAAGGCCACGGGCTCACCGTCCACCTCGTCGTCGGCCGCCCAGTCGGTTTTTGTTCTGCAAAATATCCGCGGAAGCTTGATGAGCGTCCGCCCGTTTTCCGCCGCATTGCAACCCGCCCGATTCTCTCGCCCTCTTCGTCCGGGTGTCGCACTCACTGCTTGATGTCAGCCATGGTGTGTGTTTATCGAGGGGTTCCGTCGTATGTATAGACCTGCTCTACCTGTCTCTACGATTTTCTATTGTCTTGTCTGAAATCTGGCGAGGCGTGAAGCAAGGTCGGCTCCTCGGCGTTCTCGGGAGTTCAATGGTGTGGCGGTTCTGAAACGCGTCCATGCGTCCATGCGTGCGTCGTGCGTGGACCGTTGCGGCTCTGTGCATGGCCACCCACCAGACCCCGGCTCTCGCAGCCGGGAACGGTCTACGCTGGGTGTGCATGCTAACCGAACCAGAGGTGTCGGGCTCAATGCAAGGAATCACTCGCGACGAGGCCATGTCATTGGAGCCGATGGAGCGGCCAAACAGACCAGCCTTGCATGCCTGGCCCGGCCGGCACACCGCCCAGGCGTCTGTCTCACCAGGCATACTGGGTCGTGGACCAGTGTCTCAAACTCGGGCATGTGGCCAGCTGACTACTGTCCATCATCTCGGAGCCCACAGCGATCATGTAGTATGGCCATGTAGTATGGCAAGTCTGGATGCTTGATGTATTTGGCTGGGTCCTGATGGTCTTGTCTCTTGAGGCTAACTCTGGAGCACTCTCAGCCACTCTCGAGGCTAACTCTTGAGGCTAACTCTCGAGGCTAATTCCCGAGGCAAAGAAAGAGCCACCCGCTGGGATGAATGCCGCGGCATCCAACAGCTGATTTGTACTGCACAAAAATGGACCGGCGGGCCTGACGAACCGTAACGCTTCATGAGAGCTAGCCAATCCGGGCAGTCATGAAGCGTTTCATTCATTCACACACAGGCACCACACATACACAGGCTTCGCTACTATGCATTGACGGCATGGTCCCAAACGATGGCGGGATGCAAGCTGCTCGGGTGCAAGACCCAACTAGACTGACTACCTTCCCTGCGAACCCAATCTGCGTCCATGCTTGATCACTCGCACTTGCCGAGACCGCAGCGCCACCTGGCGCCGGAGGCCTGTTATCCGTGAGAGCGCGACTCCTCTTTTGGACGAACCGAGCCAGTCAGGTACTGATCTGATCTGTGCGATGCCTGAGCGAACGGGCAGTGTTTCGTGCTTGCCTTTTGATTCGCTATCCGAACCTTGAGTCTACTGTGGAAAAAGCACCGAGTGTCAGGTACAACACTGGTGCTCACTCGTACCCTGGGTCCGGCAGATCGACGTGTGCATCCTGTTGAACTTTGTGCTGGTGCTGGTGCTGGTGCTTGTGCTTGTGCTGGTGCTGGTGCTGCTGGCGCTGTTCGTGCTGGTGCGGCCGCAAGCGAAAGCACACGTGCGACGGGCGTGTCTGACACGGTTTGGTACCGCGTTTGGTACCGCATGCATGAAGCGGGCGCGGCGTCTAAACTCTCCCGCGAAACGCCACCCATGCTGCCTGTCGCCTGTCGCCTGTCGCCTGTCGCCCGTGTCGCCGTGTCTGTCGGCACGCGCCCGCCCCCGCCCCCGCCCCCGCCTGTTTCCGCTGCCCGCTGCCCGCTGCCCGCTGCCGCTGCCGCTGCCGCTGCTTCCGCGTGCCTCCTCCACCTTGCCTGTCCATGCGTGTGTGCGTGTCAGGGGCCGACACCCCCTCGTTACGTCGTTCGCGCCCGACCCGAACTGCTCAAGACGCGTCCTGTCCCGTGTGTCGTGTGTGAGGTGCGCGAGCGACTTGCCCGCGCGCGGGCCGAGTGAAACCCTCCCTCACCCTCCCTCACCCTCGCCCGCCCTCACTCCATGACACCCGCCCTCACTCCATTCCACGCCAGCCGGGCAGGCTCGCCCACGAGAGGACTAACCCATCGCGGCTGCGGTGTGTCACCCTCGTCACCGTGGGGTGCCCACGCGCTGCCTCCCTGCCTCCCCTGCTGCCCTCGCCACAAAACAACCCCATCCCCCTCCCGCCCCATTGGCGGACCCTGCCCTAGCCAGCCGCGTCTGGCCCGTGCGTGCCCTCGCCGACGTCACTCATGACGTTTTCAGGGCACCCCCCCCGTTCCACCCGCCCGGACCCCCGACCCCGGCGAACCCCGAAAGACTCTTTCCCGTCTTCCGTCGGTCGGCTGCCGCCCGCGCCACCCACCCACCGCGCTCCACCCGCGCCACCCACCGCGCTCCACCCACCGCGCTCCACCCGACAGACCCAGACCCTTCGACACCGCGCCGCACAGCACTCGGCCCGGCCCTGTCACCGCCACCACCAGGACCTGGATGTCCTCCAGGTCCGCCAGGCCCGCCAGGTCCCCCAGGTCCGCCAGCCCAGCCAGCCCAGCCAGCCCAGCTAGCGTCCCGTCGCGGCTCCCGGGGAGGGGGGGGGTGTCACCGTCGCGCTGGCGTGGCGTATCTGTGGCGTGGGCGTGGCGTGGCGGGCCGTGGCGTGGCGTGGCGTGGCCTTGTACCCGCCGCGGGTCCCTACCCTGCCGGCGCCGCCTCCACCCTCATTGGGCTTTCGGCTTTGTTGGTTTCGTTGGAACGGGTGCCGGGATGGTGCCGGATCTAGTTCCGTGCCGAGGACGATGACGAGATGTGGGGTGGCATGCACGCATATATCGCATGCAGGGTGTGACGGACATTGGATGGGATGGTGTTTACGGTAGGGGGGTGGGTGGGGCGGGCGCGCGGGGACTAGCGTTTCCCTCTCTGATGTGCGTGCGTGGAGCAAGGGAAGGACGCACACGGGGGGGATGACCGACCGGGCTCGGGGGCGGGGCAGGGGGGCAAGGGCAGGAGCAAGGGGGAGGCGTATGTAAGGACGATGGTTCCTGGAACCTGGTACGAACTCTACGCGTCATGGTGGGTCGCTGCTCTCCGCGCTGGGCCTTGCTCTTCTGGGACGACGGCAGCGGCCGCTAGGGGAGACGGAAAACGCGGCTGCATCAAGGGCATGGGGATCTCGAGTAAAGTCTATCGGCAGACGGCCGGCAGACCGACCCAAGCTTATCCCGCCGCCGTCGTCATCGTCGCCGTTGCGCATCGCACGCATCGCACGCATCGCACGCGCCAGCAGACCGACCGACCGGCCATGTCGCTGTCGCGGCGGGAGGCCAAGGACCGAGGACGCGAACCAACAAGAAGCGTCGGGGTGGCAACGCATCTTGCAGGGCCCTAGGGCCTACGTAAGAGCGGGTACAGCATGCTGCGGATGTTTTTTTTTTTTGTTTTTTTTTTTTTTTATCTCGTACGTGCCCATCATCATTCAGGCCCGACACAGGAGCAGAGCCGATGCGATCGATGCACGCGAGCGAGCGACCGATGCATGCGATGCACGCGATGCAGCCAGCAGCCACACACGCACCCCTGTGGCCGGGCGGCTAGGGCCGCTGCCCTTTCTCTGGCGGCAGATCTGCCTCTGCGCATGCATGATGCATGCAGACGCACTAAGCACCGCCCATGCATGATGCATATATCCTGCATTGCGTCGTCGTCCAGATCCACCCGTGCGCCCGACTGTGCCTGCGCCTGCGCCTGCCTGCGCCTGCGACCCGACCCGCAGGCCCCGATCGAGCACCATCGAGCACCCCACCGTCAGACGGGCCTCCTGCATTCCCATCCCCACGCTTCCCTCCACCCCCCCCTCCCTCCACTCTCTCCACCCGGCGACACCCCACCGGGTCTAACCCGCCCTGAAGACGTGGAAACACGGGTCGTTTTATTTTATTTTATTTTATTTTCCCTTTCATTTGGGGCCGCTGGCGCCGTGCGTGATGACACGGCGCGGCGCCGCCGCGCCCCTGCATATGCATACCATGTACGTTTATGGCCCGCGCCGGTGCGGCGGTGCGGCCCCAAAGAGAAATACGGAAATACGTCTGTCTGCGTGTCAATGCCGAGAGCTTAATCTGTGCCCGTGACGACAGACGGTGACCCACCCCGCCACCCGACCGATGTTCTGGGACAGGGGGCAGGGGCAGGGGGCAGGGGGCAGAGGGCAGGGGACACAGGATCCACAGCGCACAGCACCTGAACGACGCGACGGGCGGACAAGGTGCAGGCGGCGCAGTCGGTGACTACCTACCCGGGCGGATGGGGGCGGCCGCGCCAAGGGCGCTCCAGGGCATGCATGGTGGATGGTGACGCCGGGCCCGCGCATCGGTCTAGGTCGATTGAGATGGGGGACGTCCGATTAGTGCGTCAGCGGGCGGAGCCGGAGGCGATGGACCGCGAGGTGTGCGTGCGGGCGGGGCGGGCTGGACGTTCTTGATCCGCCAGACGTATGTATCTATCTGTCTGTCTGCACTGCACCTCGTTGAAGCTGTCAGATACAAGAGACGGCTGAGACGACGCCACCGCACGGACCGCCTCCCGCCCCGCGCCTCCACCCACACCCACACCCACACCCGCACCCACGCCCACGCCGCACTGGCCTCCGCGCACGGTCCCTCCCCCCTCCCGCCCCCCTGCCCCCCCCTCCCGCCCGCCGCCGCATGACGGACGCGGGAGACAAAAGAGGACCCGCTCCCGAGGGTGAGTCGACTCGGCTCCTCCCCTTCCCATGGTTCGTGGCCCGGTGGCGTGGCCGCCGCGTGCGGTGCACTCGCAGCAGACCCCGTGCCCGCCCTGTGCATGTGCATCCCAGACAATGAGCGTTCGACACTGACCCGCAGACGTGCCACTTTCCCTCCCCCTTCCCCTCCCCTCGTACATCAAACCCCGCTCGGCCACCCCTGACCCCTCACCCGCCCCTCCCCCTCAGCCGCAGCCGCACCCTCCCTTGTGCCCGCCGCCCCCCAGCTCACCCCGGCCCACCCCGGCCCACCCGCTCGCTCCCACCGCCCCCCCTCCCCCTGGCCATTCGACCCCTCGGGCGGACCGTCTGCTGGCTGCTGGCGCGCGCCCGGGGCCCGCGCCGAGGCTGAGGGCCTGTCGTCAAGGAGATCCACGGGGTGCAGCGCCCCGGCCTGGACTCGCTGCGGCGTTCCACCCACGCGGCCACGGGTCTCTCCCTTGTGCGCCCCGTCAGAGCGGGTGAGTGTGTCGGGCGTGCAAGACCGACGGAAGCGGCGGGAGGCAGGCGAGGCGGAGGCGCGAGGGCTGAGGGCTGATGGCGCGGGTGATGCAGCACAGGTCATCAAGCCATTAATCAACCCGGCATCAGCGAGCCCGGCCGGCATCAGCGAGCCACCCCTATATAGATAGACGGCCCCCCCTCCCCTCCCCGCCACTCCCTCCCTTCCTCCCCTCCCCTCCCCTCCCCCCCACCCCAATGTGCACTGAATGCCAATACCCCCCCTCCTCCCACACCGCCTCCAAGCTCCCGCCGCTCACCACCCCCCCCACCCCCCCCTCCCTCCACCCCCGCTTCGCCGACGCCGACGGCTCCACCAGCGACCAGGACACCCTCCTCGAGTCCCCAGAGGACAACCCCCACCCGCACCACCCTCTCACACTCGCCCTCACCCTCCCGCCCCCCGTCGCCCACCCGCCGCCGCACCCCGCCTTCTTCCCCCTCCACCCCCACCCCCACCCCCACCCCCACGAGCTATCCGCTTATACCTTTCCCCTCCCGCCGCACGGGCCCGG
>JANBXI010000049.1:0-78604 GCA_024271845.1 Cryptococcus sp. VH57_BW
CGGGGAATTGACTGAGGTGCCATTGGTTCTGTACAGTACGTACAGTTGTCGAACTTCCACCATCATGTGTCTGCGGGAACGATGCCTGGCAAGGTTCGCATGTCAAGTGATGTCATGTGTAGATGGTCGGACTTCAGGAACACGCTTGCCGGCTAGCGTGCGGGCCGGCCGGATCCAGGCGAGGGTACAGGGCCGCCTGGCGTGCAAAGAGCCTCCGTGCCGACGGTGCCGCTCGGAGGCCGCGGAGGCCCGAGTGCGCAGGGCGGCTTGCGATGATCCGATCAGATCGCCCAGTGATGATCACCATTGATGGTCACCATCACCGCACGAGCAGCACCGACACTCGCCCCGCCGCATACTGACCCGTCCGTCCTGGCCCCATACCATCCACCTGCTGCTGCTCTCGCGCCCATGCCTGCACAGACCGCTCTGCACATGCCCTCTCCTGACGCGTCAATAACTGCTGCCCGTGTCGCCCTGCGCCTCTCTGCGGGCTAATCTCACGCAGACGGTGCCCTCACGCGACCCCCGTCCTCACATCTCTCAATGCATCCTGTATATGGCCAGCTTGCAAGTCCCTCTCGTGGGCTGTACAGCCTGAGAGTGGGGCTGGAAGCAAGTATCGACATGATTGCAAGAGAGAGAACGCGCAAGAGTGAGCTTACGGCGCCGCACACACAGGCTCCTCACCCACCCACCAACGCTGACCGTCCAATCTCACCAGTCTATCTAGCTGCCTCCTTCTTCCCTTCTCCTCTTCAGCAACTCCTTCCAGCCACTCTCCCTCCTCCCGGGCTCGCCACCATGCGCGTCCTGCTCCACACACCTCATCATCTACGGCACTCGATCTCCAGCAGTGACCAGATCGTCATCCCATTCCACCTCCCTCCACCGACGCTCCTGGCTCCCCACCTTTCCCACGCCAGCCCGCATGCTCCAAGCCGTGGCGACCCTGGCCGCCACACCCCCGCCTCCGTCCCCCAACGCCGACGAGGTCCAGTCAGCCTCGTGTGAGACCCGTTCCTGAGCCCAGCGTGAGGGTTGGTTCATATATCTACGCTGCATCTTCCCTCCCCTCTTTCTCTCCTTCACTTACCCGCAATACGTTCATACAACTAGATACATTTATCGCCAAGTATGACTTATTGCAACGACCCCCAGGCGATCCTCAAGTTCGCCCAAGACCTCTGTCGCCACGGCGCCTACGCCGGGCCGTGGCGCATGATCAAGATCCTGGGAAGCGGTGCCCAAGGCAAGTTGATCACCACCTACTTAGGTCCTCTGCCCAACGTCCCTCTCACATCCATTCCACCCTCGGCCCCTTCTCCGCACCCCCTCCGCCTCTGGTTCGGTCTCGTGGAACGGCGAGCTGACTGTCAACTATCGCTCAATCCAGGTGCGGTGGTTCTTGCCGAGAACTACTACACCCACCAGCAGGCCGCGGTGAAAGTGATGCCCCTCGCGAACACGGGCAACATGGCCATCAGGGAGGCGATGCTGACCTGCATCGTCGACCCGAAGTGCGCCGGAGTTGTCCAGGTGATGGGCATCTACGAGCAGGGCAACTGGCTGTGAGTGGAGTGGTCTTTTGTCATAGTCTAGCCCCCGAAGAAGCCTTGATCTCAGCACTCCGCTGAATGTTCTGTGCTGGCTTATACAACCCAGCTTCGTTGTGCTCGAATACTGCGCCAGCGGAGACCTGGCCGAGTACCTCGACACCCACGCCGAGCTCGAGTCCAAAGCCGCCTTCCTCCAGACGGTACGTGCGCTGCAGCACCTCCACGCTGCAGGCATCGCCCACCTGGACATCAAGCAGGATAACATCCTGGTTGGGTCCGATGGGAGCGTCAAGCTTGCCGATCTGGGGATGTCGGCTTGGGCTGGACAGGGGCACGAGGTGAGGGGCCTGCGGGGGACGCCCGGGTTCATGGCCCCCGAGATGCTGGACGTGAGTCTAATCAGACGACAGATAGTCGGGTATGTAAGGCGCTGATGGGTGTAACTATAGGGCCCGTCGTACGACGGCTTCAAGGAGGACGTGTTCTCGCTCGGAGTCCTCCTCTTCGAGCTCTACACCGGCCGGCTGCCGTTCGACCACCCCTCCATGGACCCGATCCTCATCTACCGAGAGATCGTCCGTGGAGAGATCGAGTGGCCGGACCACTTCGACGCTGAGGAGAGGTCGCTCTTCGAGGGGATGCTCGCTCGGGACCCTAACGAGCGACTCACCGTACGTTTGATTATGTCTGTGCGATTGGAAGGCTTTGAACATCTGCTGATCAGGGAACACGACAGCTCGAGGAGATCCTCGCCCATCCTGTGTTTGAAGGGGACGATATCCCTTCCAAACACGTGGGCCTCAGCGTCGAGGAGGTACCGCCGTACGCCCTCGACCACCCCTTCGACCCGGTGGTGGTCGAGCGCGTGGCCATCCTCGCCGAGGGGGATGAGGGGGAGTACGACGAGGAGCAGGTGGTCCACCACTTGCATTGCGCAGAGTAAGTCTTACTATCTATAAAACAGCATCCATTGCAGCACCTGCTGATGTTGTCACATCAACTCAGACCCAATCTTCTGCGCTTTGCGTACGCGCAGATCCTTGCGCGTTTCGACAAGTGGGCCACCCAGGAGGAGGAGGGAGAGGACTTCGTGGAGGTTGCCGCCGGCGCATCCGTGTCGCTGAGGCCAGGCGGGATAGATGTGGCGGTCCAGACCAGCTACTCGTCCCCGTCCTGGCACCAGGGCATAATCCCGCAGGACCTAGTACCTCCCTCGCTGCCTCTCCGCAACGGCACCGATCTGCTTGCCCCTGCAGCGATCTGTGCCCAAGCGTCCCTCGCCATCCCCAGCCTCCTCACTCCGCCTTCGCCCTCGGTCATCTTCAGCGGCACCAGCACTCTGGCGCCTAGCATCTGCTCCACCAATGGCAAGAACAATGCCGGCTCGGCCAAGCCGATGGTCATCTCGGGCGTTCCCTCTTCTGCGCTTCTCAACAAGCAGCAGAGTCTGTCAAATCTGTCAAAGGTGACCCGGCCTCCCGGCACCCACGTGGCAGGCTTCGCCCCTCGGCCTCTCATCACGCGTGCCCTCGCCAACAAAGACGGTCTCGGTCGCAGGGGCATTCGTGGAGAATTGCGCCGCGAACAGCGTGCGCTCGACATGAAGTGCGCTTACGTCGATCTAGCGAAGTACAAGGATATGATGGAGGCGGCGAGACCGGATGCTCACAAGGCCCCCAAGGAGCAGGGGACGGTGGGGAGGACAACCAAGAGGGGAAGGCGTCCGTTGATGCCGTACTTGAGGGACGGGACCCCCATCCCGCAGCGAGGTATAGCCCATGCCCCCGTTGATGATGGTGCTGCGCAAGGCGCTGCCGGGGAGGGACGCGACAGGAGGACTTCTCTTCGGATCGGCTCAGCACGCGTCGCCAGCGGGGGGGAGGATCATGGGTGTGGAGGGGCAACCGAGAGTGTTGCCCGAAAGGAAGAGCATCAAGCGCTCGACGTCGTCGAGGCGAGCAAGACTGAGCACGAAGTGGACATGGCCATCGCGGGGGTGACCAAGTCTGCTTCCATCCTCAAGTCTACCGATGTTTTGTCTCAGGAAGAGGCGACCGACAGCACCGTTGAGTTCAATCTAACCCTTTGTGCGTCGTCTTCAGACAAACTACCCGAGACGACCGAGATGCTCCACATTCTCGATCCGTCTACGTTCGTAACCACCACCCCCGCCTTCTCCCCCTTCCCGACATACAGCGCCCCGGAGACTGCACCCGCCAGCCTTCTCAGCTGGTCTAGCCAGCCTGTCGCCTCACCTTTGGCGATGGCTCTTTTCGGTGATCGCGGTGCCAATGCGAACTGGGAACGCTATGTGGAGGACGGGTGTAAGGTGGAGGTCAAGATGTGGGGGTGCAAGTCTCTGGATGAGGTGTCTGTTGAGGTTCGGGGGGACAAGGGCACGAGCAAGGGCACTGAGGTGCCATGTGAGGGGCATGATTTGGGTGAAGGTGCCAACGGACAGGCTGTCGAGGTGGGCCTGCAAGGGCCCCTTCAGTCTGACGATGGCGACACTTCGGCCACTATAGAGATCATCCTCGGCGATCAGCAACTCCGACCACACAGTCTCACCACCCTTTGTTCGTCGTCTTCAGACGAATTACCCGAGACGACCAAGATGCTCAACATTCTCGATCCGTCTACATTCGCAACCACCACCCCTGTCTTCTCCCCCTTCCCGGGGTACGGCTCCCCGGAGACTGTACACGCCAGCCTTCTCAGCTGGTCTAGCCAGCCCGTCGCCTCACCTTTGGCGATGGCTCTTTTCGGTGATCGCGGTGCCAATGCGAACTGGGAACGCTATGTGGAGGACGGGTGTAAGGTGGAGGTCAAGATGTGGGGGTGCAAGTCTCTGGATGAGGTGTCTGTTGAGGTTCGGGGGGACAAGGGCACAATCAAGGGCACTGGGGTGCCCCTCAAGGGGCGTGATTTGGGTAAAGGCGCCAACGGACAGGCTGTCGAGGTGGGCCTGCAAGGGCCCCTTCAGTCTGACGATGGCGACACTTCGGCCACCATAGAGATCAACCTCGGCGATCAGCAGCTCCAACCACATGCACAGGCCGATACGAACCCCGACCAGGTCGGCGTAACCGATCAGACTTTGCAAGCAGCCTACCCTCCTCTCGGCGAACGCACGTCTGGCCTGGCTCCTGACGAGGTGCATTATACGGCGCAGTTCGCGGAGCATGTCGTGAAGGACACCGCGAGTGAGGTGAATAAAGAGTCGCTTGAGCAAGACCGCATCGGCGAAGAGATATGCGGACAGGCTGTCGAGGTGGGCTCCTGGGAGCCCCTTCAGTTTGACGTCTATATCCCACTGCCTACATATGCGGTCTCTCCTAGAGACAAGCAGGTGTATGTGCAGGCTCTTCACTTACAGAACTCCACATCCACGGCAGCTACACCCTACTCCGCCGACCTCCATAGCTTCCACCAGGTCACACTGCTTCCCCGTGACACCAGCCACATCGTCGCGCCGATAACTGTCCCACCTCCTACCACCCACCTCGAACTGCAGAACTCCTACTCCTATCCCGACACCCTCCTGACTCGTCCGGCTCCCCCGTCCCAGACCGCTAAGCGGCACAGACTGCACCGCCAGAACATCGCTCACTCTCAGGAGTACGAGCAATCGATGTCAGCTTCCGAATTCGCGAGCCGCCCCATGTCTAAGGACCAAGGCGAGGGCAAGAGCATCAGAGAGGTGCAGGGTGAGGTAGAGAGCAAGGCGAGGAAGGTGATGCGTAAGCTGGGATTCGCGCACGGTGGGATACAGAGCCAGACGGCGACCAAGAGTATCACCAGGGTCCCTCCCTCTGCGCCGGCCCCACCCCGTGCAATGGCTATGTCACCCAACCCCAAGACTCCACGTAACCTCGTCAGGGGCCTGTTTAGAAAAAACAATCCTCACCAGAAGAAATACATGCTCATGGAAACCCAGGGGGAGCTGCGGTGAGCGGACAGCATCGTTGAGGGGAGGGGGGGGTATACATCTATTGAAAAGTATCTGAGAGATTCGTCTGGTGAGCTCATGTCTTTCTCTCCCGTGCGCGCAGTTTGTGCTGATCGTATCTGACACTAGTAGAATACAGAACCTCCACTGCAATGGTCGTCCTCGTCGGACCGCAGACGCCGACAGCGCGTACCGTCATCGTGACCAGCAATAACGTGGTGTGGCTTCCACCGGCTCGCCATGGAGGCAAGAGGACGGGGCTGTATAGGACGGAGTGTACGCCGAGCGGCGGTATGATTGCATGCAGAACGCGAGGGAGGAGCCTAGGATGGGAGTGAGTACGCCGGCGATAGTGCTTATACGAGAGGACGCGCTCGGCAGGAGGTGGGGGAGGGGTGAGCCCAGAGTTGAGAGCACAGTAGACATGCTTGGGACAGGGGGCTGGGGATTCGAGTCGATACTATAAAGGGAGGGGTGAATATGCGCTATGTTTACGCTTTCTGTTTTCCGTCTTTGGCGTAGTCAGGGGTTAGAGTACTTGTATATTACCTACGGAGTCGATTGGTTTGAACTGGTCTCGAGTGAATATATTAATTCAAACACTCCTAGAAGCTGCGTGCCCAGCAGCTTGAGTGTGCAGATTGTGAGCCGTGCAATTGTCTGAGTGGCATGCTAGTCTAAGGATTTATCGTCGCCTACTCCGTGGACGTCTTTTTCAAGCTCGTCAGCCCGTACTCCTTGAGGACCTCGTCTCCGGACACCGACGGCGACTTGAACACGGGGTCGACACCCCGGCCAGTCTTGGGGAACGCGATCACGTCTCGAATAGAAGTGACCCCACAGAGGATAGCGACGAGTCGGTCGAACCCTATCACATCTTGTCAGCATTATCACATCACACAGCACATCTCGGCGAGGTGGAACTCACCAAGTGCGATCCCCCCGTGCGGTGGCGCGCCACACTTCAACGCCTTCAGCAGATGGTCAAACCTCGCCATCTCCTCTTCCTCCAACTGCAGCACCTCCTTCATCACCCACTCCTGCAGCTTTACGTCATGGATCCTCACACTCCCCCCGCCGATCTCCTGCCCGTTCAGCACGAGGTCGTAGTGCTGCCCGCGGACGCCCTCGACTTTGCCGGCTTTGAGGTCGGCGAGGTCCTCGAACATAGGGGCAGTGAAGGGGTGGTGCGTGGAGGAGTAGCGCCCGCGAGCGAGGTGCAGTTTGTCCTCGTCGGCGAGGGTGAACAGGGGGAACTGAGTGATCCAGAGGAAGTGCGGTTGTGTGGGGAGGGTCATTAAGCCTTTGAGGGTGGGTTAGCACGGACAATCTCGCCATAGTATATCAACGACCACGTACCCTTCGCCACGAGGTGCTCCATGAGTTGCACACGCAGCCTACCCAGATGCGTCCAACCGCCCTGCGAATGCTATCAGCAGAGTTCCTTCCTTGAAAGGCCATTAAATTAACTACGCACCTCAGCAATCTTCTTCCTTCTAGACAACCAGACCACATCCCCGGGCTGCACCCCTCCCGGGATACTCCGGTCCATTTCAAGCCCTAAGGGCATGGTCACCACTGATTCGTTCAGCCAGGTGTACTGGTTCTTCTCTGTGATCCTGACGTAGTCGATCTACCATATTTCGTCAGCTGCGCACCGACGCGTCTGCAATGTGGTGCTGGAGAGATCAACTGACGAACTGGTTGTTGCCAGCCAGTGTAGGGATGTCGAGCCCTGCTACCTGGGTGGCTGGGGTGACCATCCACTCAACGGTGGAGATGTTCTGGTCCATGAGGACCTTGTCGAGGGAGGCGTCAGATAGTGTCGGGTAATACCCGATTGGGAGGGTCTGTCCAGTGGCTTGTCAGTTGGCCCTTGTGACCTGAGACTAACACTACGAAAGCTACTCACATACATCTCGAACCTCGTGTCGGGTTTGTCTGAACCGTACTACGACTCTTGTCAGCTCTTGCACTACCTCATCACCGCTGGATACCCCACTCACTACGTCCATGGCCACATCATATGGCATGACTCTGAACCATCCTTCGAGCTCCACCCCCTTCACCTCCTTCCAAATCTTCTTCACCAACCCCTCAACAACCTCTCTTACCTCCCCCCCACCAATTCCCCATGTACTCCGCATAGCCCCTTCCTCCGTCTTCTCGCCACCACTCACAAACGCCATCTCCAAATCCACCTGCGTGAACTCGGGCTGTCGATCTTTCCGCCCGTCCTCGTCGCGGAAGCACCGCGCGAGCTGGTAGTACTTTGGTACGGCGCCCGAGGCGATGAGGAGTTGTTTGGGCTGTTGCGGGGACTGGGGGAGAGCGTAAAAGGTGGGTTCTGAGAGAGCGGTGAGAGAGCGCGTGGGGACGAGGAATTCGCGCGCGCCTTCAGGAGAGGAGTTGAGCAGCACGGGGGTCTCGACCTCGGTGAAGCCTGCGGTTGTGGTCGATCAGCGTGATATGCAGGTCAGCAGAAGGGAGAGAGAAGGTGCACACCTTGGTCGTACAGGTAGTTCCGGATGATGTGCGCAACCTTGCTTCGCAGCTTCAGATTATCAGCCAGATCGGCCCGGCGCAGATCGAGGTATCGGTGTTGAGCACGGAGATCCTCGTTCGCCTGTTTGTCCCTCCCCGACATATAGCATAAGCAATTGGTTTTTATACTGCCGTCATTTGAGAGGGTAGAAGGAACGCACGACTTCAGGCCTGTTGGGGTAGAACGGCAGCTGCGCCTCGGCGGGGTTGAGAAGCGTCACGCTGGAGACTTCCAGCTCGACCTCGTCGACAGGCTACACCACCCCCAGCATGCCCAGTCAGTAATTTCAGCGGCTATCCTCCTTCCGACAGGAGTCTCCAGCCACCCGGCCCACTTACCAAGCTAGCATCCTTTGCTTTGGCCTTGCGCGCCTTCACCTCCCCCTCGACCAGCACAACACTCTCCAAAGGCCATTCCATCATCGCCTCGCTGTCCGCCTTGTTACGCGAGACGAGCTGCACAGCTGAGGAGGAGGCGCGAAGGTTGAAGAAGTGGAGAGACTCGGAGGCGCGGCTGTTGCAGTGGGTCTGTCAACCTTGACCTTGGCAGAGGGGGAGGGGAGGGGAGGGGAGGAGGCGGTAGTGTAGCCGAGAGAAGGTAGGGAGGACGTACCGCTGGGAGAATAGCCAGCCTGCGACGACCACCTTCCTGCCCACAAGTCCTGGAGAGAGGTCCTTGATCTCATGCGTGATCTTTGGCCGCGGTCCTACTCTCTGTGTCAGCCCTGCCTCACTCTGCCCCGCTCTGCCCAGCCTAGCCCATCACAGCGAAGTCTCCACCTAGCGCTTATAAGAGCAGAGGACCGTAAACGTACCGTGGTGAGCCACAAACTTCGATTCGTCCTTGTAAGGAGTCACAGCCCTCATTCCCACCTCCCCCCCCGCACCACCAGCGGCAGCCGCCCCTGTGAGCGTAGCGTTCCCCCTCGCGCCCCCCAGCGGCCCTCGAAAGACCTGTGTCTGTCCGGCATACGCGATGTACGCAGAGCGGGCGACCGCACTGGGGACGGCGCGCGGAGTGTGGTGGGTGTGGCCTCTGAGAGCCGGGAGGGCGCGGGTGCGGAGGGACATGCTTGAATTGCCTGGGGGGCGGTGAGAAGGGGGGGGGGAGTTGCAGAGGAAGTTGCTCGAGGATGATGAGTGGTTGTTGCGGGTGACTTTTTCGGAGACCTCCACCTTGTCGCTGCGGCCGATCCCGGAGGGCGTCCTGGTGCTGCATCCATCCCATCTTGCTCTGTCCTCCATCCCCCCTCGACCTCCACGTACAGTCTCCCATAAGCTAAACACTTTTCCCCGCTATGGCTCTCCGCTCCCAGATTCTTGCCTCCGCCCTCCCCCTCATCCCCCTCCACTCATTCACCCGCCCCGCCCTCGTCGCCTCCCTGCGCTCCCTCAAACCCGAGATCGCCGACCCCGACGCGGTTCTCGATACCGTCTTTGGGGCAGGGCAGGTGGGGTGCGGGCGGGCGCTGGTGGGGTACTGGGAGGAGGAGGGGCGGAAGGTCATGGCGGGCGGGGGTGGAGGGGGGGAGGCGGCGGCGAAAGGGGAGGGGAAAGGGGTGGGGAAAGGGGTGAAGGGGCTAGAGGAGGTGTTGAGTAGGCGGATGGAGTACAGTGCTGCTGTGGGGGAACACCTCGTCGAGGTACGTATCTTTTCCCTTCCTGTTCCATCCCACTCGCCCACCCACTCTATAACTGGCGCTTATAGCGATACAAACGCTAACACCAAAACACCCGCGATGTAGGCCTACGCGAATCTCACCACCCCCTCATCCTCCCACTCTCTCCCCCTCCCTTCCCTCCCAGCCCTCAACCGCTTACTCACAGCCCTCCAGTCCTCCGTACCCCCTGCGTACCATCCCCCTTCTTCCCCTTACTCGTCGCTTGCCACCACCTCCGCCACCAGTCCCTCGGCCACCGCCACCACCACCCCCTCCCTCCTACCCCTCCTGACAGCCAACCCCTTCGGCCCCCTCGCCTACGCCTGGCGCATCGCTGACGAGGCGTTCTACCTCGTGCAGCAGGCTGAACGTCCCTCTGGTGCGGGGGCTGGCCAGGTGCAGGTGGAGAGGGGCTATTGGAACGAACCGGTTGGGCCAGGGCCGGAATGGTACGGCAAGCGGGTGGGCTTGATGGCTGTCTACCTTTCTGCCGGTTAGTTATCTGATCTCACTTCTAGCCTTTGGGATCTGGGATCTCTTCCATCCGATCTTGTCTCTTGCCCGACTTCCCCGCTTCACGTCTGCACAAGCAACCTGCACAAGCAACACACGCTGACCCCCCCCCCCCCACGCTTTAGAATCCCACCTCCTGCAGGCCTACCCGCCTCGCACCACACCATCCAACCCGCACCTCCCACTGGCGCTCGCGTCCCTCCGGCGCAACCTCGCGCGCTACGCCGAGCTCGGGCGTGGGATTGAGAATGCTGAGGCGAATGTGGGGGACGCGATGGGATTTGTGGATTATGTGGCGAGGAGCTGGAGAGGTCTGATCAAGAGTCGGTATTGGTAAGGGGGGCGAGCTTGGCTGGGATCGGCTGGGCTGGGGCTGGAGGCTGCGAGAAGAGGGGGATGACTGAGGCAGGCAGACGGCAGAGGCACAAAGATCGTAGACAGAGGCGCAGAAGAGTGACGCGATGACAACCTGCATCGATGACTTCCTTCTCCCTCCACATCTTTTAAAGTAGACACCTGGGGTTCTCTTTCTTTTTAGCTACAGCTACAGACCTGGCCACGCACGAGGGCTACGACGACACTGCTCCACAGCTTAGAGCTTGAGCCCGAGCTTGGCGAACTGGACCTTGTCGCTGAACTCCGGGTCGTTCTCCTGGTAGATGTCGTAGACGGGCTCGAAGCCTGTGGAGGGGGGGGTCAATGTTTTGTCGGAGGGGGAAGTCGCTGCGGAGAGAGAGAGGGGGAAGGCTTACTGTTGCTCTGGTCGCACACCCTCTTGGGGGGGTGGGACTCTGCGAGCTTCTCGATCTCGTCAAAGTCCTCAGTAGAGAGGTCGACGACTGCACATGGCCTGTCAGCTTCTCTCTTGCGCCGTGTCCGCCGTATCTGCCGTATCAGGAAAAAAGTAGCGATCCCCGACTCACGCTTGATGTTGTTCGCGATCCTCTCGGGAGTCACACTCTTCGGCACGGGGTTGACCCCGCGCTTGACCAACCAGCTCAGCAAGATGTTGGCGGTCTGCACGCCGTGCTTGTCGGCGACCTTCTGCACGACCGCGTTCTCGCGCAGGCTGGAGCCGCTCGTTCCACCCAGGGGAGAGTAGCCCTGGGGGAGGATGTCCTTCTGGATGAGGTAGGAGACGAGCTCTGGCTGGGGGCATTGGATGGAGAGTTCGACCTGGTCTGTCGGGGGAAAGGAGGGGGAGGGGGGGGGGGGTCAGCTGAGGTCGCGAGTGGGGTATAGGAGCGACAAAGACATTGACGTACTAGCCACAGGCTTGATCTTGGCGACCTTGAGGAGCTTCTCCAAACGCTGGATGTTGAAGTTGGACACCCCGATAGACTTGACGAGCCCCTTCTCGACGAGCTTCTCCATCTCGCGCCAGGTGGGGGTCACGTCCTCGCAGAGCTCAACGTCGAGCTTGATCTTGCCGTTCTCGGCCTTGACGGCGTGGTCAAAGGTGGGGACAGTACCCTTGGGGGCGTCCACCTGGAAGTTGATCTGTCGTCGTCGCGCTCTCGTCAGCCCCGCGCGTCCCCAGTATCCCCGCGCTCCTGTCCTCTTCCCCCCCCCCCCCCAGGGTGTGTCTGGACTCACGTTCCAGTGCATCAAGTACAGATCGATGTAGTCGACCCCCAAGTTCGTGAGTGTGTCCCTCAGCGCAATCTCGACGTGCTCGGGGTGGTGGTGCAGCTCATACAGCTTGGAGGTGATCCAGATCTCCTCGCGGGGGACGCCAGAGTTCCTGATGCCCTGGCCGACCTCCTTTTCGTTGCCGTAGCCCCAGGCGCAGCTAGAGAGGGGGGGAGGGAGGTTAGTGTGGGGCTCGGCCGGGGGGGGGGGGGCACGGTGGGCGGCCGGTGGGCGGTGGGCGGTGGGCGCGAAGGCCAAGTCCCCGAGGGCGGGAGCTGCATCCGACCCAACGGACTCATCAAACTCACTCGATGTGACGGTACCCGCTCTACTCATCCCATAGCTCGTCGTCAGCTCCTTCCCCTTCCCCTTGTGGTCGATCGCCTCGGAAGAAATGAACCCGACTCACCTTGAGAGCGGCCTCGACGGCGGTGGTGACCTCTCCCGGCCTGGTTGAGACACGCCGAGACGTCAGCGCCACACCCGGTGGATGGACATCACATGATGCCGAGCTTACTTGGATTGCCACTGCGCGAGTCGGTGTGAGCAGGACGGCCTGTGGAAGGGCGTGGATGGTGAGGGAAAGAGGGGTGGGGTGCACTCACGGTACCGAGGCCGACGGAGGGGATCTTGAGGCCGTTGTTGAGGGTGAAGTGGGTTGCGGGTGCCATGGTGGTGCGGTATGCGCGTGTGGAAGCTCTGAGTGCGGTGGTGAGTATGGTGGCGGGGCGGGAAGGGTTTCGTGGCGGACGGGAGGAAGAAGAAGAAGAGAGAAGGGGAGGGATGGCTTGCTTTTATCTCTGGGTGCAGCCCCACGCCGCACGGCCCTTCGCGGGCCACCGGCGTGTAGGCCGGCCGGTGCCGCCGGGGCGTGAGGTCATCCAGGGTCCAGGCCTGCACCCCGCCAGGATCGAATAGCCTCTGTTTACCCGCATAATGCCACGTCACACACAACACACGCACGACAAGATACGCTTCATCGGATCACCAGCGGCTAAACTCTGCTCTCTGCTCTCTGCTCTCTGCCATACTGTGCTGTACGCCCATCATATATATATACTCGGCACCGCCCGCAGCCCGCCCACGCCTACTCCTCCTCGCTGCTCTCCTCCTCCGAGCTCGACTCCTCCTCGTACCCCTGCCCCTGCCCCGCCACGCCCGCAGCCGCCGCCCCCCGCTGGCTCTCAAACGCCTGCAGCTGCGCCTCCATCCTCTTGATCCGCTCCGCCTCCTCCTTCTCATTCACGCTCCGCCTCGACACCCCGCCCATGGCTTTCCGGCCGGTCCCGCCAGCGCCACCACCAGCGGCGGCGGCAGCGGCGGCGGCGGCCTTCTTGCCCTGGCCGTTCTTGGCGCGTTTGGGCCCCGCAGAGGAGCGGCCGCCCCGGCACACAAGGTTGTAGAGCTTGATGACTGTGGCGGGGGGGAGCGAGTCTATGTCGAGCTCGATCTCTTGGTTATTCTATGTCGACCGATGCACATCAGCCTTGCTCCCGGTGCGCCGCTGCGCCTGTGCGCCTGTGCGCCTGTTGGGCCCCGCAGGCAAAAGAACAACAACTCACCGCGCCGAGGTTGGTCGTCTGCTGTATGATCGTGATGACCTTGTTCAACGTCGCCCCGTCCGTCATCCCTATTTTTTCTGCCAACTCCTGCTTCTGCGCATGCGTCAACGCCACCACCGCTGCCCCGCCCGCGCCGCCCGCACCCGGAACCCCCATCCCCTCATCCTCACTTTCCTCCTCCTCCTCATCGTCGTCGTCGTCCCGGTAAACAACCGCAGCCTCCTTCGCAGGCTTCTTGGCCTTCTTGCCCGCCCCGCTCGCGCCCGCGCCCCCAGAATGAGACGCATGGCCGTGGCCGTTGCCGTTCATCCCGGGCGAGTTCTTTGACGCCGACGATTTCCTCGCGTGGCCGCTTGCGCCGCCGCCCGCGCCGCCCGCCGAGGGCTTGCCAGGCTTGGACTTTTGTTTTGAGGAGCCGCGCGCGGCGCGGCGCTTTGAAATTTTGGCGCGGAGGGCCGAGATCTGCGAGTTGAGCTGTGCAACTTGAGCTTCCAGCGACTGGAGCGTGGTGGCTGGGCGCAGATGATGACATGTCAGCTCTTGTAGTCTGTGGCCGTTGCGCGACGGGCGACTCACCGTCCTCATCGCTCGAATACCCGCCGTCCTCAAACGCCTCTGCGGGGTCCTCGCTCTCGTCCCTGACCTCCAGCTTTGGCGGGACCCCCCTCCACTTCTCCTCCCACACCTGCAAGAGCTGTGTCGCGCTCGTATGCACCTCATGGCCCGGGGGGTTGAACTTTTGCGCATTGGCAATCATCAACCTCACATCCTCGTCGACCTGCGCCACATCCTCATATACATTGTCGGCCAGCCTGGCCTTGATATGGTTCAAGTCGATCGGGCGTTTGATGACCGCCGCATAGTCGGGCAGATCCTGCACGATCCGCTCCACAGGATAGAGGAACGGTGAGACAGCCATAAAGTGCTTGTTGCTCGCCTCGAGGCCCTTGAGCACCCGCACAGCCCACTGCAGCTGCGGGTCGTTCCGGCGTTTTGGCTTGCGTGCCGTGCCCGGCACGTCCTCGTACGCCAGGTCTTTGGAGGGCGGGGGGTGGATCTCGCGCTTGGGGCGCGTGTCGTCCGATGTGCGGCGGATGGCTGGCGGGTGGGATATGGAGGGGCGCCGGTCAAAGGCGGTGCTCGGCCCGGAGGGCGCGGCCGCGGGAGGAGTGGGCGCTACAAATGTCGGCTGGAGGGTCACGTCAGCCACGTCCGTCAGACTCGACAAAGAGACAAAACACCACGGGACTCACCTCGGGCGGGAGGTTGCTCAGCGACTTTTCAAAGGCCTCCTCGAGCCTGCCGGCCATCAAGCTCACGGGGTGCTCCGCCCCGTTAAACTTTCTCGAGTTCTCCCATATCTGCCTCACATCCTCGACCACCTCGCTCACGCTCTTGTAGCTCCCTTTGCTCGTATCCCACTTGCCCATTTTGCTCTTATCCTTGGGCGGCCCCCGCGGGTCGCTCACAATCAACTTTGTCTCCACTGTGCCCAGGTCCATCGGCCGCTCTATCACCTGGTGGTAGTGCGGTATGCCGAAACGCACAGTGTCGACGGGCACGAGGAAATTGTACGCGTCCGGCAGGCGCTTTTTGAGAGAGCGCACGGCGTTGAGAGTGTATTTGTGCTGGGTGAGGGTGAGGGGGGTGGTGGGGCCCACAGGGCGCGGGGCGGGGGGGACGTAGGAGTGCCACGCGGGCGGCGGGAGGGGGGTGCCGTCGGCGGAGAGCAGCGGGCCCGCGGGCGGAGCGGCGGCCGCTGGAGGTGCAGCGGGTGCAGCGGGTGCAGCGGGTGCAGCGGATGCTGCGGGTTCTCCGGTGGGCTCTCCTGTGGGCTGTGCAACAGGCTCTGCTGAGGGCTCTGCTGCAGGCTCTGCTGTAGGCTCTGCTGCAGGCTCCGGCGCAGAGACAGGTGCCACCACCTGCGGCACCTGCGGCACCTGCGCCCCCTCCGCCCCCTCCACCACATCCTCCTTCAACCTCTTCTCCCCTCTCTCCTCCTCCAGCTCCTCCCCGGCCCTCTTCCCCGTAATCTTCCCCTCCGCGCCCGCCGCGTCCACCTCCATCGCCTCGCCGTCTCCTCCCTCCGCCGGCGTGCCCACAGTGATGGCCTCGGGAGTGGGCACGGCGCTGGGTATGGCACTGGCCGGCAAGGAGGGCGGAGGCTCGTCTGCGGCGGCGGGGCTCGGGGGGACGGGGGCGTCGATGGGGAGGGGAGGCTGCTCGGGCTGCGCGGGCTGCTCGTCCACAGGCGGTGTGGGGAGGGGGGGTGCTGGCTGCTGCGGGTGCTGCGTGTCGGACATGGCGCTGCGTGCGGGGTGCGGCGGGAGAGCGCGGTGTGGGCGCGCGCGGGATCAAATGGCGTGTTGATTCGCTGTGTATAATTCTGGAACCGGCCGGGGCGGGGACGGATGGGATCACGCCGCCCTGGCTTTATAGCCCCGGCCGCGGCTCCCCCCACGCCCTGAGCACATCCCGTGCCTCGCCACAGCCCCCTATCCCCGCGTATCCCCGCGTGTGGCACATCCAGCACTGCATCCAGCTACGCATACTCCCCCTCCTCCTCCTCATACTCCACAGCCAGCCCCGACTCACTCCCCGACTCGCTCCCCGACCCGTCCTCGTACATATCCTCCCCCTCCTCCCCACTCCCCGACCCGTCCTCGTACATATCCTCCCCCTCCCCCCCACTCTCCCCCCCACTCTCCCCCCCACTCTCCACCTCCTCCTTCACCCGCACCTCCCTCCTCCGCCCCGCCGTCTGCCCCTCCGCAAGCGTCACACACGTCAACCGCGTCCCCTTGGTATCGTACGACACCACCGGCCCCACCTCCTCCGCAGCCGCGAACCCAGCAAGTGCCAGGTCGTACACGTTGATCAACCCGTCCGACGACGCCGTCGCGAGCAGTACCGTAGGCCGCAACCCCCCCGCCGAGGTCGGCGCGACGAACGGAAGGGCCGAGATGGATTTGATGCTATGTTGGGTCGGGTTGGGCAGTGAGAGATCAGCTTCTGGTGTTGTTGCAGCATGCACCCATGTAATGTATGGATGGAGGGGTGGCCCATGCCGCACGGCAGCTGCACATGGAATGGACGTACCGGTTGGTGTGCCCCACAAGCGTCCCGATCCGCTCAAGCTCCGCCCCGCTCCCCCTCCCGTCCCCTCCCTCCCCCCCCTCGCCCTCGCCCTCGCCCTCTTCAGCCTCGGTATCGGAATCGGAGTCCGCGCCCCCGAGAGTCACGCGGTAAACCTCCACCACGCCCTTCTCCGTGCCCACGCACAGCACCTCTGTGCTCTCGCTCTCGTGCTCGCTGTCTGCGTCGAGGGGCGGGAGGAGCGCGAAGAGGAGCGAGTTGAAGCGCGAGGTGGTGGTGAGGGTGTGGAGGAGTTTGAGGGTCTGTTGTCGCCGCGACAGGAAGCGGGATGTCAGAACGATGCCAAGACGCCAACATACAGTCGTAGTTGTAGAGTAGGAAGGCGCAAGGTGGGACGACATACAAGAGAGTAGATCTGGATCTTTTTCGGAAAGAGAACGGCAAAGTGCGTGCCCAGCGGCGAGAACTTGACGAGCTCCGGTTCTGTCCCGAGCCCGCCCGCCATCAGCCCTCCCCCCCCCAAAGGAAGAACAGAGAAAAAGAACCCACCACTCCCCAGCGGCAGACTCGCCGCCCCCCGTCCCCTCATCAGATCCCACATCTTCAACGTGCGGTCCTTGCCCACACTGAGCGCCACCCTCCCTGTCGGGTGCACGTCCACGTGGTTCACCCTGCCCGCGTGGCCCTTGAGAGACTTGAGGAGCGCCCAGTCGGACGTGCGGAAGAGGGAGAGCGTCGAGTCGTCCGAGGTCGTCACGAGGTGCGACGGCGTGGGGAAGTGCAGCGAGGTGATCGAGCCTGCCGCGTGTGAGTTGTTCGTCAGCTTCAGCGTCCCCGCGTCCCCGCATCCCCAGGGAGAGAGAGAGGGGGGGACCCACCGGTATGCTGACTCAGGCTCCCGACCTCCTTCCTTCGCCTCAGATCCCACACCTTGACAAACTCATCCTCGCTCCCCGTCGCCAGCCATTTCCCGCCCCCCGGGCTCGCAGCGACGGCCTTCACGCAGGCAAGGTGCGCTGGGAAGATGAATATCGGGGACAGGGTCGGCTGGGGCGCGCGCGCGTCGGCCGCGGCGTCGCCGGAGCCGGAGGCGGAGGGGTAGGAACCTTCAAGACCGTAGAGCAACTTTTCGTAAGAGCCGGCGATGACGATAAAGGTGGATGGGGCGGAGGGGGCAGAGGGGGCGGAGGGGGCGGAGGGGGCGGAGGGGGCGACGGTGGACGCAGAGACAGAGACGGCGGAGGGGGAGGCAGCCGCAGGCTTGGTGCTGGGCGCAGCCTTCCCCTTCCCCTTCCCCTTCCCCCGGTCGTTCACCCCCACCTTTGCCTTCGCCTTACCCTGGGGCACCTCGTCAAAGGTGACCTCGACCTTGGGTTTCTTGGCGTATGGCGCAGGGCGCGGCGCGGACTTGGCTGTGGATTTCTTTGCGTGTTTCGCCATCGTCCCTCGTGCTCTCGTGGTGTGGTCGATATGGATGTGTGTTTGTGTTGATATGCTTGTGAGAGAATGGTGCTCCCGGGGTGGCGTGGGAGTGGACAAAGCGCTGCTCTGCGCGCGGCCGCCTGGGTGAAGGTCTGCGGCGGTGGAGGCGCTCAACTTTTGGGAGTGACGTGGACTTTTGCCGCAGGCCCGTGGGGGGTCGTTGCGTCACCACTCTGCGCCGCGCGACGCAGCCCGTCCCATCCATCCCATCGCGAGCTCAGTACGACGTGACTCTCTCTCTCTCCCCCAGCACTCCGGCCCCAGCCCCGCCCGCAATGTCCCTCCCCACCACCTCCTCCCCCTCCACCCTCGTCTCCGAAACCCTCCGCCAGCCAGACGACCTCCTCAAACTCGCCGCCTATCGCAAGAAGCTTCTCAAAGAAAAGACCGCGCTCGACGCCAAGCTCTCCGCGGGCGTCAAGGCCCAGCTCGAGGGCACGCGCGATGCACTCGTCAAGCTGCAGAGCGGGAGGGCGGCGGTCGCTGTGATACGGGAGGAGATGAGTGCGGTGGACAAGCTGATGGCCAGCGAGGAGGGTGGGGAGGCGTACGAGAAGATTGCGAGGGTGAGTCGCCCATCGGGGGAGGGGGGGGGGGGGGGGCGAGGGGCGCGGAGGGGCGCGCTGACCGCTGGAGGGACACAGATTTCCATGGTCCACCGCAATCTCACAATCACCACCAAGATGGTGCAAAACCTCCGCTCCATGTCTGCCAAGGTCTCGCACATCTCCACCCTCCTCGACTCGGACCGGAACCAGCCTCTGGGGCCCGCGGGCCCTTCCCCGAACCTTCTCCCCATCCACTTCCAGCTTCAGCAGCTCGAAGCGTTCCGGAATGAAACGCTGCACCAAGCAAAGAAGAGTGGCGCGCCGGCGGAGGAGAGGGCGGTGCTGGCTAAGTGGTTCGAGAAGCTGGACAGGGTGGGCGAGGCGTTCGAGGCGTGGTTGTTGGAGATCGGGGGGAAGGTGGTGGAGCTCGCGAGGAGTGGCAATGGTGGCACGGTGGTGAGGCTGTTGAAGATTGTCGAGTTTGAGGGGAAGGAGGACGAGAAGGTGAGTGTGGTCGCGAGAAGAATGACGGGGAATGGAGGCGATCGATCGGTGACAGACGGACGAACGGACTGACCACCCGCGGGCAGGCCGTGGCGATGCGTCTCGTGCGCAAGGTCGCCACCACCGACACCGCCTCGAAATTCAAATCCATGCAAGCCAACGCGCGCGTGATCAGAAACTACCGCCACAAGCTGCTCGACGCCATGGCCGGCACGATCACGCGCGCGTTCGAAGCGCACTATCTCGACCACCAGCACGACATGCTCGCGTTCATCGAGTCCCTTGGCTGGATCTACAAGGACATCATACGGATCAAGGATGACGTCGAGCCCCTCTTCCCGGCCGACTATGAGATCACGTCGTTCCTCATCAAGACCTACCATCGGACACTGAACGCGACGCTGCGCAAGGTCGTGGACTCTGCGCCCGAGGCAAGGGTGCTGCTTGAGCTGCACGCCTGGATCAAAGAGTACCGCGTGAGCATGAAGGAGCTCGAGGTGCCCGTGGCGTGGCTCCAGCCACCGCTGCTCGACGGCAAGTCGCAGGAGCTCATCGAGGACTATGTGAAGCTCATCGTCGCCAAGCTCGAGGAGTGGACCGTCAACCTCATGCGCCAGGAGACCGCAAAGTTCACCTGGCGCACGCGTGAGCCCGAGCAGAGCGACGACGGCCAGTTCGGCATGGAGGGCGTCGTCGACTTCTTCCAGCTAGTCAACCAGCAGTGCGACCTCGCGCTCGACTCGAACCAGGGAGCCGTCCTCGCGCGCGTAGTCACAGAGAGCGCGCGCGTGATGCGCCGCGTCCAGGGCGAGTGGCTCCAGCTCGTCGCGGCTGAGTGCAAAGCCCAGGTCGACAAGAAGCCAGAGGAAGTCCCCGGCGGGCTGGTCGAGTACGTCGTGGCGCTCGCCAACGACCAGCTCAAGTCGGCAGACTACGTCGAGGCGCTGTCGGCGCGGCTCGAGCCGCTCGTCTCGGACAAGTACAAGGCTGTGATCGGCGCGCAGCTGAACGAGGCCATAGATGGATACCTGGACGTCGCGAAGCGGTGTACGTCGTCCCTCGTCGAGTTTGTATTCAACGACCTCCGCACAGCGACCAAGGCGCTCATCACGCCTGTGTGGTACACCGAGCCGCTCATGCTGCAGATAATCGAGACGATGCGCGACTACATGGCCGACTACCAGGATCATCTGAACCCGTCCATCTTTGAGATCCTCGTCGAAGACCTGCTCGACGCCTTCCTCATCTCATATCTCTCTGCCCTCCGGCGCGCGCACGCCAACTCTCTCCGCATGCCTGCCGCAGTCCAGCGCATCAAGGCAGACGTCCAAGACGCGTTCAAGTTCTTCAGCGTGTACAAACCCGCGAGCGAAGACCTCGAGCGGCAGTTCGAGGTGCTCGAGATGGTCGTAAGCATGCTGGACGCGAGCAGCCAGATGGTGTTTATGGACTACTGGAACTTTGCAAAGGTCCATGGACCTCAGTTGGCGTTCGTCGAGGGGCTGCTGCGTGCGAGGGATGATCTCGATAAGGACACGGTCAAGGAGATCATGGAGACGCTCAGGAGAAAGGTCAAGGAGGAGAATATCGGGGACCCCGAGGAGCCGACCATCATGGTGAGTGGTGCTCGCCTGTCTGTAGGGCCAGGCGAAGGGGACGCTGACAAGTGGGGCGCAAACAGGTCAAGGTCCAGGCAACGTCGGGTGGCCTCTTATCAAATCTACAGAACCTCGCCGGGACATATGCGAGCAACTTCACCACCAGCACCTTTGCCACGTCGGGGTTCAAGAACGTCTAGTTTCTTCACATCATTTGTTCTTCTTTTCGTACTACCTCTCTCTCAACCCCCCCCCCCCCCCAACCCACCCAACCATCCACCCACAAACTCCTTCTTCCCCCATCTCTCACTCGCACTCCATCCACCTGCATCATCCCTACGGCCACATCGCCGCACCCTGTTTACGACCTTTGTAATGCCTAATGACCTCGTTGTATCCGTATCCCATGCATCTTCTCGGACCGATCTGATCGCTTCTTCATTCCATCTATCCTGCGTGACCTGCTGTGCACAAGCCCAACGGCCAACCCCTTCCGACCCCCCCCCCCCCCCTCCCCCGGGTCTGCTCCAGCTTAGTCCACCTTGGCCTTATCGGCCCCGGGCTGCGTCGCCCGATTCGGCAGCGACTCAGCCAGCGCGTCAATCTTCTTGAACTGGTGGGTGAACCGCGAGGGGTAGAGGAAGGGGCGCATGTCGAATCCTGGTTTTCGGGGTGGGGAATCAGCTTGGAATTATACGGCGGGAAGTTGGGGGGGGGGGGGGGCGTACGGTTATCATCGGGCGAGTAAGATTCCTAGAACAAACCGTGCGTGAGCTTATCCTCTGAGAACAGAAATCAGGCCGATACCGTACCATATGCACCGACGGGGTGATTGTCGTCCTAAGCATGAGGGTGGTGTGTTAGCTCCGTATGCAGTAGCAGTGGGCACGTCAACAGCGTACATCTTGTGGCGATTGATCGCATACATGAAGAAGAAATGCTTGACTTTCTCTGCGATCTACCCCCTCACTCTAGGTCAGCCTCCCATCCCGAGCGCCCGAGAAAGAAGATCGCCCTATGGCGGGGCCAAGACAACAAAACGCACCTGCACAGGGCTCAAATAGGTGCCCCACTCCTGTACCAGCTTCCCAAACATACTATACGGCCCGCACTTCTCCACCTTCCTCAACCGCCCAAACACCGACAGTTCATCGTATGTCATGCCCATCTCGACCTCGTCCGACTGGACGGCATTGTCGGGTCCGAGCGGAATGAGCTCAGCAGATGGGACGGCGTCGAGGAAACCGGATAGGATGGGCAGGGAGAAGGCAGTTTGGGCGTAGGCGATGAATTTCTTGAGGTCGGTTTTGGAGATGCCGCCGATGGGGTTGACATCGGCGCTCGAGCAGCTGTAGGAGTGTCAATTCGTCGGTGGTCAGCGGGACAGGGGTCCATCTCTCCCGGGGGGGAGGTACTTTCAGTAAGAGACAAATAGTATAATACGCACTCATATTTAGTCAAGTACCCCCTCAAGCTCTCATCGACATTCGCACTTCCCAAGACCAACAGCCCCCCAACCTTCCCGCGCACCCACGGCAGGAGCTGTGCAAACATGTAGCCCACTACCATCCTGAGTCGGGCCTGCGCCGCCCCATCCATACCCCGTCAGCCGCGCCTACAGAGTGACGTCAACGTGACAACGCAGGACTAACCTGGATGTTCTGAAGCGCGAGGTTCTCCGCGGCAGACCCGCCGTGCACCTTGAATTGGGGTTTCCTGTTGGTCACGAAGCTAAAGATCCCGAGGACGGCAGCGACGGCCGTGTCCATGTTGAGGTCGACGTGGTACCTACCCGATTCACCAAGTATGCTCAATCAGCCTCTCCTGTCCACGTGAGGATCAGGATAGATGATGATTGGGGGTGACCGACTCACGCGCCAATCGCCTCAGCTAAATCCTTTGCCCGTTTCCGCGTCTCGGGGCTCGAGTGCTCCGTACCCATGTAACACGTGTGGAAGATGCGGTTCGCGAATTCCCGGGGGTCGGTGGGGACGTAGGTGGAGATGTCGGGCTCGCCGGTAATGCGCCGGGCGTCGGCGATGACTTGGTCGTCTGTAGGTGGGGCAGGTGAGTCGGTGGAACGGGAAGGAAAGGTAAGGGGGGGAGGGGGAGGTCAGCTTAGTACCCCTCAGAAAGATGTGCCGAGCAGCTCACCTCCCTTGGCAGCCGCCTCTACGACGAGGCGACACATTGAGTGCACAATTACAGCAGTAGCACAGCTGTCAATACCGCCTGAAAGAGGGAGGAAGTACCCCTGTGTACGGGACCGGCGGAGGTAGTCCCACAGCCAGCATGCTGGGCCTAGTCTATGCCACGACAATGCTGTCAGCTAGGGGGGAACTGCACCAGGCTGGACGCAGCAGTGACCAGCTCACGCAATCTCCTCCTCGGGGGTGTGATACTCAACCTCGAAAGACCCTTTCGTCTCCTCATCCCCTACCCTGATCCCCATCCCGCCATCAAGCCTCGTGTCAATGTACACTCGCTCGAACGACTCCGTCTGGGCGCTTTGCATCCGCCTGCTGCTTGATGTGCGGTGCGCGCGCACCGCGTCGAGGTCGACAGTCGCTGAGACGACCTCGACGTCCGAGAGGGAGAATTGGGTGCCACGCGCAAGGATACGGCCGTTGAGGGCGATGAGGCACGCGCCGTCATAGTAGAGTCTGTCGCCGTCGCAGCCTTGCTGGTTGGCATAGAGATAGATGCCGCCGAGCTGCAGAGGGCACGGGTTAGCTGGAGCACGCGAGTCGACGGTGGACTTGGGAGCAGACCTTCATGGTGGCTTCCTTGATGAGATCTATACGCTGGTTGAGCTTACGGAGCTCGTGATGGCTTCCCGACGAGTTGGTGAAGATCTCGACACCGTCCAGTCCCATCTGGATGTGGGGGCTGGGACAGTCGTCAGCCGGTGGGTCGATCTAGACCATGGGACATCCAGCTCACGAGGCAGGAGTGAACAGCTCTTCACAGAGCTCCACTCCCAGCACGGTATCCTCTGTGGAGACTACAGCGTCACCGAAGGGCACATGAGTCTGCAACTTCATATCAGCTAGTGCCTTGGAGTATCATCGCACGTCGTGAGCTCACCTGCCTGGTGATTTGACGGATCATCCTCGGGAGTGAGTGCTGCTCCACCTGCCTGTGCTTGTGCCACGGTGTGAAATGTCGCAGCTCCCTCTGTACCACAGTCAGCTATCTGAGCGAGCTATCTAGCAACGCCTAGAGATAGCTCACGTAGTTACCATCGTTGGCCATCCACATCTTGGGGCGGATCATGACAATCTTGCCCTCAAAGATGATAACGCGGCAGTTGTAGTTGTTATTTTTGTGCTCGATAGGCCTGCCCAGCCCGGCCATTAGTCACTTCCAACTCATCACCGCTTCGTACCGCTTACATGCCAACGTCGCAGACGATCCCCTTCGCCTCCTCGCTCTGCAATATGGTGGCGAGGACCTCCCACGAGTGGAGGATGGTGTCGCCTAGCGCAAGTCCTGGGTGTCAGCGCCAAGTAGCCTCTTCAGTTAGAGCACACTACACACCCTCCAAGAAATGGTCCAGGCATCCATACCCCGGGATCTCAAGCTCCGGGCCAACTCGAAGGGTCGCACCGCGAGACTTGGCAATAGCGATGGACCGGAGGATGCGCTCGCAGTTGCCCTTGGAGAACATATCGTAAGCTGGGAAGGGTGCATAATCACAGTGGTCAGCTTACCTCGAAGTCGAGAGACCACTGGTGGAGCTGGCTACAGGGGGTGGCGGTCGCATCAGCTTGTCGGCCGGCGGTGGGGAACAGAACACGACGACGGGATGGACGCACCAGCTGGAAAGCAAGGGGGCGTTAGCAGCTGTACGGGATGGAAGCCGACGTTGGAGGAGCTCACGTTGCTACGGTGACGAGGTGCATTGCTTGGGGTGTGCTGCTGTGCTGGATATGGCTTGAATGGATGACTACTTACTGTATTGAGCACCCGACGAGGAACTCGTCCGACTCGTAGATAACCGGGGGACGCCGCCGGTGGGGTCACGTGACACGTGACGGCTCAGCGCAGCGCCCCACGAGCTTCAGCTGTTTCTCCAGCGCGCTCTACAATACAATATACCATCTGCTACTCCCCACTCCACACTCCACGCCCACCGAGCACGCACACAATGTCAGAACAACAAGTACAGCTCACCGACCTTGACCCCATGCAGCTCCAGGAGGTCAAGAAACAACTCGACCAGGTGCGCCATCCGTCTACCTCCTCCCCTCCCCGTCGCGCCCTTTTACATCCCACCACGTCGTCTGTGGACGGCCGCGGCCAAGCTGACGAATGGCACCTTGTAGGAACTCGACCACCTCACAAGCTCCTACTCACAGCTGAAGCAGGCACAAGCAAAGTTCAAGGCGTGCATCGAGAACGTCGGGGAGCTCAAGCCGGCTTCAAAAGGTCGGTCCTGTCTGCCTGTCCGGAGATTCTCAAATGATCACTGACCAGATCAACTGTGGACATAGGCAAGGAGGTGCTGATTCCTCTGACAAGCTCACTGTATGTTCCGGGGAAGATGACGGATGTGGAGAATGTGGTGGTCGATGTCGGGACGGGTTACTATGTCAAAAAGGTGCGTCCTGCCCTATTCGCCTAACCTCCTACCTTCGTCCGAGGCTAGATGACTGCACTACTAGATACTGAGAATAACACTGATCCATCATCAACACCAACAGACAAAAGCCGAAGCCACCACGCACTACACCCAAAAGACGACGTTCGTACAGGGCAACCTCGACACCCTCCAGAAGACGATCGAACGGAAGCAGGACAACGTGCAGAGTGTGACGCAGGTGCTGCAGATGAAGATGCAGCAGATGCAGGCGGGGCAGGCGGCGCAGACGGCGTAGGGTGTTGGGCAAGGGGTGCATAAGGGGAAGGGTAGGGAAGGTGACTGAGGCCTTGTGGGACCTTGGAGCTTGTCATATCATGCATGTACAATATACCCATCAAATTCTTCTGATCATTACCGCTCTCATTACCGCTCTTCTAGTTCACCCACCGCCCCGCCCCCCTCTCCCCCATCATGCCCGGCGCTCACAGCTTAGATTGCCGGCACAGCCACCCCCAACCGCCTCCTCAGCCTCCACGAAAGCTCCAAGAAATTTGGCTCGTCCTCGGGTGTCACGAGCCCGTGGCGCATGAGGAAATCGACATACACGAGTCCGCAGTTGGGTTTCATGTCGTTGGAGTAGAGGGCCTCGATCACTTCGGGAATGGTTAGGAGCTGTGGGGCGGAGTCGAGAGTGTTAGCAGATAGGTAAGGCTGGCGGGTGGGGTGAGGACCTACAGAGAATGATTCGACCTCGTCGTCGTGGGGCGCGGGCTTCACATACTCTGCAGAGTCTTGCGGAGGAAGAGGGAGGTCGTATAGGTACTCAATCTCTGTCATGGGCAGTGATATCAGCTGAAGCTGTCATCTTTGTTCTTGAGCTGACCCAGCCGCCATCATCCCCTACATCGCCTCCAACAGGATCCTCACTGATGCTCCTTAGATGTCTTGTGTTGTTGGCAGCACCGAGGAGGAAGGACACAGGGAGAGCGTAGGAGGATGTAGTAGAAAAAGTTAGACTGACCAGGCTGCAGGAATCCGTCTTCGGTGATGTAGAAGTACGTGCCGACACTGCAGAGCCTGTCTCTGCGCATCAGTCCTCCTTCGCTCTAACAACCAAACTGGAGCCCATATCTGGGACTCGTCTATATTCGCACTCCGCACGCACTTGATATACCGCCTAACCAGATCCTCGGGCAAGCTAGCTTCCTCGTCGCACTCCTTGATAACCGAATCGAGAGGAGTCATGCCTGCAGGTATACCACCCGCGACAGACTGTCTTGCACCATTAGCGCACAGTCTTTCGTGCTGGGGATATAAGACATCTGTGTACGTACGTTGTCCAGACGGCCGGGCCATCTACGGTCGGAGGACATTCTTTAGCGTCATGGGACGGCGATAGGGTTGGTATCCACTCACGTAGGCTTGGTCTTGCTCCTCCTCGGTACCCACACTTTCATATCCTTCCCCCGTCCCTCGTACGCTACAGCCCAGCTTTCTCGTCAGAACCCCGACCTCTTGGCACACCGAACACAATCGCATACCCGTCAAGTGAACCCCAAACGTCGCAAGTCCGAAGATAGCGCACGCGGCTCGCTCGAGGTGGAACGCAACGTTCGAAAGGGGCTTGCCTCCCCCCTCTGCCTTGGATTTCAATGCAGAGGACTGAGGTGCGGCGTAGACCGCATACAGCTCGTTCCTCCATCCTATCACCCCATGGCCGGCCGTCAGCTCGTCCTACGCCGCTCTGCCACCTCCACTAGCGTCGACGACATAGCGGTGATGTAGCTCACCTGCCAACGGCCCCGGGAAGATCCCATTCTCTCTCCACTTCTGCGCCACCTCTGCCATCACTGCGCTCAACCTCTTCTCCCCCCCTTGCACCACCTCCGGTGTAAAGTACACGCACACTGTAGACTTGACAAACGTGCCTGTCTCATCCCCCTTCCCCTCCTCGTAGAACGCCCACACGCCCGATCCCACAGAAGCCGACGCGGTGTACTCGCGCATAGCACGCACGACATCAGGGCGGAGTAGCCCCAGAGGAGGGAGGTGCGCGAGGTGGTCGGAAAGAGTGAGGTGGAAGGGGACGTAGGGGTGGGGCGGAGGAGATGGGGGTAGGGCATATTGGGGGAAGTTGTCGGCGGCAGCGACGACGGGGAGGAGGGAGCGGGCGGACATGGTTGGCTGTCTGGGGCTGAGGTGGCTGCTGGTGTAGGCTGTGAAGATGGGATATATGCGTTTGTTGTAAATGACTCGTTATGCGCAAGACGTATCGCCTCATGTGGGCCGTCGTCGCGGCGTGAATCCATCGGCCCAACCTCCACCCGTCGCAGCAGCTGCAAGAGACCATGTCCTCTGACACTTCACAACCGCTCTTGTATATCGCCCACCACCTTATCCATCCCCCCCTTCCATCCAAGCGCTCAACTGAATCGCAAGTACACCAGCATGGACCATGGGCACGGAGACCACTCGGGGCACGCCACGCCCATGCCCTCTTGCTCGGTCAGTCGCCTCGTTCTGACGTGGCAACCGCCCCCTCCACGCCCCACCACCAGTAGTAGCCTGCGCATACCAGAGGCCTGAAAAAGACAAGCTGACATTGAAATTGGACACCCAGATGAACATGCTCTGGAACAACCAGGTCGCAAACACCTGTGTAGTCTTTCGTTCTTGGCATATCTCTGGTACATGGACCATGATCCTCTCGTGGTACGTCTGCAGGCCGCTCTACTCCTGGTGCACCGCTGTCATGTGGCTGACCATAAGCTGCCCTCCACTTACACCCCAACCGCCTACACCAGCCTCGTCATTCTTGGCATCTCTGTGTTCTACTCCTACCTCCTCCACCTGATCAAAGACGTTGACCGGCAAATCGCTGTGGCCATCTACACTGGTGCGCAGCCGCACCGCCGCGAGCGCGGAGAGCGGGGTGAAGGATCCTCTAGCACTGGACTGATCCCGCCCGTGCCAGCTGGGTATAATGCGATGGAGACTGGGGCTGCTAATAAGACTGGGGTGTAAGTGTCGGTGCCGGTGTGGGAGACGGCATACGAAGAAGGTTGACTGACATGTGTGGGCAGGACGAGGTTGCCTTTGAGCGCGAGGGTGAGAAGGGCGGGCCTGTACGCTATTTCGGTAGCCATATCCTTCTGGGTGAGTCTGTAGCTCTCTCCGTGCAGAACCCCAGACTGAACTCCCCCTTTTTTCCTCCAGCTCATGCTCGTCGCCATGACATACAACTCGTACCTCTTCGGCTCGATCATTGTTGGGACGTTCTTGGGGCATATCATTTACGAAGGCGAAATGGATGTCGGGTGAGTATCAAGCGGGCTGCTTGATTCTGACTCTGGTGAGGTCACCTGCTGACGACGTGATACTATAGGGCTGTTCTCTCGGGGGCTAACGGGAAGGGCCTTGCTTGTCATTGAACTGGTCGACTGCCTGCGGGGCAGGGCGATGCACTGTACATATCAACTGTACAGATACGCCTAGCTTGCTAATCTCCCTTCAGCCCATCTTGCTGTACTAACTGTTCATATACGTTGCGTGTCGTCGCCCTGTTCGTGAAAGGCATGTCGGACAGATCCTTTGAGAGTATGAGAGTATGAAACGCGCTCGCCACTACCCGCCCATGGCAACAAAGGGCGTCGAGGAGTGTGAAGCCGCGTTGCGCTCACAGCTAATCCGGCTTGGACTCCTACCTGCATGTCACATCTTTACCTCTATCCACCCAACATCACCCTCACCACGGCCACAATCTCCCCCACTGCCTCACCCTCAGCCATACACAACCCTCTTCACCCACCCCATCACCACTCCCACAACCACAAGCGCGACTCCCTGCCCACCCTCCTCTCACTACTAGGCGGCTATCTAGTCACCACCTCGCAAAGCCACAGGCGGCAGCTCCCAGGATGGCCGACAAGAAACAATGGCTTGGGCGCGAGACCTTCCCCACAATCTGGATCTGGATCTGCCACCTCTTCAACGTCGTCGGTATCCTGGCGTTTTTCATTCTGATCATTGCAGAATTTGTGATTCTCGGTAACGATTATCATAACTACACCTCGCAGTATGGGTATCACTATCGTGAGTGCCGACTGTGGCTTCAATCTGGTGAAACCAGAGAAAGACAAGAAACTGACAATGAGGAATGCCACACAACAGCTACAAAAGGATATCAAGGAGAAGCAGGCAGTGGTTACGTAGGGTATACGAACGCACCCAAGCATACCGGGTCGGCTGTGTGGATGTTGCTCTTCCAGGTTTGTACAGCCAGCAAAATCAATGAGGCTACTAAGCTGACAGCATTGAAAGCTGTCGATCGTCATCCTTACTACGCTGGTTATCGCCTCCGATCTTGCGTGGCGCGCCAGTAGCTACAATGCTTGGGGAGGACGATGGGTCTCTGGTGGGTCATTTCCCCGTTCCCTTTCCATTTGGTATAGTGGTACGGCGATCTGACCAAGCTATATATGCAGCCTTCTACGCTGGAGGTATCATGGACGGGTCATTCCATCCCGGGCTTCTCTACTACGTGGCCGCCAACGCCATCTTGAAGGGGTTTATCGTGGTGCTGTATATGAACCAGTCATTCTACGGCATGAGCGGTACCACCTCCCACAAGTGAGTCTCCTCTCACTTCGCCCACTCGGATGGTGTGCGGAGATACTGACGGCGATACCCCACCAGATCCCCTTACACAGACGGCTACACCACATACACGGGCTCCTCCAGCTCCACTGGTTCCAGCTCCGGGTCCTCCTCATCTTCCTCCTCCTCCTCTTCCTCTGGCTCATCCTATTCATCCTCTTCTGCGGCCGCCGGCCTTGGTTCCTCATCCTATAGCACCTCCGCCTACTCATTTAAGCGAGGGTACAACTCGGCGCACCCGAACCGGATCTACGGCGTGGAGGCGTGGGTGCAACTGGCGGGGTGGATTGCGCTGTGCTCGGTGTTGCCGAGCATGATTTCGTTTTTGTACTTGGTGACGTGGGGGAAGAAGAAGAAGGAGGAGGTGGGGGGAGAAGAAGCTGGGAAGGGTAAATCTTCGAGTTGATCAAGTATAGCCCAAGCATATGTAAGTATGCCTTATGCGCTGTGTATCAGCCATGGGTTGCATCAGCTGGTCAGGGGGTGGACCCCAAGTTATCCGCCTATTCGCGCCTGGGACCGACCCTTGACGCAATATACTGCAGAATTTTCTTCTGCTCTTGTCCTCCCACACCATGAATCTCCTCCGCCACCTGCCCTTCAGAGTTGGACTGCAAGCACACATCCAACATCAGCCACGTGGGCCCCGTCTCTGCATACTGTGCACGAAAACCATGGACTCACCCTCTCCCTATCCGCCCCTGCCTCGATAAGTACAACGGCCGCGTCTCCATGTCCACTCTCTAATGCCAGATGCAGCGGCGTGTTGCCAGCACGGTCTGCCGTGTTGAGCCTCGTCTTGGGCCGGCCCTCGGGCGGGTTGAGAAGGAGCTGGAGGAAGGCGTGGTTGCCGGTTGTGGCGGCGCGGTGGAGGGGGTGTTGGGAGGCACGGTCCTTGGCATTGATCTAGGTAGGGAATCGTTTGTCAGTGATTTGTGGCAGATACGGAGAGGACTGGTGGGTGAGAGCACTCACATCGGCTCCCTTTTGGATTAATAAGCGGCCAATCTGCACTCGCCTCGTCAGCTTGTCACTCTTGGGGCAACGCAGCGACACATCCCCGTCAGACATACAGCAACCTGACCCTTCGACGCCGCGTAATGCCTATCATACTCACAGATATCAGTAACTGTAATTGACAGGGCCTAGAGCGAGATGAGACATCTAGAGACTCACAAGGCCGTCTGCCCCTTGTCGTTCTCCCCATCCACCTTTGCCCCCGCGTTCAACAGCTCCCTCACGATTTCATGTTGCCCCGAAGCCGCTATGCACTCATATCAGTATTTATCCCCATTATGAACAGCTAGGCATCCCGCGCGCTCTGGCAGAGTCCGAAAGCCGCATGCTGGCTCACTGGCGATCATCAGCGGCGTCCAGCCCATAGAGTCCCGCGCTTCCAGATCCGGGTTGTAGTTGAGCAAGAGCTGGAGCATAGTGAGGCTGGATCCGGTGGCTGCCCAGTGTAGGGGAGTTCGGCCGTCCTGTTAGGTTTGGGGAGGTACGTATCGGAGAGAGGCGGGGGAAGAGGATTGGCAAGAGATGCAAGGTCGTTGGAGACCGATGGTCAGTGAGGTCCCCGTGCAATTGAGCATATCATCAAGAACAACGGACATACCTCGTCTTTGGAGTTGACAAGCTTGGGGTCATCATTCAACAGTGACCTGGCCAGTCCAATTTGGCCTGGACGAGTCATGTCAGCTCATCCATATGTGGAAGAATCATAGAGTGGGGTTCGGATTTCATTGACCTTCAAGGGCGGCTTTGTGGATGCTGAAGCTCGACATGTTGCGGTTGCGTTAGGTCTGTGTGGTTGTGATCGTAGGGGATGAAGATTTTTCTCTGGGGCAGCAGCTGGAGAGTAAGATGTCGACGTTTGAGGCTGGTCTAGTATGAGAAAGTGGAGAATATCGACAAGACGATGCACCCAGATCAGCATCGAACTGACGGGATGACGCGTCGCGTCCCAATGTCCGCCATGTCCAGTACGCCGCCGGACTCGCACTGTCGATCTCTTACTCCTCTGAAGCTGTGCGCGCCCGTGGCATGGAAAGTATGCTTCCTATCACAACAATTTGCATGTCCGAGTCTCCATGATGTTCCCGTATCAGATAAAGGAGTTTCCCAGTTCGTTTTGTATACCAAGCACGGCTAAGGAGAAAAGACAATGAAAGAGCCGATCTCGAGATTAGACGACCGTAACGTGACCACCCTCGTTCTGTCATATGCGTATGCACACATCCCGTTCCCCACTCCCATATGGCAATGCGCCCCTCTACCCCCCACTCCCCCCCCAATAAAACCCGCTATAAGCGCAGTTCCTACTCGTCCCTCTCATCCATCAATCCCTGCCCCAACCCGCTCCCCAGCCCGCTCCTCGAGCTCGACCTCATACTGCTCAGCTTGTTCCCGCTCAGCGTGCGCTTGTGCCCGCCAAACGGCGACGGGCTCAAGTTGTGCGCTCCCAGCAAGCCATGCGGCGGCCAGCGGGGCGAGTTGGGTACCGTGGGCGTGATGTTCTCTCGCTCTGCCCTTTCGGCCTGGCGGTCCGTCGACCTGTCCGAGGAAAGCGAGGCAGACGCAGAGAGAGAGGTCGGGTGGCCGTGGTTGTGCGCCGGGCCAAGGGAAAAGGACGGCCCGGCAGAGTGGGGGCCGGAACCCTTGTTGAGCTCCCTGAAAAAGTCTGCACGGGAGGGCACGCTCATAGACTCCACTGGCCCGGGGACGCCGCTCGTGGTCCGCGGCATGACACGCAAGATCGGGGTGCCATCCACAAGCATCGTGCTGGGCACGCGCGACCTCCCGCCGAGTGGGGTGAGCGAAAACAAGCTCGGCTGGCCAAAGTTGAAGTCCAGGTGACGGGAGGGTGTGGAGGTGACGTCAAAGGGCGTGTCGTCCATGCGAGGAGTGGAGTAGCGGTCGTGCACGACCGGCGCGGGGGTGCTCGGGGGGGCAACGTCCTCCTGGAACGCCCACATGTCGGAGCCATACGACAGCACACGTGAGCGATGAGGGCGCGGAGGCGAGCCGCCAGCGGTAGTGCGGGAGACGGGTGTCCGCGAAGACGGGTGGTTGCCGGACACGAACATCGGGCTGGGGGCGAGCGCGATATGATCTATATCGCTCTTCGCCGCCGAGCTTCGAGGGTCCAGCTCCCGATAGCTCCCGCGCGACACCTGCGAGTGGTGCGAGTGGTGCGAGCTCGGGTGCCCGCGCGAACTCATGTGCAACGGCGTGCGCATCACGCTCGTCGCGCCTTCGCCCGTGCACCGCGCACACCACCACTCATTCCCTATCTTGGAGACGTCCTCGATCCCGCAGCACTGGAGATGGTGCCACGTGTTGCACTGCGCGCACGACACCATACTGCCCCCGCCGCCACCGCCACACGAGCAAGCAACCATCCCAGGGATGATCGGCACGGCGCGCTTCCGCAAGCTGCTGAGCAGCGCCGCTCGCGCTGATCCGTCCTCTTTCGCGCCCCTGCGTCGCCGCTCGATCGCCTCGCGGGTCCCCGCAGGCAACAGCCTCACCACGCTCTTCCCCTTGCCTTTCCCCCAGCTCTCCGCCGAGCCCCCCTCATAGTACCTCTGCTCGTACTCGCCCTCGTCATCGCTCTCATCACTCGGCGCCTCAAGATACCTCCTCAGCAAGCGCGCACGCTCGCTCTCCTCCCTCCTTATCCGGTCCTTCATCGCGCCGCCGGCGAACGCCCACGGCGCCTCGTCATCAGGCCACATCGGCCTCAGCCTGACCCTCGACGAGCTCGCGACAGGGCCCGCCACCGCCTCGCGCCAGTCGTCATCCCCCCCTACATCCCTCTCTTCCTCGACTGCGCGCGCGCGCTCCTCGCTCGAGAGCTCGAGAAAGCTCAGGGCATGCGCCTTGCGCACGGCGACCCGCCCAAACATCTCGATCCGCGTAGAGACGAGCGGCTGGTCGTCGTTGTCGAGCTCAAAGTCTTGGTTGAAGAAGGCTTGCAGCCGGCGAGTGACTTTTTGAGCCTTGACCTCGGGCGGCTCGTCGTCGTCGCTCGAGTCGACGTCAGCGTCCGCGTCGCCCTCAGCTTCGCCTTCGCCTTCCCCCTCGCCCTCGTGCTCGCCGTCGCCGTTGCCGTTGACAGAGGGCAGTGCCGCGCGAGGCCCCACAGGCGTAAGGAGCTGCAGATTCTCGTGCTCGGACGGCGACCCCTCCCTACCCCCCCTCCACCACTTGGCCTCCGTCTCCAACACCTCCCCTCTCTGCAAACTTGCCATCCCCAGCTCGTCCGTGCGAATCACATCAATCGTCGTCATTCTTGGGGACAGTCTCGCCTCATCGGGTGACTTGCGCACTTCCAGCTCGCCCCGCGCGACACCGAGCAGACCGAGCTTGCGGCCTTCCTCGTGGTGCCGCGTGATGACCAGCGGGCGGTGGGACGGGTCGACAACTGCCTCTGCCTGGGAGGGCGAAGGGGAGATGGGGAGAGGGGGCAGCTCGATGGGTGATCGAGAGCGCACAGACGGGGTGCGGTGTGAGGCCGCAGACGCCGGGCGGTAGATCCCGGGCGCTTCAGCGATGGGGGTCATCATCAGCTCCCCGGTGCGCTGCAGCGGCCTCAACGACAACGGAGTCGATCCCTCGCTAGGCGAGGTGTACATCGGGCGATGCCCGCCCGATTCGTCAACCCTCATCCGCTTTGTCGTCGACCGGGGCTCCTCGGTCCTGGGCCGTTTGGGCGTCTTGAGCGCCTGCCCCGCCGGCGGGCCATCCCGCACTGCCTGCTTTCCGCGCTTCCTCTTGCTCGCGGGGGTGCCCGCCGGCGGCTCTTCCAGCACCCACTCGCCGCCGCTGCCACTCCCGCTCCCGCTCCCCCCACCTGCAGCGTAGTACGGGTCGTACGGCCTTTCCAAGGTTCTCCGCGTGAGAAGCTCGCCGTCCTGGACGCCGCTGGGTCTCCGGTGCTGCTGGTGATGGAACTGTTGCTGGGCGTGGAACGAGCCCTCGCCGTAGGGGCCGGGCGAGCCCGCATGCGACGACGCAGAAAAGACGTCATATTCGCTGCCGTAGCTGTGCGGCGGGGGCGGGAGGCCGTGCCCGTTGGATGTGGGGTAGTACGTTTGGGAGTGGGCGAGCGGCGAGGGGGAGTGGCTGTGGTGGGGAGGGGGGTAGGGCTGGAGGTGCGAGCCAGACATGGTGGGGTAGGGCATGTGGTAGGAGGGGGAAGGGCCGTTGACGATCAGGGTCTGACCACGGCCGTAAGGTGAACCGGTGGGGGGAGGAGCGTGGTATGGGGAGCCGTTTGCCCGCTCCATCATGCTGTGAAGCAACGAGCGTCAGCAAGAACGTCTTCTGCGACAGCCACACACATGCAACTCACGCCTCCTTCTCCCGTCTGAGCGACCCGCCAAAACTCCCCAGAGTCGGCGTCCAGTCCGTCATCAATTCTTGTCCTCCTTGACCGGGCATTGCTCGGTAATAGTGCGTCTCGTACATAACCGGGCCTGCCATAGCAGGGGGTTCAGGCGTTATTAGGGGGTGATAGAGGGGTAGGAGGTCTAGGATAGATGAATATGTCAGCGGCTTTTTCGGCCGGTATGATAAGGACCGAGACGGTACGGGACGGACCAGCCGGCGCCTTGGATGCAGCGCTGTGCGGCCGGTCCGGGTGAGTAGGGCGAGAGACTCACTATCAGAGGGCACTGCTCGTCGACACTGCTCTGCAGAATCGTCTCTCTCCACGGACAATTGGTGATCAGGATAGGGCTACAAGCCGCTGGTTGGCTGATCGAGGGAGGGTAGGGTGAGGCTTGCCTGAGACTGGCTCGAGGGGTGGCCGGGAGCGGGATGGTGGTTGGGCGTGAGGAAGGGGTGGTGGAGATGGAGAGGAGAGTGAAGGGGGGTATCAAAGATGAGGATGAAGAGTATATGAAAGATGTATAATAGCGAGGTCAATGGCGGGTATGCTAGAGCGCCGCAATTCTGTATGGGCGATGTGGTCAGTGCTCCGCTCTTATCCGTAACTGCCGTGGAACCAAGGGACGGGCTACGGCGACCTCCGTGGTGTATGCGACAAGCTGAGAGAGGTGAGAAGAACGGGAGGGAGATGCTGGGGGGGGGGGGGGGATCACGAGAGGGGACGAAGAGAAGACCACATATAGATTTCTGAACCAGTATGATGAACTTACCCACTCTCCTACTAGACTCCCTCAAGAAGAACCTCGAGCCCAGACAGCCAGGCCTGAAATGCTCAGGCTCGATTGAACCCTTTTGGCGGTCGGCTACGTGATCGGCAGCTGCGTTCTTGAGCAAGAGCCGTGGAGAGTCAGGTGGGGATGAGGTGGGTGGAGTGGTCGCCTGAAGAGATGGAGGGTGGATGTATGTAAAGAAGGAGGGAGTAGGGGATGTGTAGGGAATGGGGGAGAAGCTGGCCCTGTGCAAGTCAAGGTGGGCGTGGCTGAGTGGTACGTACGGAGGGGAAGAGCGGCAGGTAAGGTTGAAAGACGGGTAGGGAAGCAGGGAGGGAAAGAGGCTAGCCAGGGCATCCAGGGTATTGGAAGTATTATGCTCCAGCCGGGAAGAAGCGCGGCTGGCTGGCGGAGGCTGGCGGGCGTCTGAGTCGTCGGAGGGGATAAGGTCGGAGGTGGAGTGAGAGTGGGCGGGAGGGAGAGGAGATGGGGAGGAGGAGGGATGCAGAGGGAGAAGAGATGATGCGATGCGTCGAGCTGCCCACTGGGTTTCCCATGCCGCTCGGCCCCCCGCCGCCGCCGACCCGCGTTTTTAACCCAGAGCCCAGGCAGGGCCCTTCCCAGAATCTCCCGAGAATCCACCCTTCCCTGGCGCAGGACACGCACTCTGGTGCCCAAAATCGTGGCGCAGTGCCCGGTTCGGCGCGTCCGCAGCCCGATTTTGGGCACCACAGGACCGCAGACATCCCAGGACTCCCTCCGCACACCGCCCCAGGCCACACAGACCGCCGCCACGCACACCACACAGGCGATGGCGGTGCACGCCCGCCCCGCCCCCCCCCCCGGGCCCCCTCGAGGAGCTCTGGCGTTCGACAGCTGCCAAACCCAAAATGGGCGAGACGCGTAGCGCGTCCAGATAACGTAGCCCGGATGACGGTCCATTTCTGGTAATTTTCAGCCACCGAGACGCGTGACGCCATGGGCCACACACACCCTGGCCGGCCGGGCTGCAGCCCACAGCCGGCACCCAGACGCGGCGGCGGCGGCAGAAGGAAACGTGTGTGGAGAACGGGGAGCGAGCACAAGAGCTGGGACGGGCTCGGACAGCGTACGGTAGAGCCAAGCGGCAGCGCGATGGATCACGGCAACCACGGGGCTCTGTCATGGGCAGGCTATCGCGCCGGAGAACGAGCCGGCGCGTGGAGGGGGGAGGTGCCGGAAGGAGATGACACGGAGGACGGAAACACACCGACTCACAGACTGCCAGCCGAGGTGGAGCGAGGAAGCTGGCTGGGTGGCATGCGGGACGGTCGCCCGGACAGAGGCGAGGGAGGGGATTTCGGGGCGGCACATGGTAGAAGATGGGGGAGAGAGAAGAGTCGGGGTGGGGGTGGGGGTGGAGACGCGGACTGGGGGTGGGGGTGGAGACGCGGACTGGGGTGGGGTGGAGACGCGGACTGACGGTGGAGCCGAAGCCGCTGGGCGATGGGATGGAAGAGTCGGGGTGGGGGGGAGGCTGGAAGAGACTGGGCAATGGAGGGGGAGGCTGGAGGAGGCTGTGAGATGACGATGCGGGGCTGCACCTGGTATATACTCGGTGCTGGAGAGGGAGCGAGGGCCGGACGTGGATGGAAGGAGACGAGAGGGGAGCTGGAGGCTGGTGTGCGCAAGGGACCCGGACACGTCTGAAGGGTGAGGGCCCGAGCACGGGCGCGCGTGCAGACGCGTCGCAGCGCAGCCGTGGCGGGGCGCTCCCACCGAGAGAGCCGCCGCACGCAGGCCATGCATGCCCATGAACGGCGCCGGGGGCAGCCCCGCCGTCAGTCGGCCGCTGCATGCCCTCCGCATCTGGTATATAGCTTGTCTGGGCCGGCGGCTGCGTCGGCCAGGCGGCTCCGGGACCCCGAAGACCAGCTCAGATAACGCCAGTACCGGCACGGCCGCGCTCAGCAACAAGCGCGCTCGCGGCCCTTATGCTCGATCGCCTTCGCACCCCTCAGTGCAGTGGTATCGTCCTCAAAGATCACCCACAGCGTCATCATCCCCGAAGCCCCTCGTCCTCGTCCCCTTCACCACCCACACCCGACTTGCAGCCCCACCGCCCGTCATGCCGCCCCTCCGCATTCTCACCGCCGCCGACGTCACCTCCATCCTCTCCACGCTTCCCACCCCCCTCGCCCTCCGGTCCCAATCCACCGTCTTCATCGCCTCCTCCCGCCAATCCCGCGCCGCCGCTGCTCCAAACGAGGCGCTGGCCATCCAGACCCCTGTCAGGCTGGTGGTCAGCTCAGAGGAGATGAAGATGCTGTTCATGCCTGCGAGGGCGCCGACAGATGTCTCGGGAGCGAGCGTAGATGGTGAAGCACGGTCGGGGAGGGACAAGGACGAGACGGTGACGACAACTGCGGTCAAGATCGTGTCGGTGCCCACCAAGGGGTCGACCGAAGGACTGCCGGGCACGACGCTCATCTTGGACGAGGTATCTGGTCGGGTCAAGGCGGTGATCAATGCGAGGAGGCTGACCACCTTGCGTAATGCCTGTGGTACGTACCGTCTCCTCGACATGTCAAGTCTGGCATGATCTTCAGATCGTACGGCAATCAAGCTCGAGACTGACACCGGTCGTTGCAACCCCCGCTGCAGGCTCTGCCCTCTTCCTCTCCCTCTACCCACCCACCACCACCACCTCCCACCTCCTCATCTTCGGCTCCGGCGCTCAAGCCCAAACCCACACCACCCTCTTCCTCCGCCTCTACCCCTCCCTCTCCCGCGTCACATTCATCGTCCGCTCCCCTACCCCGCGCTCCTCCTCTCTCGTGCAGGACCTCGCATCCCAACACCCCGACGTCAAATTCACCGCTGCCGTCCACCCCTCCCCGTCCGCGGAGCTGACCGAGCTCGTAGGCAAGGCCGACATCATCCTCACAGCCACTTCCTCCCTCACCCCGCTGTTCGCCTCGTCCGCCGCGGTCCCGCGCCCGGGGGCCCGCGTCATCATGATCGGCTCGTACAAGCCCGAGATGCACGAAGTCGACGGCGACCTCCTGAAGCGTGCGAGCACAGTCGTGGTGGACTCGCGCGAGGCTGTGGAGGTCGAGGCCGGGGAGTTTATCGATGTCGGCTTGGGCCAGGTGGCTGGCGGGAAAGGGTGTGTCGAGTTGGGGGATGTGCTGGATGGCGTCGTCCCCGTAAGGGAGGACGAAAAACAGGGGGTGGTGGTGTTCAAGTCGGTGAGTGTGTGGCCGGGGCGGAACGGGCCCGGGCGGAACGGGCCCGGCTGTCCGTTCCTTCATGCGAAAGCGGCGTCGACTGACGGACTGGCTGTGGGATTCGTAGGTTGGCGTAGGGATCCAGGATGTGGCCATCGCCAAGCTCGTCCTGGACGAGGCGGAGCGTCACAACATTGGGACGATCGTCCCCGACTACGATTAGGGCGATGTCTGCTCGTCTGCGTTAGATGTACTCGATGACAAGCGTGTATCAGTATCAAGTCTTGGGTCAGTAAATGTGGATGACACCAAGACAAGAGGGCAGATGGGCGTGATGTCCCGGTCTAGCGTGGGACAGCAATCATTCAAGGAAGAGAAGGGGCACAGCTTCGTAATAAGCGCGTGGTTTAGTTGAGATATCCGGAAAGATTCACCACCCACTTTCAGCCAACAGAGAAAAGATAATGCAACACCCATGAGGAATTCGTCTTGTAGTACGGACTACCTACTCGGACCCCATGGGCCAGTCCCCACTTGAAGCAGCTGACAGCTCTGCGCTTCACTTGAACGCTCGCATGAGGGCTCAGAACGCCGACCAGACAGACGTCCATGCCAACGAGACGAAATAGACAAGTCTCAAGATGTCGAGTTCCATGACGCAGGACGCAGGCAGGCCGTGCGCGCAAACTCGCTAGCGGCGGAGGCGGCGCTGGTCAAGAAGGGGTTGTTGTCCGACTTGGAGGCAGAGGAGACCTGGACGGAGAGGCTGGCTTTATATTGCGAGTATGCATAGAGTATTCAAGTGACCACTTCGTTAACGTATGGAGACACTGCAGCGTGACCTATGCGATGATTCAGAAAGTGCGTGAGAAGGTAAAGAAAAGACATGAACCCTAGACAAAAGCCCAAGAATATATACGTCAATGCGCTCCGTCGACCCCGTCCGCTGTGACACCTGCCACACTCGCCCTCTAGAACAATATACCTCTATGCACAGACAAGATGAACTCCCCTACAGCCCCAGAGGCACATCTACGCCTTTGACAAGGCTCCAAAGTCCCGCTGTGCTGCCCCCACGGCGCTGTTCAGTGGTGAGAAGGAAGGGGGAAGAAGACCTCGCTCGGCAAGAGTCGACGACAACGGCCCAGGAGGTCGGTCACGCCGCCACACCGACTTGCTTACCCCTGATCCATCGCCCCCCTCCCTGCCCTTCCCCCCTCCCCCTCCATCTCGCTGACACTCCCCCTACCCTCCCCTCTCCCCCTCACCCTCCTCTCATTGCCCCTCCACTCTCCAAACCTCTTCCTCGGCGACTCCAGCCCGCCAGCCAGGCCCGCCCAACTCCCTTCTTCCGCGTCTCCAGCGTCGATCCCAGGAAGATCTTCGCCCTGTCCGCCGCTCACCGGCCCGCGAATGGCGATGCGCGCGAGGTTGGGAGGGAGGTGGCTCGTCCGGGCAGAGCCTGCGGGGGGCGAGGACGACTTGGAGGGCAGAGGCCAGGTTGCCTGGATGCTCGACCGCGAAGGGGGGCGGGGAGGGTGCTGGGTGGTCTCGGAAGAGACGAGCGGGGCGGAGGAGAACGCCGTGGAGGAGATTAAAGGACGGTGGGCGGGGGAGTGAGAGAGGTGCTCGGTGGACCTGGATCGACGCCGGGTACCAGAGCTGGATGCCGGGCGCGGGTGCTCGGGCGGCGCAGGGCCGTAGCGGTAGCTTGAAGCGCCTGGGGGGGGGACCCAGGGTGGCGGTGGCGCGCTCTCCTCGATAGACCGAAGGCTCATGTTGGTAGGCGGGGAAGGGTAGCGCCCCCAGCCCCCCGAGCCCTGTGAGATCGCCCCTGCCGACCGCGGGGGTTGGTGGACGGAAGGTAAGTACTCGCGCTCAAAGTGCTCGCGCTCGCGGTCCCACGTCGTGGAGATGGGCGGGAGAGGCGATGGGTGAGCTTGGGGGCGAGGGTAGGTGTGAGGTCGGGGAGGCAAGCGCTGGGGGAAGAGTTGTTCATGGGGTTGAGGCATGGAGTGCGAGTGGGCCAGGGGGCGGTGAGGTAGAGCGCCATGAGTTTGTCCCTGGTACCCAGGGTACTCCGTGCTGTGCTCCCAATGCTCGTACTCTGGACTGGCGGTGTACCACATGCCGTCGCCCGCACCGAGAGCCATGCCACCGCTTGGCGGCATGCCCCCCGGGCCAAGGAGCAGACCTGCCGTAGTGCCCATCACCGCTCCGTGGCCGTGATGCCCGCCCACCCTCTCTCGCCCGTAGTCGTAGGCCGCGAACTCGCCCAGGCGCCAGCCCGCGGAGCTCGATGAGCTGCTGCTGCCGCCCGCCCAAGCCGATACGCGGTCTTCTTGCTCCATTGACAGCCGGCGAGAGCGCGGGGATTTTTGGAGATCCTCGTAGTCGGCAGGGTCCTCGCCCTCTGGAACGCCGCCGTTAACCTGAAGAGTCTTGCGGCCCTTTTGGCGTTGGTTCTATGAGAGAAAGACGAGAAGTGGTCAGAAACGGTGATAATGGAAGGGCCGGGAAATAAATAAATAGAAAAGTTCACACACCTGGAACCAGACTTGGACCTGACGGGGCGTCAACTCGATCTCTAGCCCTAGCATCTCCCTGTCGTTGCTTGTGGGAAACTTGGTCTGTCGCCGGACTTATCAGGTAAAGCACGGGACAACAAAGGGCCACAAAGCCGGTGAAGCTCACCTTCTTCCACAACCTAGCCAGGCCCAACTGCTGCGTGTGCGTCATCAACGCCCGCGTCCGCTTCTTCTTCTCCCCGCCCTGCTGCCGCCCCGTCGACTGCAACCCCAGAGCACCGTCTCTGCCGAGCACACGCGACCCTTGAGCTGTGCCAGTCGACGACGACACTGAGCCCTCCAGTCTGGACGATGCGCGCGAGCTACCAGACCCTACTGAGTGGTCGCGCTGCATAGCTTCCGAGTGCGATGGGTGAGAGTGGCGAGAGTGGTGCGAGTGATGCGAGTGGTGCGAGTGGTGCGAGTGGTGCGAGTGGTGCGAGTGGTGCGACTGGTGCGACTGGTGTGAATGAACGGACCGGTGGGAAGATATTGAGGATGCACGATGGCGGGCAGGCTGGGGGCTGACGGTGTGCGAGGCTGAAGGACCGGCAGGGAACGCAGCTGACGACGACGACGCGTGGGGCAGCACCGCCGGCTCGGGCGGATACTCTCCCTGGGGCGAAATCTGCTGCTGTCGCACGCCAGGGGATGACCTGTCGAGCTCGCCTTGGTCCCTGTGTCTGTCTTTTGGCCCGGGGATCGCCTCCCCCTGCGGCAACGGCGGGGTCAGCGGGCCCCGCGAGTCCGCAGTCGACAGCAGTGAGAACTGCATTGTCGTTGGCGTCTGCTGCTCCTGCCCCTGCGACGACGCCCCGCTCCCGCCCGCCCCGCCCGGAGCAGGGTGGACCTTGGGGGTGGGCGAGGATGGTTGGCTCGAACCCCCGCTACTGGATCCGGGTCGAAACGGCTTCGACAGCGGCGGAGGGGGAGGATGATGGCGACCGGCCGCCGCCGACGCCGCCGCCGCTAACACATGTTGCGGCGGCGGATGCTGTACGGGCGGGAACGTGGGGCGTTCCCTGTCCTGCGACGAGATGCGCCTGCCGTCTGGCCCGAGCCACTGTTCCTGTGCTGGGGGTGGAGCAAAGTACCGCCTGTCTGGTGTGACATACGGCGCAAGTGGTGGGGGTGCGAGGTGGGGGACCGACGATGAGTGCTCGTTTTTGGGCACGCGAAAGCGGGAGCCTGTACCCGACGACGCCGCTGACCCCGGCTCGGAAGATGAAGATGGTTGGCGGGCGGGGGAAGGTCGGGGGAAAGTGACGCCGGAGTGGGAGTTCGGGCTCGAGCTCGCCGGGGGGTGAATCTGTGGCTCGCGTGCATACGCTGAGTGAGGACGGGGACGGGGTTCGCGCCATTGATTTCGCTGATCGCGAGGAGGGGTGTATGCGTGGGGGGGCGCTGCTTGTTGCCCTGAATGATGGGTTGGTGTAGGAAGCGGTCCCTGGTCGGGCGAGTTGAGGAGGTCTGGGAGGGACCGCGAGGTATTTCGCTCTTCTTCTTCCATGTTGGCGACACAGGACACGCTGTGGAGTTGTCGGGATCAGCACGGTCGCCCCTTTGCATGCACATCGATTCGCTCACTGTATGATCTCGGTAGCCAACGATGGAGGTAGGAGAGGATGAGGAGAGAGGTCCAGAAAGGAACGAGAACGTAGTGTACCTGGAGAAGTCGCGGTCGCACATTAGCTAACTGCCATTTGCTGGCCCTCATCATCGTCCAGTGCCCGCCTTAAACTCACTGATGTACGTAGGTGCCTCGTGTCCACCCTTACAGTCCACCGCGCTCACCAACTCGTCACGGGCGCCTTGCTATTGGCCTCTTTGTCGTCTCCAGTCAACGCGCCGAGTGCCGAGTGTCGCAGATCTGTAGCCTCTTGTCAACCTGCAGAGCCGAAGAGCGCGCGACATCAGTGTCAACTACGTCTATGAGCCACAGCGGGGAGAGGGGACGAGATGGTGATATGGTATGTGGTGTGTGTCAATAAACGGTGGGGCAGAGCAAGCAGGATGCGAGACCACGGGAATCACAAGCTGGTGAAGGTCTCTGGGTGACCAATCGAACAAGAGCCCAAGACAGACAAGACGGAACAATAGAGCACGATCTCGGCGGTGCAGTCAGGATGCAGGCGCCAAAGAGGATCTCTGCTGGGAAAAACAAAAGTCGGGGAAGAAGACGTGCGTTTCGGGCAAAAATCCCCTCTGGCTGATGCGTTTGCAATATGAGATGTACACATGCCCTGTAGATTGAGCAGAAATAGGAATGCGTATTCTTATACGAGACCGCGTTGCGTTCGTCGTACGGTTGAAACGAAACGCTATGTCCGCAGACCAAGCCCGCTAGGGCTGGTGCGCGTGCAAATGTAAAAGAGGCAGGCACCGATGGGGATACGAGAGTCGAGGCATGTAAAGATTCCTGGAATTCGGGGACCGGGAAGAGGGCGGGACGGCGGCAATGCGCGGGAACACGCGCGCTTCCCTCTCGGCGTCGGGGAGGCAGGCCTGGCGTTTTGTATTCAGTCCTGAAGCGCGCGAGGCAGTGCGGCCGGGAGGTGGAACGGCCGGTCAGGACCGGGGTGAACGGTTGTACGGGGATGCAGCGCGCACCACGCACCAGGGGAGGGGAGGGGAGGGGAGGGGAGGAGAGGGGAGGGGAAGCGGAGACGCCGAATAGTGCACCAAACGGGACCGAAGCATGCAAGCTGTGCCTCGCTCCGGTCATTACTTGGACCCCAGGGTACAGGGGCCAAGCAAGCTGTTTATTGGGACAACGGATAAGAAGCAGGACGCAAGTCAAAAGCCAAAACCTTATGTCATGGTCTAGGACCCTAGACGCGGCCGGTTTCCGACGGCGATTCCACCAATAGCCATGCATACCCTGCCCCTGGCCTCAGGGGACAGGATGAGATGCAATCGTCATGCTCAGGAAATCAAGAAAGCATGGGTAGTTTCATGTCGCCGTCAAGACGCCGGAATGGAGATTGGGGAAGAGGGGTGTGAGACGCCGGAAGCGAGAGCAGGCTGAGGAGACCCCGCGCGGGTGATCTGGTAGGAGATGGAACGGGACGTCGAAGCGTGAAGATTGACCCAAGAGCAAGACAGAAGAGAGAGGGAAGGAGACGAAGACACGACAGGGAATGAAGAGATCTGCAAGAGCAACTCACCCCCGTTTACTCTCCGAAAGGGCCGCGGGTTCACAACTCCGCTAGACAGGCAGGGTCAGCTTCCCGAACATGGATAGTCAAAAGCCCGAACAAGATCTGGGTGACCGCAGACTCACGTCGCCGGAGGGTTGGCGTCTAACTAATGTTTGCTCCGTCGGTTGTCGCCGCCCCGGGCAAGCTTGAGCTTGGTTGGATACAAGGATCTAAGATCTGCCGGAGGCGCTGGGAAGGGGAGGGAGGGAGGGGAGGGGGAGGAGGGGCGGGGCGCGGGTCGGGATTCCGGATCCGGGGCTTTGATCACGCCGGGCCGGAGATGAACGCTTATCGAGAAGCTTTTTGTGGGATCTTTTGAGATGCGCGCGCAGAAGAGAAAATGGGGTGGGTGTTACTACTGCAGTGGTCAGCATTATATATTAAGGGCACGCGATGATCGTCACTGAAGATCTAAGCATAGTAGACATGGGAGGCACGCAGGTAAAATAATGGGAGCGGGTGGCCGGGGGTTGCCGTTCACTGCCTGATTGATTCCTGGAACAACCATCCTGTCCGTGCCGTATCTGGAACTGGATCGTTACGCAACACTTACAGAATGCTAGTCGCGCCGGCCAGATGTCCCCATCGAACCTCCCCGTGTGCAGACTTGCGCCGCTTGACCCGATGTCGGATATTAGACGGCCCTTTCGGGATCCACAGCGGTATCAGGTCGCTAGGCTGGGGCCGGACCGGAACGCCGAGGGGATGAGGGTCTGGCGGTTGTGGGTGATGATCTAGGGAGAAGGAAGAAGGGAGATGATATATAGTGCAGGGAGTGTTGTGGATGGTCGCTGCGCGGGTCGGGAGGTGCTGAGGTGCTGAGGTTTGTATGCCGAAAGAAGGGAGTAGGAAGCTGAGCTGCGAGCCCGCTATCGTCCTATGTATAAGAAGCGTTCATCAGCACATGGGCAAACAATTAAAGAATCCCTGATGGTCAACAAATGGTAGGTCCATCCACTCCATCAACCACTCCATCAACATGCCGACATGACACCTCATCCATTGCATTGGTGGCTTGGTAATTCCGCACATAACCTCCGCAATATCGCTTGGAAGTGACGGAACACACTATGATGCAATCTAGACGCGCGCGCGAATGAAAGAAGCGTCTTTGCACTTTCAAAGATCATCGCAGACGAAGGGGGGCTGGCTGCCCTGGCAGAGAGGCGGTCTCGGACGGTCTGCCCATGCTTTACGGAACCCAGAAAACATTGGGGAAAGATACAGTGGGGCGGGGCGGGGCGACTCGAAATCGGAAGGCTACGACTCACCACCGGTCGATCTCTCCGCAAGGTGCCCGGCAACGGCAAGGAGTGTCGAGCCCTGTCAGATGGGACAGGGAGGGGAGGGAGGGGCGAGGGGACGCCAGGATGGGACTGCCAGAGAGGCAGCGGGAAGATGGCTAGGCGGTGGTGGTGGGGATGAGCGTAGGGCGCGAGACCGTGATTCAATGGACGGTCGGAGAGAGGCTGGTCCGCTGCCTGGTACAGCAGTTCAGACGTATGGGTGCTGCAAGGTGTGGCAAGGGGATGCAGGGCGAACGCTGTGGCGGCAAGGTCTGGCTGAACAGGATGAGGAAGGGGCGAGACTGGTTGACTGGACCGTGAAGACGCTCGGCCAGGTGTGCGGTCGCGTGCGGCGCGAGAGTGGGGGAGGCGCTGTGTGCGGGTGGGGGAGGCGTGATAGGGTTTGCATGCGGGGGAGGGTCCGTATCCGCGCCCGGCATGTCCCCGGCGGGCCTGCCCTGCCGCCCCCCGTTGCGGTCCGCCGTCCGCGGCGACGGCTGCGTGATGGCTGATGGTTGTCGATGGCGGCGTGATGGCCTGTCGGGGCACGGGCGTCCCGGCGGCAGCGGCGAGGCATAGGCCTCGCCCACGACGCGTCGTGGCCCGTCGCGTCCCCGGCGCCATGGAAACGGGCCACACGGTGCAGCGCAGGGCTGCAGCGCACACCCCCCGGCCCGCACGCGCGCTCGCTGCGCCAGGATCTCCACCGTACCTGGGCCACGTGCCTGCCATGCAGGTGCACATGCATACGTACTCCCGGGGGCCACCCCTCCCGTCGCCCAGTTCCCACCGTCAGGCCAGATAGCCCGCCCGCCCTCCCTCGCCCCCACAGGCCGGCCCCAATACGGTTCCGGCATCTTTCCCGTGCCAAGCGCCACTGCCCCGGGCCTGCCACTGGGAACCCCGAGCCGCAAGTCGGACTGGGCGCAAAACCCCTGTTCCTGATCTCCGGCAGCTCGAACCTCCCTCCCCACAATCTCACTTCTCAGCGACGCGACAGCCTCTATGGTCAGCGCCCGCCAGCCAGCGCACCCGGCGCACCCATCCATCCATCCCTTCCCACACGCGCCTGCGCTGCCCGCCCACGTCATACACATCCCTGGTGGCAACACGCACGCACTATCGTAAACCACAGCTGGGTCCACGAAATGCAATCTCGGAAATAGTTATGCTTGTTCTGCAGATCAGCAGTCCAAGGGGGGGATGGCGTAAGCATGCTCCTTTCTGTACTTCTCTCGTCATCGAGAAGCCACTGGCATGCCGTGCCGTTATCCCTCTCTGAACTGGCCCAAAATTGAACTACGTACCGGCGGGTGGTAGTCGATTGATTACATTGGCGATATCGCCCGATGGGCGTCGCGTGTGCAGCCTGCTGCTTTCAGCTGCTACTGGCAACGAACGTGCGAAATGGACTCGTCGTCTTTGCACCACATCATCCCAACTGTATCGACTGACTGTAAGCACCGGCCAGCGCGAATGTTCTACTCGGCGATGCACTTCACCAACCCCCGTCTATGGGCAGCATGCGTGGCTCTCGTCACCAATCAGTCATCTCATCAGCACTCCCCTATTCATAGGACACATGTCCACACTGCCTCGGCAAGCCAACAGCGCTTGTCCATCCATCACCATTCAGGGGCGCGGGGAGAGCCCCCCCTCCCCCCCGCCCCCCCCCCCGCCCACCCCGGGGACTGGGAAGGACCTTCGCTAAAAGCGCAACATTCTCGAGAGAATAACCATCACTCATTGCATGTTGTCAGTGAATAACAAACACTCACTGCATGAGCGCGCATCACGGGCCGTGCCGTGTCCCTATCAAGCATTGGCCGGCATGGCCGGCATGCCTGTTCCCGGAATTCCAGTGCTACTTACGTACATGGACCGGGACCGGCGATCTCACCCCTTTCCCAGGGTCCCAGGTAAACCAACCCTTCCCCCCTCCCGGCCTCCAGACTTTATTCGCGCGTGTAAACACGTGGTGGCGGTCACCTTCTGGCAGTCGCGAGCTATTCGGGCGGTGTGTACTCGTTCATGATCAAACGGGCCCGGTCAGAGTTATACTTCGTCCAGTGTGCGCAGCGGCCAGTAGGTCCGCCAGTTGGTAGGGTAGGCATATTCTTCGTCTCGTTCGTCTCTATCTGTGCAATATGGAAAATGTCTAGATCGTTCGTCAACCGTGCACTGGACGGCTGCGTCACACACGTTATGCCAGCTCCTCATCCGCCCTCCTACAACCTCCGTCCCTCTCTCCATCGCCCACCCATCCCGAGCTGCCTGTCGCCGCCGCCGCCGCCGCCGCCGTCGTCAAAGTCCAAGATACAAGAAACCATATTATGCTGAATGTCGATCCGATGCCGGGTATAGTTGCTGGGGGTATGCGTTGGATAGGGATGGGGGCGGAGGAAGAAGGGAAGAGGAGGAAGAGAGAGGAGAGAGGAGAGGAGAGGGGAAATGGAAGGAAAGAGAAGGTTGCGTGGTGGGGAGAAGAGGGCGTGGAGAGACAGCGAGTTCGAAGCAATCAGCTAGAGAGGATCTGACCGACCTTGTCCAGCAACCTCTCCAGCGGATCGTCGTGTGCGACGCTCGCCTCCACCTTCCCCTTGCCCCTCATCTTCGCCGCGGCTGGTACCGGTGCTGATGCTGGTGCTGTCACTATCCCCGCCTTCGCGCTCTCCACCGCCTGCGCTACTCTGGCCCTCTCAACCTCACCACTACCCCCACCGCTGACCGCCAGAACATAATCAACCAGATCCTTGTCTATACCACATGCCCACCAGACCACCGTCGATCAGCTACACCCCGCCCACTCACACCATGCGCCATAACAAATGAAAGAAGAAAAAAAGAGGACTTGCCAGTGGGGAGCTCCTTGTTCGTATGCAGATCTTCGCAGTGTCTATCCGCACATCTCCCTCCCCCTACTTCCGCACGACACAGAGTCGCGTTAGGCACAGTCTGAAGCCGGTTCGTCAGTGCGATAGTACTGAGGAGATGGCGGTCGAGCGTTCGCAGCGCGTCGGGGACCGTGGCGCGGGGCGAGGCAGCCAGTTGGTTGGAGGCTGAGGTGGGTGCAGGATTCGATGTTAGGGTAGAGACGGTACGGGGAGTAGAAAGGATGGCGTGTGGAAGGATGGTGTGTGAAAGGATGGTGTGTGAAAGGATGGGGTATCGTGGAAGAAGGGGAATGTACGACTTGAACGTCTGCAGGTTTTGGCTTTAGCAAACGTCTAGGCTTGGGTTAACGCACGAAAGGATGACTGGAAACGTCTTGGGTCAATGAGGAGCTAGAGTCAGTGGGCGGTAGAGGCGCTGAAGTCAACATGGCGGGCGTTGGTGGAGCAGGGTGGACCACAGAGAGCATCGTCTCTGAGGACTCTTCACCCTGTACGTCGACGATAAGCGCGCTCCGTCCGTAGTTGAGCTCTCCCTTCGGCGCTCTGGCGTACCTCTGCCTGCCCATCACCCTCTTTGACCGCCAAAATGGCATCCTCTATTCCTATCAGCACCGCTTAGCACTGACGGACCCACCCTCTGCATCCACGCCGGTTGCGTCCACCTCCATCGACTCGTGCACTGCGGATTAACGATCAGCAAGCCCCGTATCCGATTGGACAGAGCACCAACCCTGCTCGTCAACATCTGCGAATATGACTGGTTAGCAGGAACATGGAGGCAACAACGCACCACCAAAACTCACTGGAAATGTCTGCCGCAGACGGCGGATCCGCCTCCATCGCCGTGTCCACCTCCATGGCCTCAGCTTCCGCCTCGGCATCCGCAAGCTGCTCCTGCAGATGACGCATGTCGGTATCGGCTTGCAATGCTGTGAAGGAGAACGCTTTGTTAGTCCTCCTCATATTTGCCCCACAATAAAAAAGGCAACTTACTGGCAGACGCCTTCGCCCTCTTTTCTTCATCCTCGCTCGTTTCCTCCACTGCTCCTTGCACAGGGCCAGAGTTCGCGCCACTCTGGTCCCTCGACATACTCGCCGACTCCAACTCCTTGCTCTCCCCTGCCTGTCCCTCGACCTTCTGCTTCCCGCCCACCGGCGTCCCGGCCCCACTCGGCGTCACGCTCCCACTCGCACCCCCGTTCGCCTCCACAACCATCCTCCTCTTCTTGCGCGCCGCTATTTCCGCCTTCAGCCTTCGGATGTTCTCGTCCAGCGCCTTCTGCTTCTCCTCGGCCTCCTGCTCCCTGAGCCGCTCTTGCTTGCGCTTCGCCTCCTCCGCCTCGGAATCAGACTCTTCGTCGCTGGAATCGGACTCGTCGAGATTGAGGATAAGTCGGGTCATGCGCATGACGCCGCCGAAGGGCTTGCGCTTGGCGGGTGGAAGAGGGCGAGGCGGCGCAGAGGACGGGCGAGATTCCATGAGGTCTTCGGCAGCGACGCGCCTTGGGCCTCGACGGGAAAGGGCACCGGCGGCGAGAGTGGGGGTGGTCGACGAGGAGGTCTTGGGAGGGAGGAGAGTAGCGGCGGCGGGTTGGGCTGAAGGTGGCGCCGAGGGTGGCGCGCTGACTGGCGTTATCTCCCCCTCCTCCAGCGAGTCCATCTCCATCTCCACGTCCATGTCCACCTCGTCGTCGTTCGGGGTAGCCACAGAGGTCAACGCAGACTCCGCCCTGCTCTGCTGCTGCTCCTCCGTAGCTAGCGCCTCCGCCGTAGACTTCTGCAAACCCAGCACCTCCTTTTCCAACTCCGCCATCTGCTCGTCAATCGACTTCTGCAAGTCCGTATCCTGAGACGTCAACCCAGCGGGAGTCACAGAGCCGGTACCGGTTGCTGTCGCTGACCCCGATGGTCCCGCAGAGTCCCCCGTAGCGCGCCACTGGACGGTATTCCCCACTGTTGGCTTCGCCAACGATGGGCCCGCCACGGCCGAGCGGCGGGCACGCAAACTCTCAAGGGCCTTGCGGCGAGTCTCAAGCAGAGCGTTCTGTGTAGCGAAGTCGGGTGGCGGAGGAGGTATAGCTGGAGGGGCAGTAGAGGGCGGATGAGGTGGTATGTCATTTGCGGATTCGCCGGCCGCTTGCTGCTGCTTCTTTGCCTTCCTCCTCGCCGCCGCTGCCGCCCTCTTCTCTTTCTTCTTCTGAGCAGCAGACGTGCCCACCACGTCCGGGCGAGAAGGCAACGAATGCTGGGGAGAAACCGGCAAAGCTGAGGCTGCTGGAGACTCAACAGCCTGGACGGCGGGGAGGGGCGCAGCTGGAGCAAGTGGGTTGACATGCGCGAGCTCGGCACCCGCTTGCGGCACCGCTACTGCATCCTGCACCTTCTTCCTCGGCTTCGTGCCAGCAGCCGTTGGCACAGAGACCGGCACGGAGACCGGTGCCGGGACCGCAGCTGGGGCGGTTGGCGACGTCGAAGTCGGCGCAGGAGGAAGGTCCGGCACTGACAGCGATGGCGGCAGCAGGTCCTTCAACCGGGGCGACGCCGTGGTATTCGTTGTCGCGGCAGCCACAAGACTCAGCGACCTCACCGGTCTATAACTCTCCACCTTCACTCCTTGGGGCGCCGCCGACTTGGACGCTGGCGTGGGTAGATCAGGGGTAGCCGGAGTCCCTGCCACTGTCTGTGCTCCCCCAGACGCCCGCTCCGGCATCTCCTTCCTCTGCACAACGTGCCCATCATCACTCCTACCATCCTCCCTGCCCTGTGCCGGTAGCTCGGAAGAGGGCGACCTCGTCCTGACCATCTTCGCCCGCGAGGGCTCATGGTGGTCGGTGCTGTCCACCTGCTCGGGCGAGGGTTCTGTCTCATCAAGCCACAGCGACTTGCGCTTCTTGGTGCTGTCCACGATTTCTTCACAAACTGCCGTGACGTACTTGGCGGTGGCGCCTCGACCGACGAGGACCTCGGGGGAAAAGCCCTCATAGATGAGATTGCGGATAATGTCCATGTAGTCGCGAGCTTCGGCGGGTGTGAAATCTGACAATGATGTCAGTTCATTGCTGGAGGCAGTCCGTCCACCAAAATAAGCTTACCGACTGCAGCGGCTGCAATTGGCACATCAGAACTCATCATATCCTTCGCCATGTCTTTTCCACTCATGCCTCCTTCGTCTTTGCGCCTGACATCAGCCACCATTGGCGTCCGCGGCTCGAGGTGCAGTGGTGGTGGCAGAGTAGGCGGAGTGTTCGGATGAGGGGAAGGAGATCTCGGAGGAGGAAGAGGAGGTGACCTCGGACGGGTCTCCACCGGACTGGCCTCGAATCGGACTGGAGGAAGGGGCGGTGTTCTCGGCCGGGGCTCTGGTTGGCTCGTCTCATAACGGACGGGGGGAGGTGGCGGGGTCCTCGGGCGAGGAGTTGTCCTGGACCGAGGAGGGGACCTCGGTCGGGGTGGAGTCCTTGCGCGCAGGGGCAGCGGTGACCTCGGTCGAGGAGCGTCATACGGACGATATGAAATCTCTCCCGACGAATTGGGGGCGTACGGGTCGTAAGGGTACGGCGACCTCGCGTCCAAATGCGGCTGAGGTGAGCGCTCGCGGAGAGCAGGCTCATAACGCGATACCGGGGGGCGAGGCGGCGGCGAGCGCTGGCGAGGAAGGGGGTCCTGATGGGGAGGGGGTGGTAGAGGTAGGGGGGACCGCTGGCGAGAGAAAGGGTCACGATGAATGAGAGGGGGAGGAGACACCTGGCGAGGGAAGGGGTTGCTGTAGCTTGATGAAGGCCCCGGTGATCTCTGGCGGGGAAAGGGATCAACAGGGCTACGGTAGTAGTCTCGCTGAGAAGGGGGAGGAGGGGGGGGAAGTTGGCGGTACGGATCGGCCAAAGCCGGGCGACTCAAGGCGATGTCGGGGCTATCGTCGCCCCTTGGCCGCCACATATCACTCGGCCGAGTCCTTGGCTGGGGAGGACGATACAATTCCTCCTGCGTGGGCCGCTTGTTCTGTGGAGGGCGGTAGAGTTCTTCCTGGGTGGGGACATGTCTTGCCCGAGGAGGACGGTAGAGTTCCTCCTGCGTTGGTCGATGAACGGCAGGGGCAGGAGGAGGATTTTGGTAGAGCTGGGTGGGAGGAGGTTCATTATACTGCTGGGCTGGGGGAGGAAAGGGGATTGAGGGGGGAAGGGCGAAGGGTTGGCTGTGTGCGTGAAGAGGAGCCCCAGCGTCGCGCTGCACATGGAAACCGGGTGAACTCGGACGCAGGAAAGGTTCAGGCTGCGATGTAGAGGCTGGAGCCGACACAGCTGCAAACCTTTGCGCAAGAGCCGGGCTTGCCATGCCCCTCACTTCGTCAAAAGCCGCCTGGATCTGAGAGTTGGTACGCCTTGTCTCTGCTTCTCCTCCGGCCTTCGCATTGCCTCCCGCGGCGATCCCGCCCCCCTCTCTCCAGTGCGTTCCTTCCTCTTCGCTAATCTCACCCTCCTCCCAGTCTCCTCCAGCGGGTTCAGCTTTCTTGCCCCCCAACCGCGCCGCCAGAGATGGCACGGGCTTGGGGTTGAGCCGTTCTGCAAGAGACGGCAATGACGGCGCTGTCTCTGGCCTGTCTACATACGGCTGCGCCTGCGTGGCCAGTCCACCGGGAGCAGACCGTGAAAGCTTATTCCTTGAGCTTTGAAGCGCAGCGGCACGGAGAGCGTTGATGTCGGGGCCGCCAGGACCGTTGGAGTGTGGGCGATGAGGGAGACCGAGCGCGGGTGATGGAGGGCTGACACTGAGTTGACCTGGGAAAGGCAGCCCGGAGGATTGGGAGAAAGAACCGTTGGAGCCCATCTTCGGCACTGCGTTGCACAGTACAGGTTGCGCACTCGTTGACGACGGGGTCTCCAGAGGTGTGATATCGCTCTGGCGACAGGCGGCAAGGGGTTTGAGGGAAAATGTGGTAGAGGTCGATTGCTAAATATACGGTAAGATAGGGAGGGGGGGGGGGTGAAGAAAGGATGTAGAGTAAGCGCACGTGTGCGCAGTGAAGGGGGAGAGAGGGGGGGGGGAGGGAGAGATGAAGAGAGACCAAGATGGTGGGTAGAGGGAAAAAGCATGGAACTCTCATTGAACAAAAGCCACGGCGAGGAGGAGGCCAGTGCTGGGAAGGAGGGAAGCAGCATGACGTGGAATTTGACACAATCACCAACGTGGCACAGTGGGCCTACAAATTTCTGACGTCTTATGTGCTGATATAGTATGCAGATGTACAATTACAGTTTCCGGCACTTGCATGTAGTGGCATACATGATCTTGCACAACTGGCGGGGACGGGAGCCGGTATGGGACACCACGGACGACTGATAGGGTGGGACGGCCAGCAATTCAAGTCTCGACCCGCGTTGTGAGGGCAGCAATCGCGTCGCGCAGGACCACAATTGGCTAGAGTCGGCTGCGAAGAAGGGAGGATTGGACACGATGCACCTATATCTGGCTGGTTTCCAGACCATAAACAAACATCCTTTCTTAGCCTCTACCCTCCCCGTCAGAGTCCCCGCCTCTCCCAGTGTCTCATCATAGAGTCAGTCCAGACCTGGTGAGAGCTGGAGGCCCCGCATTCACTCTACAAAATGATACAGACCCCCGTCAACCTGCTCTCGTCTCTCTGGCAGTCCTTCACACTCCCTACCAAGCCACCGACCCCTTCAGCTTGCGAGTGCGAGTGCGCCTGCTGCAGGAAGTACCATGACCTGTTATCTTGGCCTACAGGTCCCCCCCTCTCCAATGCTACGCCGGCTGTGCAGAACCTCGCCGAAAAAGCTGAGCAGGCCGAACCTGCTGTAGAGACTAGTGACGCGGTCGAGACAACGCGCGAGTTGGAGCTGGGGAAGGTCGAGGACGCTAGCGCGGATAATTTGGATGAGAGCCCTTCCACGGCCATGCGGCGCATGATGTCTGAGCCATGGGATGAGATTGTAGATTTGGACGAAGAGGACGAGGTTGGTCATCGCAAAGAGGTGAGTCATTGGCTGGCTGGTCGTTCTCACCACCCATCACAACGACCGACCTGACCAAGAACTGACTTAACTTTGGGGCGCAGATGAAGTTCATCATCGAGGAGGACCACGGTGGCTTGGGTGTTGCCATTGCCCAACCCAACGACGGCTGGGGTGCGCCTGCCAGCACCTTTAGCAATGGCCAGGACGCTGGGGCCGGCGCTGATACTGGTTCCCATGACCGCCGGAATTTTGGCGCGAGCAGCAGCAGTGCGCAAGGCGGTGTGAAGGACAAAATTCACGCCGTCTTAGGCGCTAGGCCTATTCCCCCCCACCAAGACCGAGTCGGGCGTGATATCCAGGACTTTCAGGTGAGTGCTCTGTGGTTTAGCGCGGCAATGCATGTTTGAAGCCGAAGCTGACTGGTGACGCATTGACCAGTTCCGCACTCACATGACCTGGACATCGTCTGACACCGAGACGTCAGTTCCCCGGAAGAAGCAAAACATCCCTAAGGTACTGAAGAATACCGAGACGGTGTGCAAGATCTGTCGGAAAGATTGTCAGAACTTGAAGAACTTGGCGCTGGTACGCCTTTAGCTGTTGTTCTCCCCTTTGCAATAGCTGACCATCCCCGACTCATCAGCACAACACGAATGTACACGGGAACAAGGATCAACAAGGTCATTCGACTGTCACAGCAGCCCCCAAGGTTTCCAGCAACCCATCCATCGCGTTGTCGCCTAGCATTTCCCTTGGCCGTGCAACTGTGCCCGAGGTTAGTCAAAGAGTGATATCTGTCTCGACAGATCCTATGCTGGTGTTCCATTCCTGGTCAAGCCCCCCCCCCACATTCGACTGCGAGGTGTGCAACGAGGAGCGGGAGAATGCACAGGACCTGCACGAGATACGTATCCTGCTAGGACCCACGGGCCAAGCATGTACTGACCTTGTCACGGAACCTAACAGCACAAGATGGACAAACACCCCTGGTGTGTGTTGTGCAGGGAGTGCCTCACTACATTTGCCCATGCGCAAGATGCCCAGGATGTTGTCGCACTGGTATACGCCTCCTTGAGACGTGTAAGCTGACGGGGGCCACGATTGCAGCATTATGAACTCGTCCACGGTGCCATGCCCGTTAGCTTCCGTCAGACGCAAAACATGCTTGATTCCATTCAGTCAACCGGCCCGTCTGCTGCTCTTTCTCCTGAGCACCCAGAGGTGCCCCCGAGCTACGTGCAGGCTAGTCCACCTACGTCGCCGTCGTCGTACCCGATCTTGGCTAGCCACAAAAGCCACGTGGTGCAGTCACACTTCTACTGCGAGCAGTGCGGAATGGGGTTTGGGATGCGACAAGAGCTTGCTCAGGTCAGTTCTGATACGATCTTATCAGTGACTGGTTGCTCACATCATGACCTTTCACTAGCACATCGCAAGCCCCCTCTCGCATGGCGGCGCCAACCTCACCCCCGACAATTTCCCTCCCCTCGGCCGCGCTTCTCCCATAAATCCCAACGTCGACTCTCCCCTCTCTGCGCCCTTCATCCCCAAGGCGTGGGATACCAGCATATCGCGCTCCAACATGGTAACCCAGCGCCTCTTCCCCGCCGTGCACGAGCGCGTGCGCTTCGCCAAGCTCACGCCGGAAAATGTCTCCTCCTTAGACTCGGGGGGAGGGAGCAACGACCGCGCGGCACTTATAAAGGCCGCACGAGGGCCGGGGCCGCGAGTGCGCGATAGGCCGCGCAAGTTCACGAAGAGCGAGAAGCGCAAGGGCATAGACGTGGAGCTGCTGGCTGAAACGGGGAGTATCCCTTCTGATGAGGAGTTGAGGATAGGCAAACTGGATGGGTTCGGGATACGTATATTTGCGCTCTCGGAGGATGAGAAAAAGGCCAGGGAGAAGAAGAGGGAGGCGATGGAGGCGGAGATGCAGGAAGAGGATGAGGGGCTGGATGTGGAGCTCAGGCTTTCGATGCCAGCCATGGCGGAGCAAGAGATGACGGGGGAGTCTCTGAAGGTGGAGGCGCCCGGGGTGGAGGATGCGGACATGAGGGATGCCGATGAGGCCGACGAGGATGCTTGGGGCAACGAGCTAAACCCGCCTGAGGAGCTCGCCACCCTCCCCAGCCCACTCAAGGGGCGAGTTACCCTCCCAAGTCCACCCGAAGTGGCCGCCTCCTCTTTGTCTCCGGAGGAGAGCTACAAGCTGGCCACTGAGACGGCACCCCCTCCTCAGGTCGAGTTCGCGTATACCAAGCTCACTCTCGTCGAGCCTCTGGAAGATGATGTTCCTACCGAGCGCTTCCTGAATGAGAGAGTCGAGGTCGCCGGATATTTGGAGGTAGATCAGGGCACAGAGGAGATCAATGTCTTGAACCCCATCATCCCGCCCTACCTGCGTGCTGTCTTTGCCACGCCTCTCCTCAACACCCCTGACTTCATGGACGACATCCCCGTGAAGGTTGAGGACCCCGACTACCCCCCGTGGGGGTACCCGGAAGGAGAAGAGCCCGAAAAGGAGGAAGATTATTGGGGCCAGGGAGACACCTCGCCTGTCACGCAGTCCTTCCACCCCGAGCCGAACTTTGCGGAGCCGGCTCATCGTGTGATAGAGACACACCAGGCACCGCCTCCCGTTATCCGCCCGCCGACGGTTCGCTCACTCCCGTCCCAGCCACCGCCTTCCGTTATCCTCCCGCCGACGGTTCGCTCACTCCCGTCCCAGGCCCCGTCGGAGATGTCGTCGAGCCGAGGGACCTGGACCCAGCCCCTGTGGGACAAGCCTAAGGAGGAGGGGGAGGAAGAGGACGATGGTGGTTGGGGAGCCTCGCCTGTGCAGAAGCCTCGCGTCATCGCCCCGCAAGCCCGTGCGCGGCCGGTGCGTCCTCAGCCGACGGCGCGCCAGCATCCCGCTACGATCGACTCGGACCCGCATGCCGCGTCGGACCCTTCAGTCCTCATCGGTGGTATCGTGTGTAGCGTGCCGTCATTCGCCATGTCGACGTCTGCAAGTGCCACGCCGCCCTTGTCGCTCACCCTGTCTGAGGAGGATGCGGACAGGGGTCCAGTGGTGGACATATTGAGCGCGGGCGGGGACAAGGCGCAGGGCATGCCGACATCTGATGGTAATCACTGGGCCGACTCGGAGGAGGTGTACCGCATTGCGATGGCAGGGCGGCAGCAGCTACCGCCGCTGAACCTGCGTCCTGAGAAGAAGGAGGAGGACGGACGGTCGAGCAGTAACGGCGGTGGGGGGGGGCGGAGGCCGGGGAAGGGGGAGGGCGGCCGGCCCTACTCGTTGGGAGGCAGTGGGCGCCACGCGAATGGCGAGCCGCAGAAAAGGGCACGCGCACGGCCCGATCCCGGACAGCCGAGTGCGTTGGACGGGATGCCGTCGGCGAGGTTCAACCGCGACCTGGATGTGCGGGCGGAGAAGGAGAAGGAGAAGGAGAGGGAGCGCAAAGCAGGGTCATGGGCGACGCGCGATACAGCAATGCTTGCTGGCGTACCGGTTGAGTCTGGGTGGATGGCGTTGGACCTGACGTCTCACGGCAGGGGCAGTGGTGGAGGCGGGGACTCCGGGTTGAGCGGGGACAGGAAGGCTCAGAAGAAGCCGTCTGGCTGGGGAGAGCAGAGGAAGGCTGCGGAGCCGCACATATCGGCGGATGGGGCCATCACCTATACTGGATGGGGCGATGAGCAGCTGGTCATCGCTGGGGACACGGGGGGATGGTGACTGGGAGCACCTGTACCGTATACAATAGCTGCGAATGAAATGACGACGAGTGCATGAGAGCGGCGGGTGGTGCAGCGATGGACTGCTGCGCTCGTGGACGTGCGGGAATGAACAAGACAAGCAGTCGTGGCGGTGGCCGGCGGGCAGAACGTTCGGGCATGAGCCGGCGCGTCATGTTACGTAATATATAGAAGGCGGTAGAAGCTCGGGGATTGGCCGGCGGGTGGGGAGGACGTTCTCGCGCCCGGCACTCCTTTCGAGCGCGTTCTCCGTCTTTCCATCTCTTTCCAGCACGCACCACAGACGCTTATGAATCCTCCAGAAGCCACCGCAACGCGCGGCCCATGACTAATCTGCTCCCCCGCTCATCCTATATAAGACTGTCCATCTGACACCATTCCCATCCTCTCTCCAATCAGTCCACTGATACTTTGCTCGCTTACTCACAGCCCACCATCCACATCACCACCACACACCATGTCCTTCTACTCTCACTACCCCTACGCCACCTACCCCACCCAGCAGCGAAGGGCCTCACCCGCCCCCGCTACTCCCTCAGCCTACCCTTACGCCCACCACCCTTTCTTCCCCGCCCCGTCCCCTCCCGCTGCTCGCCACCCGCTGTTTGCCACCCATCACATTGACCCTCCCGAGTACCTCACATCCTCTCTTGAGGAGGAGGAGCGCGCTGCTCTGGTCCACCTCCACGCTATCCAGCGTCGCAAGGAGGAGCTCGAGGCCGCCCGTGCTCGCGAAGCTGCCATCCGCGCTCGCGCGCAGGCTGAGCGAGAGGCGGCCATCAGGGTCGAGATCGCCAGGGAGATTGCCAAGCGGCAGAGGGAGCAGCGGATCCAGAAGATCCAGCAGCGCAAGGCGGAGGAGGACAGGAGGAGGCGAGCGTACGCGGAGGCCATTGAGCAGAAGCGTGCCGAGTTGAAGGCCTTGAAGGAGGCTCAGTTGAACGCTTGCTTGGCTAGGTGCCAGAAAAGGTCAGTCATACACTCTGCTTCACCTTCACTCCTTTCATACCATGCTAACGCCTTACGACATAGGTCTATCCCCTCTGCCCAGCCCCAAATCACCCACCAGCAGCCCACCGGGTACGACGACGTGAACAACATCCTCGGCGCGCTCTTCGGATTCAACCTTGCTCCCGAGTCCGACTCGGAGTCCGACTCGGAGCCCGAGCCCGTCCACCAGCACGTCCAGTCCATCTGCCAGGCCCCTGCCACCACCACCTGTGTGTGCTCTGCCCCCACCAAGGTCCAGGCTGCTGCAAAGGAGCCCGTCCCAGCGCCAGCCCCCGTGGCCCAGTCACCCAAGCCATCGTCTGACAACGCCGCCTTCCCTGAGGGCATCAACGACCTCCTCTCCCACTTCCTTGGGTTGAGGGTCGATCCCGCTTCGGGCGAGCGTGATGTGGCGGCCGAGGCGTCTTCGTCAGCCGAGGCCAAGACCAACCGGGTGCCCGATGGGCTCAACGAGTTTCTCTCGCAGTTCGGGCTTGTCTTTGAGCCTGACGAGATCGAGGTGAGGAAGCCGGTGAAGGAGGAGAAGAAGCAGGAGCAGGTCGCTCCCACGTCCACCACCGCTCCCGCTCCCAAGGCTCCCACCACCACCGCTCCCAAGGCTCCCACCACTACCGCTCCCAAGGCTGCCACCGCTACCGCTCCCACCGCCACCGCCACCGCCCGGCCCACCGAGCAACAGAAGAGCGAGGTGCCTCCTTTCACCTCCTTCCTTGGCCAGTTCACCGACGTCAACCCCGCCCTTCGTGAGCTCCTCGGAAACTTCGAGTCGGCTCTCACCGAGACGTACAAGGCCAGGCGTGCAGGCGAGGGGGAGAAGAAGTGCGAGAGGCAGTGCGGCGAGGGGTGCCAGTCTCCGAGCACTTGCGAGAGGGTGAACAAGGGGAAGGGGGTGGCCGAGGGCGAGCGCAACCCAGCGCCTGTGCCGGCTGCTGCCCCCTCTCCATCCAAGGTGGCTTCTTCCCCCTCTCCGGCGCCTGCAGCCGCTGCGCCTGAGTCCGAGTCCGAGCCTATCCCCGACACCGCCACCTCCCTCTCCACGCTCTCCGCCATTGAGTCGCAGCTCGCTGCGCTCCAGTCGTCCTTCACCTTCCCTTCTCGTCTCGCGTTCGCCCACACCACCCCGGGCTCCCACCCCCCTCCCCTTCTGTTCAACCGTACCAACTCGTCCTACCACGCGCAGACCAATGCGCTCCTGCAGCTCCTGCTCCAGGCGGACTCGGTGTCTTCCGGAGGGGACCGCGCGGTGCGCCAGAGGAGGAAGGAGCTGGTGAGGAAGGTTGAGGAAGAGATTGAGAAGCTCGAGAGAAAGCGGGACGGGCTCTGGGAGGAGGTGAGGGAGAGGAGGGAGAAGGGAGAGGAGAGCGAGCCCGAGGATGAGGTGAGGAGCTGGAGCGACGACGGGTCGGTGCACGAGCAAGAGGAGGTGGAGGTTGAGCATGCCGAGGAGGAGGTGGAGGAGGGTAAGGCTGAGGCCCCTGTCATCACCACCGCCGACACGGATGCCGAGACCAAATCCTACGCCGACATCGCCAAGGCTGCTGCCACCCCCGCCGACTCTGCCCCCGTTCCTGAGGCGGAGGCTGAGGCCCCTTCTACCACCACCGCCACCACCACCTCTACCACCACCCCCGCTGAGCCCCAGCCTCAACCCGAGGTCGAGGTACCCGCCACTCCTTCCTCCTCCAGTAACGGCAAGCCTGCTTACGTTGAGGATGCGGAGGACGCGGAGGAGGAGGAACTTGAGGTGAAACAGCCTGAGCAGAAGGATAGCGATCAGAAGGAGGACGGGTACGAGCTGATATGAGTGTGATTCCTCTTTTGTACTCTTTCTAGCCTGTGTCTTTTGAACCTTTATGACTAGCATAGCAAACTGTAAATATATACCAGCCAGACACGCATTGCCTTTCCTTCCATACTTCAATCATTAGTAAAAAAAAAACAAATATTCTATACTGTAGCAGAATTTGATGGAATGATATGAATAGTGATCTGTCTTCAGATATGCAGCACGAGTACGATCAGTCGTCCAACTCGGTGCCAGACGCTGACGCTCTGCACCAAGGCAGAAACATATACGTGTGACTTTTGTCTGTCAAATCTCGCATGTAAAGTATCTTGATTTCTTCAGCTCACTGCCCCTCCCTCAGCTCATAATCAAACGTCCCCGCTCCTCTTCTCCTATCTCGTCCCCTTACAGTTCTCCACCCCTCCACGATCATCCCATACACCCTCGACCCTCCCGCCCTCGCCCATGCCAGCCCCTCCTCCAACGCGATCTCCAGCCCATTCCCGCCCGGCCCGCCCTCATCGTGCGTCCACGTTTCCCAACCAGCTGCATCTGACGACGCGACACGCAAGTGGCCCATCTGGCCGTGCGCCGGGTTTGAAGGGGTGAGTGGGGTATGCGCGGTCCGCTGGCGGTGGTGATTCTCGGAGACTTCGTGGCGGAGGACGTCTTTGACGGTGACAAGGCCAACCAGCTGGCCTTGACTGGCGACGAGGATAACGCGTGGGCTGAATTGGTGGTGTTGGTACGTTAGCTAAGGCTGCAGTGGTGGAGAGACCAGAGACCTACCCCATACGCCGGAAGAGCTGCATAACAATTTCCAGCGGCATCTTTGGCGACACCGTCAACGGCGTCTACCCCATACCATCACGTTAGCCCCACGTACTTCCCGCCTCACCATCAGCCATGATCACAAAAACCCACCTCATCAACCCACTGCCCAAAGTCTACTACCTCCACCTCCACCCCACTCTCCCTCCGCCCCGACCCATCCGTCCGGACCGACAACCCGCCCGCATCAGACGACTCTGGTATGACGATATCTGGCCGGGGCAACAGCCCATGTGGGTCATCGGGGATGGATGGGATACACTGGAAAGTGCAGAGGGCGTTGGGGGAGAGGTTACGCGTCCGGCGGGCTTTGTCTGTGTAGCCAGCCACCATCAGCTCAGGACTGTAAACGAGTGACAAGAGAAATAAAACATACCGAGAGCAAATCGCAGCTCATTCTGGCGAACAAATCCGATGATAGTCCTATCGTCCTCGCTTTTGACCACCGGGAAGCCTTGATAGTTTGTTCTCTGGACAAGGTCGGCTAGAAAAAACGTCAGTCCAGGTCGTCTCTAGCTACTGACGACTCGCAAGCTTACCAATCCGTTGTAAGGGCACACCGGTGGCCTCCATGATAATGATGTCTTTCTTCATGACGTGCGCGACTGTTGCGGCCGGATTAGCTCCATCTCAACCAGAGATTGTTTGTGAAACCTACTGGGCTCGATGAACGAATGATCCGTAAGATCCTCCTTATCCTCCTTCTCCAAGAACGGATACCCGTTGAACCGGATCATCTGGTCGGCGATCCCGCCTCCTCCAAACTGGTCGCTGACGGCTTTCGTAACGAGGGCCACGATCTGTCGGCGATTGCATCAGCATATTGAGACATCACGCCATGACATGATCGAACATACCATAGTGGGCAAGATGTAGGTGAGTGCTCCTGTGAGCTCGAACATGATGACGACCACCGTCACTGTGATACGTGTGATTCCTCTGCGTGGTGGTCAGCAACAGATGCCTTCTAAATCCAATTGGCGAGCGGAGATCCAATAGCTCACGCAAGAGCAGCAGCTGCTCCCAAAAATGCGTATGTCCCCGGAGTGATACACGGGGCATCAGGCAAGCAGGCCGCGAACCACGGGGCAGTAGGGTATGCCCTGAACAGGCAAAATGTTCAGTTAGGTCGTTCCGACAATGTCATCAGGAATGGTAGCTGGAGATGGACCTACGTGTACATGGCTTTGACGAGGATACCGACCATACGCCCGAACGTGGCGCCCACCGCCATCGATGGTATGAAAATCCCCGCAGGGACTTTGCAGCCATACGAAACGACGATGAGTCCGGTGCGGATGATGGTGGCCAGGAGGAGAGAGTTGACCATACGCCATTGCGAAGACGTTCTTGAATAGCGTATATCAGAAAAGACATTCTGAGACTTTGAAACTGAAACAAAGCTTGACTCACTGACACAAGCCCTTATGGTCACCGCCACCCTCACACTCCCTAAACAGTAACGCCAAGCTCTCTGTCATGTCGATCCGAACGAACCTGTTGAGATAGCCCACAAACGCCGTGATGGTGGCCAGGACGACCGCCTCCGAGATACCGTGATTGCTCAGGTGTTTCCTCCGGAAAGCGGCTACCTGAAGGTTGAACTTGATGACGAATGCACCATAGAGGCCCTGCGTCCGCTTGTCAGATGGCGTTTTCGTTCGGAAGCCTGGCTGCGTATAGCTTACTCCGAAGATGCCAATGAGGACATAGGCGGGAATCTCGAAGTAGTGCCAATCTCGGTCGTAGGATACGTTGAACAAGACCAGTTTTCCTGTTCGGAAGGGATCCACCGACTGGAGATGTTATACGTCAATGAGTGGATACTCGTGGCGGGTCTTGGAACGTACGGCGAGTGTGAAGGTTGCAACTAGAGCACACACAAAACTACGCCACATGGTCCTGTTTGAATATGTCTGGTTCATTTCCTGCTCACATGGGTCAGCTCTCCTCAGGTCGCTGCACGCATCAAGAGCAATGCCAAACCCACTTCGATCGAGAATAGCACACCACCGATGGGCGAACCAAATGCCACAGCTACTCCTGCAGCACTAGACGCGGTCACTATCTCCCTCATTTTCACTGGATGCACTTGTCAGCTCAATCACTTCATAAGCAGTTGTGATATGCCACCCACAGTGACTCCGGTCATATCGACTAAACATCCGTGCCACAGTGTTCCCGATGGCGCACGCGACATGTACTGAAGGACCTTCTTTTCCGACCGAGAGGCCAGAGGCGATGGCGAGAGGCTACGCCGGACTTTCGTCAGTTGATGTCAAGGGGGTTGAAGACTTCTCAGCTTACGAGAGTAAGGCCCTTGATGAAGAACGTCTCGACACTGAGGAAACCCTTGATGATGAATCCTCCCAGGATGCACTTGATCTCTGAGATTCCCGACCCCGCGGCGTAGGGGGCAAATGCTTTGACGAGGTAGGCGGCTGAGAAGGAGAATACAGCCTGCTCAATGTCAGCTGCATGCCCTTGATGGGACGGTAGAGAGAGCCATTAGCTACTCACTGCGAACAGAATATACGCAATCCACCGAAACGGCTCCACTCCTCCCCAATGCCGCCACTCTGCGCATCCCTCGGCACCTTCTGTTATCTCCAGGCAGCAGAACTTCTGTGACAGCCACCATCCTGTTGTGCAGTAGCCCATCTTGATGTCGGATAGCCAGGCCGTGATGATGGAGATAGCTCCGGCACTGATACCAATGATCACACCTAGGTTAGGGAGGGCAAGGGCATGTCAACTACGCCAATAACAAGGAACAGCAAGGAAATGGGGAGACTGTTACACACCCACTAGAGAAACTACTACCCATGCCTCTCCTTCCTCCAGCGCTCGACGTAATAGTTTCCACACATAGCCGAATGCACCTTCTGACCTGTCGAGCTGGTCCACTACTCTATTTGTGGGTGGCTTGTTTTGAAGGGTGCGCTCACGCAGAGAGTCTTGGATCCAATCTGCGGGGCACCGTCAACCTACATGCGTACGCGGGGGTCCACAACAACGGCGGAGATACTGACCGACAGTGCTGAAATCCTCATACCGTCTGGGGATGTTTGCTAGGGCGTCAGGTGTGTCAACGGTTCCTCATTAAGACTGGCCCACCTGATGAGATCTTGCTCCTCCTCGTCCTCGTCTTTGATGTCGGCGTTGAGCGAGTTGTCGACCTCCTCGTGGTCATGCGTGGCGGTGTTGAGATCTTGATGCTCGTCTCCTGCCTCTGCAGCTGGGGGGTAGGACATTGTATTACCAGGAAAGTCGCACCATGCTATGTGTCCGCTGTATCTCTGACCTGTTGAAGGGGTCGTTGCTGCTGCTGTCAGACGTATACAGAGATGATCATGACATTATTGATGATACCTCCTCGACTAAGTAGTGACGACGACGCGCGAGGCCGTCGGATGCCGGGACCAAATCTGAGCGGTGATCGCCGCCGCCACAGTTGACTGAACAATAGGCCACAAGTATTTCAAAACAGCCTATTTTCCTCCTTTTATCCCGTCCAGAGCTTGGCAAGCCAGTCATAACCCGCCCCTGCCCCCCCTCCTCTTTCTCCTTTCCTCTTATACATCACTCCTCCTCCGTCCCGTACAATAAACCTCTCCAGTGGCGTGAACGTTGCTTCTAGTGAACCTCCGGTCGTCTAGGAGCATACGTTGTTGGTCTGACCGTCGGGCTGAGGGAACACGGAGTGTTCGGGATCATTACATACGCTTTGTTAGGAGTGGCGTAAACTCGCCTCATTTCGTACCAACGCATACGCTATACCAACAGTCCGGTGTCGTTCATCAACCGTCTGAAAGCGAGCCTCATTCATCTACCTCCAAGTGCGTTGCTGTTGTCTTGTCATCTGTCGTTGCGGCCCGTTCGGTGCGGCACGTGCGTACTGGGTGCCCCTCTCTCGAGCTACGCTGATATATGCCCACGCCCCCCTACAGTCAACGTACGCGACCTTTGCCTACATCGCCTTCTCCTTTGTCGAGAGCGACCCAGTCAATGGTCCGATCTATGGCCTTCCAAATCATGTCCGACACTGCCGACTGGGAACGCGTCCATCACGGCGTGTTCTCTCCACCTGGCTTCGACCTGACTTCTATCGCCATACCTTTCAACCAGCAACCTCCTCCTCAAAGTAACGGTATCTACCAAGGTAAGTGTAGTATCGACAAATCAGCATGGAGGGTACAACGGCTTGAAGCCGAATGCAGTGTAGATGGCGGCGTTGTGAAAGCAGCGCAGGAGGATGAGCCGGACGCGATGGAATCAAGCGTTACTTCCGTTCCATGTACATGTTCCGTCGATCGTCATCTCTCTCTATCCCCAGCGAATCGCTGCCTATCACGGACAGCGGCTTCTTCGAATGCTGGGGCGTCGAGCTGCTGTCCTCTGATGCCCAAGCCGTCCGCCAACGTGGCTCGTTCTATGCGCTTGGCGTGTGGTGCGGTGCGGCTGGCCGAATTCTGGCCGCGGAATGTGTCGTGTCCGGACACCGTGCTTGGTGTCCCGGCTCATCATGTCACGTGACTATCCTCACCTTTGTGTGGAGGCTGGCCATGCTGTAGCCAGGAGGGGGGGCGTTGCGGCTGGTTCGAATAGCCAGTTAGTATAGAAGGCTGACTCCATCTCTGTATGACAGGTCCGTCGCAGCTAAATCAGCAGCAGCAGCAGCTCCCCAACCACTCGTTATTACAGGACATCTCCCAACAACCCTACCACATTCCCCATCTCAGCTCTAATCAGCCCTTCAGTACCTTCGGCGTTCCGAATGCTGGGTAAGTCGCATTGGTACTGGATGTCAGTGATTTCAGGCAAAGCTGATGTGTAAATGCCGCAGCCAGAGAAGCGTCCCGCAGCCTCTGCCTCAGTCCACGAGCAGCGGGACAGTGAACCCTGTGCTTCTCAACCCCAAACCACTCACCCCATCCCCTGCCCTCTCTCTAGCACCCTCCCCTCAGCCATCGAAGGCCGCCGTTGCGGGACAAAAGCGCTCTGTACCATCATCCCGCACCAACTCTCCTGCACCTACTGCCGGGACCGAAGCGAAGAAGCAGAAGCCTAACGACCTCTTCATCGACCTATCCACCTCTCCTGGGCCTACGGGCTCTTCCGCGGCCCATACCGGGTCAGGCCAGTCGTCAGAGGCGTCGCATGCTAGCCTGACATCCACCTCGTCTTTGGGCGCAGTGCTCTCTCTGTCGCCCGTCATTCGCAACGGCACGCTGGATGGTTACGTGACTCGTGACGCACAGGCGGCGGTGGCGAAGGTCAGGGAGGAGGTCAAGGAGAGTGTCAAGGAGGGGACTCCAGCCCGGGCTTCGCCGGTACCATTATCGACCAAACCCACATCCTCAGTGTCGGCCGCGGGACCTTCCAAGCCCAAAACCTCCACCACTCCTTCCTCCCCCGTCACCATGTCCACTATCCGTGCTCTCGTCACACCTTCGGCGTTCAAAACCTCAACGCCTATCGCGCTTTTCAAGCTCTTCTGGGCGCCTGAAAACGGGGAGCCGCCGTTCAAGCCGAGCACAGATGAGGTGATGGAGGTCGTTGTGCAGATCTGGGATCACGCCCCGGAACCGTGGTTAAAGAAGATGGGGGTGTCCCAGAAGTCTCTGGAGGTGTGGTACGACTGGCTCGTCGAGATGAGGGCGAAGCCGGTGGAGTGGCAGAGGGTCATGATGCCTGTCTTTGAGGTGAGCTCTCTTGGCTGTTAACTAAGTGGGCATGGGCTGATTTGATGTTCGAAGATCTTTGCGAAGACCGAGATTTCGGCAGAGTACACAAAAGGGTATAAGATTGCGATATTACTCAAGAGAATCGTTAATATTGCTGAAGAGAAGAGTAAGCTTTCCTTCGTCTGCAATCGTTTCTGTTCGTATAGCCCGAGCTCATACCGATCGACAAAGGCTTTTCAAACGCCGGCGCACTCAAAGCCAAGTATGCACAGTACCAAGCCTTCGCAAAATCTGTCTTTGAGAAGCAAGCTGCGAACAGCAAGGACGAAAACGTACCGGGTAAGCATCAACGACCCATAGCTGTGACGAATCTTGTTGACGTGGTTCGTATAGCCAAGCGGAAGATCGACACAGTTGGGAAGGAGGATGGAAAGGAGAATGGTGATTCGTCCAGTAAACGGCCTGCGACGTCCTCATCCGCAGTTGCCCGTCCTGTCAGCAAAACCGCCACCAAAGTATCCTCTTCCACCGCCAAACAAGGAGTATCTGCTGCAAAGCCTGCTGTCAAACCAGCAGCCTCAAAAGCAGGGCCCAGCAAGCCTCCCATATCGGCGCCGAAGACAGTCTCCGACATGTCCTTCTTCAGCGCCCCTTCCTCCTCTTCTGCCGCGTCCAAACCCAAGGCCAAGGCCTCAGCAGCTAAGCCTGCACCACCTCCCGCAGTGTCCGCTGCGTCTTCTCTGCTGAAGGCTACACTTGAAACTCTCAACTCAAAGAATGCGGCGGCCAAGGCGGACGCGGAGAAGGCCAAGTCGCAGCCCAAAGAGGTGCGGTATACCAAGTCAGGGAGGGTGATTAGGACGGTAAAGTTCAGGGATGCGAAATTGGAGGAGATAAAGTACTTCACGGCGGAGCCTTGGGAGGCACAAATCGTGAGTGTGATACTTCACCTTGAGAGTGTGCGGCATGCATATTGACAAGAGAGTGTTTATTAGGAGGGCGGTACTGGGCCCAGTGTCCATGCGATGGATATGGACGAAGGCCGGGCGTTGGCCAAGGCTAGGAATCACGGGACGAGGGACTGGTATGAACCATCCCGTAAGTCCTGCTTTCTTCATATTCCGCGTGACAAGGATGATCTGACCAATAAATGCTCTACAGAATACGTTGACCCCTCCGACGGTCCACCAGAGACAGCGGAATCGCTCTTTCAGAGCGCGCGTGAGCGCGGAGTCCTTGCCGCGCAAGACCTGCCTGGCGTGCCTATCTCCAACCCCTCGGAAGACGGCGTCCGCGTCGTCTCCCCTTACGACAATAACACCCGCACCATGCAGGCTCACCACCCTGCCCCTCCCCAAACTAATGGGCCTACTATTCCTCCAGCCAATCTCGAGGATTTACTGAGAAACCTCGCCGATATCCCGGGAATCGGCCAGCTGGCCGTGGAGAGGCAGCCGCAGTACCCGTCGGGGCAGTACCAGCCGCCGACAGGACACGTCTACCCAGTTCAGGCACCTGCGGGCGGGCACTACCCCAACGAGCCGGGCCCTTCGGCCCCGCAGCAGGACTGGAGCAGTTTTCAGAACTCGGCGGGGTGGCCAGGCGTGGGTAGCGGGCACGGTCACGAGGATGGAAGGAGTAAACAGGGGAAGACGAAGAGCAAAAGGAAGGGGGAGTGGCAGAAGGAGAAGCAGGGGACGAAGAAGTGCAAGTATTTTGCCTCTGGGAAGTGAGTCTCTTTCTAAACGGTTGGCATTTAGGCGTCCAGGACCGTGCTGACGGGATGGTGTTTTATAGTTGTCCGTACGGGAACAACTGTAATTTTGCCCATTATTAGAGCAAGAGACCTTTGGCTGGGTCTCTGCGATCGCAGCTCATCAGATGAAAGTGGTGCGGAGCGACAAGGGACAGCGAGCACAAAGCATCGGCGGTACCTCCATCAAGAACATCCATAGTACATATCTAGCATTTCGTGTCCCTGCGGTCCCTTTTCATTAATGATCAGTCATGACTAGAATCTACATGTCTACATGTATAATACGATATCACATCTCGGTACGCACACGGGCCACATCTGTGCATACAGACTGAATTCACATGCGGAGGAAGAAGAATGGTCATCTGCACGATCGTCATGCACCGACCGTGTTGGTAAACAGCTGACAATATCATAAAGTTTGGCCTTCACTTACTGTTCAAGCCACATGACTACTCGTTACCTATATTGATATATATGCCTAGCACTGCATGACGGTATCCTTCTCACTGTGCATGTTAGGGTGTGCTCCTTGCCCACCATGGTACATGCCATCGGATGTAGGTCGCACCCCTTTTCCGGAATGCCCGCTTATCTGCCCTTGGTATAATGGCTTGTCCATCAGATACTGGTAAGTGTGGCGGTCGTTCTACAGTTAGGAGATCGCCCTTGGCACGGAAAACCTAGGTGGGTGAAAGAACCGATTGGGCACTGACTCTTTTCGGACCGGCAGATGTCAGCAGAGATTTCTCAGAGCACGATGCTCATAGGAATCATGGGGACTACTTCCTCGGACGAGCTAAAATCACTATCAGTGTCAACGCAACGACGACCGTCTACTTTGTAAGCCCCATGCATTGGGTTTCTTTCATGTTGCGTCTATCTCCTCCCAATCATCTTTTCAAGATCCCCATCCCTACACCATCCTCCCCTTCGCCTGTTCCACACTCCTCCTCAGCTCCTCCCGCCTTCCCCCGACTGTCCCCACCTGCTCCTTATGCAAGTCGATTCCCTCTAACTTCCTCTTCGCATCCCCCACCTCTCTTTCCAGCCCCTTCACCTTGTCCGCCACCTCCCCCATCTTCTCCTTCACCTGGCCCACTACCCCTGCCACCGTCTCGCCTGTGCTGGCGGCCGCCCCGCTGAGCTTGCCTTGCTCGGCAGTCACCCCCCCCGCGTCCGTCACGCGCGCAACCACGCTCCTTCCCACCTCCCAGGCCTCCTTCCCGACAAGCTCCCAGTCAGTCTTGCGCACGCCACCGACAAAGCCCGAAAGGGTGTCATTCCACCTCTGCTTAAGAGTGACTGAGAACTGGGGTGGGGGCGGGGCCGCGGAGGAGGGGCCGATGAGGGAGGACTGGGCAGGAGGGGTGGTGGGGTCGAAGGAGGCGGTGAGGAGGTTATTGGCGTTGTGCAGGCTGTTTCACGTGAACATCGTCAGCACTACCGTCAATGATACGCTTCGTAATGCCTCCCGACGTCTACATAGCTAGTAGGAACTGGGAGAAAGCTTGGAGAATGATAGAAGCAAGAGACGTACTCGGATCGGAGATGGGCGGTGTTGGTGCTGAGCGAAGTAGAGAGCGTATAGTACACAGCAGCCGCTGCAAGCACTCCGGAGCCTGTGCCGAGGATGAATCCAGACATGAGGATAGTAGAGCCGAGGGGGAGAGCTTGGGGGAGTTTTGAGGGACGGGGTATAGGATAGAGGCGTAGAGAGGGGGAATGGTGCAAGACAAGTGCCGTCGTTGGTCGGTCGCCCTTCGTTCTTCCCGCGGGCAATATACAACGTCACCACATTCCCTCGCTTGTGGCACCAACGCACTGCTGAGTTGAGTATGATGCTCAAATCTGTTGAGCCACTACAACACCCCATATAACACATTGCCAATGGTTACAGTACTGCTTGCTCTACTATGCATGCTTTGATACCTGATCGCCTACAACCTACATCTCCATCCCTTCGGGCCCGCCCTCCCCGCCCATGGTCTGCACCCCGCCACCGCCCTCCTCTCCGGGTCTTCGCGCGCTGACAATATCGTCCACTCGGAGCAGCAGGGTCGCCGACTATTCACGTGCATGCATGTTAGCTGTGATCCCTCAGATATGCATCATCTTCGTCCAGCAGCTCACCTCGATGGCAGTCTTCAAAGTCTGAATCTTAACGCTCGCCGATTCGAGCAGGCCATACTCCTCCATGTTGGTGACCTTGCCCGTGTCACCGTCCACACCAAACATGTGCAAGCCCTCCGCATGCTTGGCCTAAAAAGGATCAGTCAGCTCCGCCCACAACAGTGCTGCACGCGCGAAGAACTCACCCTCAGCTCCGTGAGCGTCCTGATCGCATTCCCACCGCAGTTCTGCACCAGCGTCCTGGGAATCACCTCGAGCGCATCCGCGATCGCCTTGTACGGCGCACCCGCCACACCAGGGAGCAGCTTGGCCTTCTCACCGAGAGCGACCGAGATGGCCATCTCGGTGGCACCACCGCCAGGGGTAAGGATGGGGTTGAAGACGACGTTACGCGCAACAGACATGGCGTCTGCCAGGTTACGGTCGATCTCATTGAGGATATCCTTGGAGGGACCGCGGAGGAGGATGGTGCACGCCTTGGGGTTCTTGCATTCGTCGAGGAAGGAGAAGTATCTAGGTGGGGCAAGTGAGCGCATGATTCTATCATAAGAGCATAGAGAAGACGTACTCGTCGCCAAGTTTCTCGATGTGGAACAAGCCACACTGGGTCCCAACATCGGAATCTCGCAGGTCCTCCACTCGGTTGACAATGGTAGCGCCGACGGCCCGGGCGATACGGTTGTTGTCCGACTTTCGCACACGACGGATGGCGGTAATGTTGGCCTTGAGGAGGTAGTGCTGGGCCAGGTCTGTTCCGTCTTGTCAGTACTGGCCAACAAGACTACAACAGGTTGGACGAGAGCTCACCCGAAACACCCTTCTCGGTGAAGACGATATCGGGCTTGAACTCTACGATCTTGTCACACATCGTCTTGATCTGCTCCTCCTCGATCTGCAGCACCCTGTTCCAGTCCTCCTCTTTCGAAATCTCGATGTTGGTCTGACTCTCGCCCTTCTTATACTCGAGGGGGCAGTCCAGCAGCACGATCCTGGGGTTCTCGATCCGTCTCCTCATCTTGGGGTGCGTCACGTCCTTGTTGATCATGACACCCGAGAGCACCCGTGACTCCTCAATCTCCCCGCCGGGCACCTTCTCCACCCGCGCGTACCTCTTCAGATCCACCGTCTTGATATTCAGCTCGCCGGCCTTCTCGCCAATCACGCCCGCGCTGCCAGCAGCTGCGCCGCCCACGAGCCCATTCTCAGCCTCAGCAGAGACAGCGACGGTGCGCACGGCCTGGAGCGCGAGGGAGCACATAAGGTCAGACCAACGGGAGGAGAACTTGGTGCCGATGGAGGTCTTGATGAGGGCCATCATCTCGGCCTCGGAGGTGATGTCGACGGGCTTGGAGATGCGCTGGATGGTTTCGAGGGCATCGTTCAAGGCAGACTTGAAGGCGCGGATGATGACCACGGGGTGAATGTGGCGCTCGAGGAGGGGAAGGGAGTAGGCGAGGATTTCACCAGCTGGATATGGTTGTGAGCAGGATCCTCCAGGTTTCTCCATGGTGGAGGCATGACTCACCAAGGATGATCACACTCGTAGTCCCGTCACCGACTTCCTCGTCCTGGGTCCTCGAGAGTTCGATCATGGATTTGGCCGCGGGGTGAGCGACATCTATCTCTCGGAGGATAGCGTGGCCGTCGTTGGTAAGCCTGTGCACAGGAATTTGGTCAGCTGGCATCCCATATTTGAATGTGCAACGGGCAGAAGCTCACAAGATGCCGCCCATGGGGTCGAGGATCATCTTGAGCATCGCCTTGGGGCCAAGACACGTGCGGATGACATCGGCGACGGTCTACGGGTAGTAGTCATGAGTGAGCTTCCTATGTTACGAACGATATCATTCTGCTGGAAGCTTACCTTGGCCGCGACAATGTTGGCAGTCTGCGCCTTTCGGCCAGACTGACGCTCGGGCCCGGTGTCTGCAAAAGTCATTTGTCAGCTATCCCGTTCCTTGCAAGAGCCTCCCGTAAGTCCACAGCACATGGACTCACTCATTACCACCATGGGCATTCCTCCAGGCATGGCCATCTTGCTAAGCTTTGAGTGCGTGGAAGGGTGTCGAAGAGGGTGGAGTGGCTGTTGTCAGGCCGTGGGACGCGTCGGAGCGAGCTTCTTTTTTAGAGGATGGGGTGGTATGTCCGCGGTATTTCTCCTGATGTCCTGTTCACGAGAAGTGGTGTTATACAAGACTACGTACGCGGGGTGCGAGGTATAGAGCTGACTTCTTTGTGAATGTTCTTGGGGTGCTGAAGAAGACACGAGAGCGCGACGAGACGGTCTCATCGAGTGATACGCGGCGGCAACCGATTCAATGACACGTCACTAAACGAGACGGGCTCTCTTCGTCTCCTGTGACTTTGCTCTTCTCGTCTCTTCAAAGTCACTTTCGCCAGACAGAAGAGACAAGCAACAGCAACCCTCTGCCAGCCATGCACCCCACGTCCATCGCTCTCCGCCGCTCCACCTGGAAGGGTAAGTCTGCCTCCGATTTTACCCCTCCATCTTTCGGCCATATCTCCTCCCCGAGCGCGGTTTGACTGACCCTTCACCCCCTCCTACAGGCCCCTTCTTCACCGCCTTCCCCTCGCTCTCCCACCACTTCAAGACCGGCACCCCTATCTTCACAAAATCCCGCGCGTGCACCATCCTTCCGAACTTTGTTGGTCTCAAGTTCATGGTGCACAACGGCAAGGACTACCTCCCCATCACCGTGACGGAGGAGATGGTCGGGCACAAGCTTGGCGAGTTCTCGCTGACTAGGAAGCCTTGGTCATACAGGTCAGCTTCGGCGCGTGCTGTTGGCTGGAATGTGAAGCTGACGAGGTGTATGTTCACAGGAAGACCAAGAACTAGGAGAAGAGCAGCAGCAAGAAGCGTACGAGAATATACCCCGCATATATGCAGATACCCATGCACGTCTCCGCACGCATTCATCCTATCCCCTGCGGCTCTGATGCTGCACGCGTGAAGAGTAACTGATGGAGGAAATCCGAAAAATCCAAGCATTCTTCATTAACGGTACGGTAGACGAGGTCGCTGGTGAGGATGACGGAGGGGATGGTGACATTGCCGGGGGGGGGGGGGGACACAGATGGACGGGACGGGGTGGATGGGTCATCGTCTCCTGTAGCCTGTTCTATGGCACCAGTCCTATGAGACCCGCAGGCCCCTGTTCTCTATTCATACATCAAGAGCTGCTCTCTCACTGTCCGTCTGTGCACAACACTTGATGTACATGACGAACTAGACGGTATGACTGTCTTCTTACAGAGGGTGGCTCGTGGCGCGAAGCGCACGGCGCGTCAGCACGACCAGTCCCAAGCTTCGTTCCCGTCCTCACACTCCCCGAGGCCCAGCCCCCACCACTCGTTAACCACCCTCGCCACAGCCTCTCTCCCCGAGATCGTCTGTGTCTCCATCCTGCCAGGCCCTGTCAGCTGCGTCCCTGCGTCCTCCCATCATCTAGCGAAGGCAAGAAAAAGCGGGCGACTCACGTCGAGACCCAGGCCTCCATTCCTGCGAGGTACTGCACGCCCTTCAGGAGCTCGACGGGCGCATAGCTGGCGACTGGTCTCAGCTTTGGATAGCTGTCCCACTCCTTTCGCAATAGCCACGTCGGGTCGTGGCCGAGCATCTGGCGGATGAACCTGTCGCTGAGGCGGGTGAGCGAGAAGATCTTGACGGCGTATTCGCCCGACCCCGGGAAAGTCTCGCCGTGCCATGTGATGGACTGAAAGCGCGGGGGTGGGGTGGCGGGGGACGACGAGCGGGAGGTGGCGGAGGTGGTGAGGATTGTGCTTGGGATCCGGGCTGTTGGGGGCAGGCCGAAGAAAGAGGGGAGGGGGTGGCGCGCGGTAGTGGCAAGGTAGGTTACGTGCAGGCGGACGTAGGGCTGGGGGCTGCGGCGAGGGGTTAGTTGGCGCATTGCCCCGAACGTCGGTCTATGTGGCTCACGGGATCGGCTCCGTGAACTGTCTCTGGAGACCCTTGGAGATCGAAGACGAATGCCACGGCGCAGCGAAAAAGACGACGTCAAAAGGCTCTTGGTCGTTGATATCTGTCCTGTTTGTCTTGACCTGGAAGAGGGGATCCCCGTCGTCGCTCTTGAGCGGGAGGATGTCTTGCACCTGGAGCCGAGGACTGTCAGCAGCTTTCGATACGACGAAAGCTGGGAGGTATTTCTCTCTAGCTGGGGTCCACCCACCTCTGTGCTCAAGTGAACCTGGGCATTGCTGTCATCCAGCATCTCCCGGAAGATCCTCCAATTGCCTCCCTCGACCTGGGAAGCCCCGCCAGTAGCCATCGACACGCCCGCACCCAGCGCATGGATGAGGTTGATATCCGATCCGTACTGCCCAAGACCCGCATCAGCCCACGCACCATCTCCCGACGCCCGCCAAAGACCAAAGACAAGTAGCTTGCCTCTCAACTCACGTTGACCCTCGTGCTCCCATCCATGATCTCCCCCACCCACCTCTCCCCTGCGCCCACCACATTCCTCGCCCAGTCCTCCCCCGTGCGCGTCGTGAGCTCGCGCCCGAGCCCGACACTCTCTGCAAACTCCTCCACGCTCTCGACCGGTCCGCGCTGCGCGAGCCACTTTGCGTCGTACAGCCTCGCGAAGCGCTTGAGGAGCGCGGCGACGGCGCGGTTCGTGCGCAGGGGGGACAGGGGCCCGTAGCGCACGAGGGCGCGGGCGGTGTCGGTCCAGGAGGAGGAGGTGGTGGTGAAGAGGAAGGAGGCGCCGTCCCAGATGCCGATGCCGTCAGTGCCAAAGTCGGGGTCCACGAGGGTGAGGTTGAATGCCTGGTTGGGGGTGTGAGCGAGAGCGGGATGTCGGTGCTGGGAATAAGAGCGAGAGACGGAGACGTACCTTGACGGCTTTCATGAGATGCCGGTTGGATTCTACAAAGATACTCGCCCCAAGCTCGACCGGCCTCGTCCTCTGATCCCGATGAGGATAAACCGTCGTCGTCCCTATCAGACGTAACACACACACACACACACAAACATCAGCTCCTGCGCCATTTGCACCCGTCACAGCACAGAACCACAGCCTACTCACGTCCCCCGACATACCCCTCCTTCTCGAAAACCACGACGTCCCCGAGCAAGGACCCCTCGTCCAGCCCGAGGCGGTGCTCCAGCACCCTCCCTGCGCGGCGCACAAAGAACGCCGAGGCGCTCCCGCTCGCTCCGGCGCCCACTACCGCTACCCTCTTTGCGCGTTTCTGGGCCGCGGCCGCTGCGGCCTCTGAGACGGGGTAGACGCCCTCGTGGAGCCCCGTGTGCCCCGTGTGCCCCGTGTGAGGCTCGGCGGGGGAGGCGGGGGAGGCGGGGGAGTGGTATGAAGCGTAGTCCCGGAGATGCTGGAGCTGGTGCGAGAGGAGGAGGGAGAGGAGGACGAAGGCTGCGAGGGCTGTGAGGCGGAGGCGGGTGGGTGTCTCGGTGAAGAGGTGGCGGAGGGGGGGCATGGTGGGTTATGGCGAGGGAGGCATGGGTTGGTGGGGGGTGTAGCTGCGGGGTGAGTGCAGGGGGTGGGGGGTGCAGGGGGTGGGGGTGTAGCTGGGGGGTGGGTGCAGGGGATGTAGTGGGTGGTGAGGGAAGAGAAGCTAAGAGAAGCTGGAGATGGTGAGACGATGCAGTGCGGACGTGCCGGCGGCGGCGCGGGCTCTTTGCAGTCGGTCAGGTGAGACTCGCCCGCTTGTCCCTGTCTTCTTCCTCGCCCAACATACACGAGACCAGATGCATAAGTAAAGAGCGGTAGTATAGAAAAGCCATGGTACTGTACTCGTATATTACAAAACAACAGGAGAGCGAGTACCGACCCCGATAATAAAAGTCCAGTCCGACCAGAGAACCTAAAGCGCGCCCGCCGCGCCTCCGCTACACCGCCCCGCATAGGGTTCACACGCAGCTATGTACGGGTGCCGTGAATACCAGGGGATAGATGCACTCTCCCTTCCCCCTCTTCATCACTCTCCCAGCCTACCGCCAGCCTCTCCCTCCCCCCTCTTCATCACTCCCCCAACCTACCGCCACCAGCCTACCGCCACCCGCCCCTCCCTCGTCTAACCTCACTCGCGCCGCCACTTCGTGGCGACGCTCGTTCGACCACGACCTCCGCTCTACGACATGAAGAACGTCTCCGCCATATCCTCATCCTCCTTCGTTATGACCGTCTTCCCCCTGCCGACGGCCTCTGCGCCCGTGCGGTACACGACCGGCGCGCAGCTCACGCGGTTCGGGTTACTGCCGCGCGCCTGCGCCACGCTGCGCCGCTGCTGCGCGGCAGCGTAGGCCTCGTGGGATGTGGGCGGCGGCGGGTTGGGGGACTGACGCCGTGAGACTGAGCCGTTGAGCGTCTGTGGCCGTGGGGGTGGAGGTGGGGGGTGCGTCAGCTGATGTGTCGGCGTCGGGTCGGTGTCGGGCGGGGGGGGGGGGGGGGGACTC
>JANBXI010000049.1:78614-130484 GCA_024271845.1 Cryptococcus sp. VH57_BW
CCCCCCCCCCCCCCCCCCCCCCCCCCCCCCCCCCCCCCCCCCCCCCCCCCCCCCCCCTCACGCCGGACAGGTTCACCATCGACTTTCTCCACCCCTTCTCCTTCTTGCCCATCTCCCCAGTCTGCCCCCCCTGCCCCCCCTGCCCCCCCTGGCCCCCCCGGCCCACCCTTACTCCCACACCGAGACCGAGGCTGAACGGCTGGGTGTGCCCCCCGACCGCGGGCGGACTCTGACTCCGCATCTGCACGAGAGGCTGCCCTCTCAGATCGAGCTTCGAGACCCTCTCTATCGGGGTCACAATCCGCTCCCGCGAGGCGGTCGACGTGATCGTCGACGCTGACGGGGGGCCACCCCCTGTGGCTTCCCCTGTGGTTTCCCCTGTGGCTTCCCCTGTGGCTGCTCCTGTGGCTTCTCCTGTGGCTGTGGGTGGGGGTTGCGAGATGGATGGGATCCGGAGAGGCGCAGGGAGGGGCCGGACGATGTCTGCGCACTCGGTCTCGCTCTGACGAGAAGTGGGGGAGGCGGGGGCGGCGAGGGCGGCTGGCGCATCCGGCGAACTGGGCGCAGAACGAGGCGCTACCGCCGGTCCGTCCTCTTCAAACGCAAAGCCTTCACCTTCGAGGCTCATCATCGGCTGGGCCGGCGCCTCCCCGCCCACGCCGCCGCCCACGGACGGCTGCTGTCCCTGGTCCTGGCCCTGGCCCTGGGTAGGAGACGCGACCGCGCAGCCTGAGGGTGGCGCTGCACCTGGGGGGAGAGCGAGCGCTGGGATGGACGGGATGGACGGGCTGGGCGGGCTGGGCGGGCTGGAGGGGCTGGAAGGGGAGGGGGAGGGAGGGAGAGGGATCTCACACGGGTCTATGTCTGCCGCCGGCGCTGGTGAGGGAGAGGGCTGCAGGGCAGACGGCGACGCGGGCGCGGGGGGTGGGGTGCTGCCGACAGGGACAGGGACAAGGACAGGTGCGGATGTCGGTGCCGACGCGCTGTGGTTCGTGTCGATCTTGCCGAGCTTGGGTGTTGGCTTCTCGGACGTCTGCGCGGGGGTCGCGGGGGGCGCGGGGGAGCGGCCTGCGAGCTTGCGCCAGAAGGCGGCAAAGCCGCCCGCGTTGGTTTTCAGCTGGGCGGGGGCGGGGGCGGGCTGGTGGGTGGGCACGGGGGGCGGCGTGGTGCTCTGAGGCAGGGGCGGGACGGGCGGGGGCCTGTTTGGCGGTTCGCACGGTGAGCGACTGCGCAGGGGGGGGGGGGGGGGCGCTGGGAGAAGGTACGGGTGGGACGGGGAGAGAGTACTCACTTTTCGGACATGGAGGATGACCTCTCCCGCGTTGGCTTCTTCTTTTTCAAGTTTTGCATGGACCTGCTGAGGTTGAGGCGGGTCTTCTTGTGCTCTGTGGGTGGCATGGCGGGGAGCTGTAGCGCGGGGGATGCCATGGCGGGGGGGGGGGTTGGGGGGGAGAGGAAGAGAATGGGGGGAAGAGAGACGAGGGGGGAGAGGGGGAAGAGAGGGCTGGAGCAAACACGCCACAACAAAGCAGGGACGCGGCACGGCGCGGTAAGCACCCGGGTATGCACTGGACACGCTGCTGCGGGCCAGGGCCCAAGCGTGAGTCGCGTGAGCAGCAGGGCACGTGCCTGCACGTCACTAGCGCTTAGTTAAGCGCACCGCGACTGCCGGGCCTCGAACGGGCCGCGGCAGGCACGCGGGCCCCCGCGCCCAGCCCCCGCGCCTTTCCCCCCCCCCCTCCCTTCACCGCCCGCCCCTCGCGCCTCCCGCCCGTCCCTTCATGCCCCCCGCAGCGCCGCGCCGCCACACGGCGTGCGCACTACTAAGTCGCCCCCGCATGCACACCGGCCCCCCCATCGCACACGAACCATGGCACCCACCCCAGCCCGTCCACTGCGCAGCACCCTCCCCTTCCCACTCGCCGCCCTCGCACTCGCACTCGCACTCCCGCTCCCACCCCTGGCCCACGCCCGAGCAGCAGCAGCAGCAGCAGCCACCACAGCCACAGCAACCGTCGACGCCTCAACCGCCACCACAGCCGCAGCCACCCCCGGCGCAAACACCGCCAGTTGCTCCGGCGGCCTCAGGCGAGCATCCCTCTTCGCCTATCCCACCGCCCACGCGCACGCTGACCCCCCCTCCCCCCTCCCCCTAGCGACTACCTGTCATGCGAGAAAAGCAAAATCTCCACCACCAACCTCATCGGCGGCGGCATCGGCGTCACCATCGGCATCTTCGTCCTCGCCTTTGGGTGCATCTGGCTCACCCGCAAGAAGCGCAAGGCCGGCACCGCCCACACACACCACACGCCCACGCCCACGCACCGCAAGCACCGCACGCACCGCACGCGCCGGACGCAGCACCGTGACGATCTCGGTGAGGACGGCGGCAGCGAGGCGGACGAGATCGAGCGCATAGACGAGAAGCATGACACGAAGAAACGCAAGCCGAGGAAAAAGGTCGACGACAGCTCGGACGAGGAGGAACAGATGGTCCCCGTCAAGCTCCGCGAGGACGAGGCACCCCGGGGGGGCGCGCACCGATTGCCTGCTGATCTCCCCGCGCCCGCGCCCGCGCCCGCGCTGGGGAGCCCGGTTCAGAACACCCCGCTTAGGACGCTCTACCCGTCCAACCCGTCCCCGAACCCGCGGTACCTCCAAGCCCAGGCACAACTAGCCCTGCCGTCGGCCATGCGAGCCTCGGTGCACGGAAAGCAGGTACCCCTCCGCGGTGGCGGTGGCGGAGGTGGTGGCGGTGGCGGGGCTGTGGCGTGGGCGGGGGTGGGGGCGAGGCCGCCGTCGAGCGTGTCCTTTGCACCGGGGGCGAGGCCGCCGTCTAGCATGTCCTTGGCGAGGCCGCCGTCAAGCATGTTCATCGCGCGCCGGGGGGAGGCAGCCGCGCACGGCGGCGATATCCCGCCTTTGCCAAACCCGCCCCCGCCCCCGCCTCAGCAGACCGCCACGCCGGGGAAGCAGCCTAGTCGGCCCCCAACGCGAATCTCCCGCGCCGGGTCGGCCCCCGCCCACGCCGCCCACGCCCTGCCCCCACCAGAGGGCCCGCCCCCGCCTGTACCGACCGCCGCCGCGGCCTCCGCGCCCGCAGGCACGACTGCACCGCTGAATATCCGCAAGTCTGTAGCACCTAGTAGCTATATCCCTTCGTACTACCACACCAACACCTCCCCCGCCTCCCCCGCCTCCCCCCCCGAGCCCGTGCCCGTCCACCCTCCAGCACCAGCCCTCCAGGCCTCGTACGAAACCATCCCCACCCTCCCGCGCTCACGCGCCCCTTCTGTCGGCCCACCCGCGGGCAGGAGACCGTCAGGACCGCCCGAATACGCCAAGCTCGATAGCGGGTCTAGCGGGTCAGAGCGGGCGAGCAGCGGGTCCGAGGGGTTCGGGCCGATACCGGCCATTCCGCCTTTCAGGGGGAAGCCCAGCGGGACCGCCCATGGAGGGGGGGCGAAGCTGAAGCAGGCGCAGGGGGGGGAAAGGAGGCCGAGTGCGGCGGGGGCGGGAGCGGGCGCAGGCGCAGGCGCGGGGAGAAGGGTGAGGAGGCCGAGTGAGGCTGGGGGTTTGATCTGATAACAAGGCGGGGTCTGTGTTGCTTCATGCTGCATGTTGTGGTGCCGATATGTATCCAGAGATCAGTCATGCGAAACGCACTTATAGAGTTCTTCCAGTGTAGTCTTCTCTTCTGGCCCTTCCGTGGAATTTGCCCTACCCCAGAGCATGATGCAACTCGCAGGGCTACTCCGGTTCACGTGTCACGACCGCATCCACTCCCGCTGCCACACAGCGGACAGCGGACACGCGGACCGGACTCGGCGGACAACGGACTGCGCGGCATCTCCGCCCGTGTTGTTGCCGACGCTTCTTGCGGCACCCATCTCGACATGCATCCCTCGTCCCGCCGTCACCGTCACCGCCACCGCCACCGTCACCGTCACCACGCGCATCCCACAATGTCTGTCAGCACCGCCCTCTTGGAACAGGGGACACTCATCAAGCAAGGTGCCGAGGCAGTGAGTCGCGCGGTCGCGCTGCTTTGACGATCGGACCTGACCCGACCCCGCGCGCGAGCGAGCACGAGCGCTGACTCTGGTGTAGAAAGTCTACACTCTGCCGTCGCTCCTCCCCCAACCCACAATCTTCTACCCCCCTTCATCCTCTTCCCTCGCCCCCGCCCCCGCCTCCGCCCCCGCCTCCCCTCCCTCGGTGATCCTCAAACACCGTTTCCCCAAAACCTACCGCCACCCGACCCTCGACGCCCAGCTCACCTCGACCCGCCTCGTATTCGAAGCCCGCGCCCTCTCGCGCGCCGCCCGCGCGGGCGTGGTCGTCCCCCGCGTAGTGTGGGTGGACGACAAGGGTGGGGTGGTGGGGCTTGAGCGGGTGGACGGGTGGAGTGTGCGGGAGATCCTGGGGGGGGGAGCGGAGGGGGAGGTCGAGGTGGAGGAGGAGGTGGAGGTGCTCGAGGGGGAGGCGGGCGCGACGGGGGAGGCGGGGGGAGGGGGGGAGGTGGAGGAGGACGCGGAGAATGAGGGAATGGCGGCGCTGAAGAAGCTGGGTGTGACGCAAAGTCCGTCTCCTCCACGTTGGGCATGACATGCGCCTCTCCCGGGCTTTCTCGCTGACCGCTATCCTCGGTCCGCCCTACAGAACACCTCATGTCCTCCATAGGAGCCGCACTCGCGCGCCTGCATCTCACCACCATCATACACGGAGACCTCACCACATCCAACATGATGGTCAGGCTCACCCCCTCCGGCCCCGAGCCCTACGAGATCGTGAGTCCTCGCGCAAGCAGCGCACGGCGCGCGCCTGGTGGCCACATCTGACTCATGCGGGACCGCTCCGCTCCAACAGGTGATGATCGACTTTGGTCTCTCCTCGACGGCGCAGTACCCCGAGAACTATGCTGTGGACCTGTACGTCCTCGAGCGAGCCTTCGCGTCGACGCACCCGCAGTCGGAAAAGCTCTACGCAGGGGTGAGTGGGCTGCACTCTGGGATTGGATTATACGTGCCGTCGGATAGCACCTGACTGGCTCGGGGTACAGGTGCTGGAAGCGTATGCGAGCCGGCTGGGAGAGAAGAAGTGGAAGCCGATAGAGCTCAAGCTCAAGGACGGTGAGTCTCTGCGCCCTGTCGTGTGTGTCGCGTGTGTTGCGTGTCTCGCGTGTGTCGCGTGTCTCGCGTGCTGATGGCTTGGACGCAGTACGGAGACGAGGGAGGAAGAGGGACATGACTGGGTAGACTGGCTGGGCGGAAAACGACTGGATGCATCCCCCTGCAACTCATGACCGTATGGTGCCTTCCACCGGACTGACAGCAAGAGAGGATGGCGGGGACAGATGTTCAGGGGCGGCCGGGTGATCCAAGACTGGTGGGGTGACTGACGGTAACGGACAGCACCCCCTCTTCCAAAACGTACATGTCGTCAATGGCGGACAACGAAAAGTTACTTGCTGCGAGCACCCCAGGGCAGGTCACATAATATCTCGACAAAGACAGACTGTACACTGATCGTGAAGGCTCAGGCTCACAAAGCCGCGGCCGACGGGTAAAGCGAAAAGCCCCATACCCGTACATTTTCATAAGACCGAACCACGATGGACATGTTGTGCACCCTGTCCTATGCCGTCCTCTCGCTGCCAGAGCAGCAGAGGCCGAGTCGGGACATACGGGGACAGCTCTCCGACAGGCGGACGAGCCCCGACGCGGATCTCGGCGTCGATCCCCGCGTAGTGGATGTATGTGCTCGGCCCGGCCCGGCGGCAGTGTGTATGGCGGTCGGGCATCCAGCACGCGGTAGGTTGCGGCGCATCCACCACGGCATACGCACGGCAGACAGCCTAGAGGGAGGTGCGTGGTGGTGTTGAGTTGCTGGGACAAGAGGGGCAGGAGGGTCAAGCATGGCTGGCGGACCCCTGAGTTCCAGGCACAGCCGAAACTATCGGTGTTTAATGTCATTTTCCGAATTTTTTGGGCGATAACGCCCGCGATAACGCCGCCGTGGCACGCTCAGGGCTCTCTGCATAGTCCTCTCTGCAGTACATGCCATTTTGTCCTCTCCTCATCCTTCAAGTTCGTCTAACCCAAAAACTCTTCAAGATGTCTCACAGGAAGTACGAAGAGCCCCGTTCCGGTTCCCTCGCGTTCCGTGAGTGGCCTTGTTGCTGTTGTGAAAGAGCTATGCAAGGGAAGAGGAAGCTGATAGTTCGCCTGGACAGTTCCCAAGAAGCGTGCCGCCCGTCACAGGGGTCGTTGCAAGGCGTTCCCCAAGGTTAGTGTGGATTCGAGTGGGGCGTGAGCGTGAATGGGAGGATGGAACGATGGGCAGTGGGTGCAGGGGAAAGAGGGACGGCGGTGCATGGGATCGGGCGAGGGATGGAAGACGGAGGAGGGACGGAGCGCAGGCGGACGAACAGAATGTTGACTTTCACCCCCCCCCCACAGGATGACGCCAAAAAGCCCGTCCACCTTACCGCCGTCATGGGCTACAAGGCCGGTATGACTCACATCGTCCGTGACCTCGACCGACCCGGGTCCAGTGCGTACCATCTCAAGACTCCCAGTGACGAACGACTTTTGGCTGACGCAGATTTTTTCCGCAGAGATGCACAAGCGTGAGGTTGTCGAGGCCGTCACCGTCATCGAGACTCCCCCCATGGTCGTTGTCGGTGTCGTCGGCTACGTCGAGACTCCCCGTGGCTTGAGGTCTTTGACCACCGTCTGGGCTGAGCACCTCAGCGACGAGGTGAAGAGGAGGTTCTACAAGTGAGTCACCTAGCAGCGAACCAGTCGAAAGGGCCATAGCCAACAACAACCGTAGGAACTGGTACCGCTCCAAGAAGAAGGCCTTCACCCGTTACGCCTCCAAGCACACCGAGAACAACGGTGCCGCTATCTCCCGCGAGCTTGAGCGCATCAAGAAGTACTGCACTGTCGTCCGTGTCATTGCCCACACCCAGATCTCCAAGACTGGCCTCCAGCAGAAGAAGGCCCACGTCATGGAGATCCAGGTCAACGGTGGCTCCGTTGCCGACAAGGTCGACTTTGCCAAGTCGCACTTTGAGAAGACGGTCGAGGTTGGCTCCGTGTTTGAGCAGGACGAGTGCATCGACATCATCGGTGTCACCAAGGGTCACGGTTACGAGGGTGTGACCAAGCGATGGGGTACTACCAAGCTCCCTAGGAAGACGTGAGTCTGGCTCGCGGTGTGATGACAGTGCATGACCGGCATGACTGACAATTCGACACAGCCACCGTGGTCTCCGAAAGGTCGCCTGTATCGGTGCTTGGCACCCTAGCAAGGTCATGTTCTCCGTGGCCCGTGCCGGTCAGCGTGGTTACCACTCGCGTACTTCGATCAACCACAAGTGAGTACCCCAACCACCCCTACTTTTGCGCGCAAAACTGACCTTTGCCCCGCAGGATCTACCGTATCGCCAACGGTGTCTCGGGCTCCTCCGGTTCCACCGACTACGACCTTACCAAGAAGGACGTTACCCCCATGGGCGGTTTCGTTCGTTACGGTATCGTCAAGAACGACTTCGTGATGATCAAGGGCTCGTGCGTCGGCCCCGTCAAGCGAATTGTCACCCTCCGAAAGGCCCTCCGCACCCACACCTCCAGGGCGCACACCGAGAAGGTGTCGCTCAAGTTCATCGACACCTCGTCCAACTTCGGCCACGGTCGATTCCAGGACGCGGCCGAGAAGAACGCCTTCCTCGGTCAGCTCAAGATCAAGTCTGCCTAAGCGTATGCTTGAGTGGGACTTGGTTCGGCGGTTGGACGAGCAGAAGGGGGAGGTATGGAGTAGGAGTGGGGACGGTCGGTCGGCTGCGGGCGGAGGATGTGCAGCGCGAGGTAGACTGGGTCGGGATGGGCCCTTGTACCATCATGACGGCGGGACCATGCATATCATGACCGTTGGGATATCGTTCTGTGGCTCAGGTCGTGACTTGACTGGCTTTGCAGCTTCTGTTGTGGTTTACCGGTAAAATCAAATGGCAGTAGTGAGCTGCCGGTTTTGCTTTGGGACCGGCGCGGAAGATCTGCTTCAAGCAGTGCACAGTACAGTGAGATTTTGCCCAGGCGGAACGCATAAGCCATGCTCGAAAATACCGTCACTGCCTACTCTTTCGCGTTCAAGATCAGGCAGCACGTCTCCACATCTGACGTTGAACTGTTGCCCCAGCAAGATGTGCAAGATAATCGTCGAGCTCTGTGAACCCTGACATGAAGAGAAACAATGAAATGCTATCTATGGACATGTAGAGTAAGACCCATTAGAGTAAGACCCATGCTCAAGAGAACCCCCGTCTCAGTCGTACAATGTACCCCCCCCCCCCCCTCCCCTCCATAAGATCCCCGTCGTCGCCATGTATCGGTATGAAATACAAGTACCTCCAGCCCATGCCCCCTGCCCCGTGTCAAACTGAACAGACACACACACTCTACATATCGTCAAGCTCCCCCTCCTCCCTCGCCCCCGCTCCCGCCTTCGCCGCCCAAAAAGCCCTCTTTTTATCCCTCTTCTCCTTCCTCGTCGTCCTATCCTCCTTCCCCCCGCTGCCTCCCCGGCCCCCACCTGCACCCCCATAGTTATTATTACTCTTACTAATCCCGGAGCCCGAGCGGGATCTCTGACCCCGCTGCTCGCGTGCGGCGTCGTCAGAGCTATCGCCAAGAATCGAGTCAGAGTCGCTGGGCGCGTCCATAATCTCTTTCAACTTGCGCGCGTCGGAATCGTCCGAGTCGTCCGACTCCTCACCGGGGGGCGGGGGGCCAGATGCGCCAGCCAAAGCTGGCTCAGCGCCAAGCCGCTTCGCACGGTGTTTCTCCGCTTTACTCGAGAAGGCGTACCTCGACTCCTCGGGCGGGGAATCCAGGACGTGGATCCCATCTGCTTCGTCCTCGGACGGGAGGCTCGCTGGCCGATTGAGGTGTGAGGAGAGCCCGGTTAGAGGGATAATCTCTCCCTCTTCTGCGTCGGATAGGGCAGTGGCGGGCGGGGCGGGGCGGGCAGCGCGCCGACGAGGGCGCGGGGGGGTGGAGAGCGCGATGACACCGTCGCTCTCCCCGTCGCTCCCACTGCCCCCGCGCCCGCTCCCACTCCCACTCGAGCTGAAGCTGTCGCTCTCACTATCCTCATCCCCCGAGTCCGAGTCAGAATCGTCCGACCCAACCTCATCGTCATCCACCTCGATCGCTCCGACCGCCGTGCGCCCTGCGCCTGCCCGGCCTGAGTACGGGGGCGAGCGGATGACAGGCGGCGGGCGGTAGTTGCGCACGTGTTTGCTGAGGTCTGCTTGCCGAGGGATACCGAGGAGGACGTGGAGGGTACCATTTTGATGGACCTTGATGAGCTCTTCGCGCTTCTTCAGCACCTACGTGTGAAGAAAATAATCAGTCAAAGTTCGATCCGTGGCCGGCAGAAAAGCTCACCTCTTTGGTGATCCCCATCACACCATTGAGGATACTCCACCGGTCCCCCTCGTCCCGCCTCAGCGCCGGTAACCGGCCAGACTGGACCCCCGCGAGTTCCTCGGCGCGCTCAAAAAGGTTCTTGCAGAGTATCTCGAACGCCCCGCCCAAGACGTTCTTGACCGACCGAATCCCAAACGATCCCCCTGATATATCGTTGTCTGCCACCATCGCACCCGCCATGTCAGCTCAACACTCATTAGGAGCCATGTCCAATTGCACAAGGATGAAGCTGAGCGAGACGCACTGTTGTCCTGCGGGTCCTCGATGCTCAGCAGGAACGGCTGGTTCTTCATCCACCCGCGCGATGCCTTGAGGTAGTAGAACCCGCCCCTGCGGATCGACACGCCCACCTCGTCGTAGTTGAAGTTGCGTCCGTAGAGCTCGAAAAACTCAACGAGGAGGGTCCCAAGGTTGGCTTCCGGGTTCATTTCTGACCGGCGCAGTTTCGGGTGGACCTGTAGCGGGGGGGCACAAAGTTGGTTTTAGATACGCTCATACATCGTCGAGGGAAAGAGAGCTCACCTGCATAAACGAGATGACGAGGCAGATGACAGAGTAACTCCCCAGGCCGCCGGTGAAGACCTCGTTCATGGAGCGCTGAGAGAGGAAATACTTAACGACGAGGATGAGCTGGCGCGCACCGGGGAGGGCCTCGAGGTATTGGTTGATGATCTGGTTGGCCGAGATACCGTTCACCTGGTTCAGCGAGATGTCCACATTTATATTGCCTGTGGACGAAGGGTGAGGTAATCTCAGCGCTGAACTGGGGGCGGGTCTGATTGGATCCCAGGCTGCTAAGCTCACCGATATTGGTGACAAATTTGATGATGGGCACCTTGGCGTTGGACAGGATGACGACCTGGCGGGCGATCTGGTTTCGGCGGATGCACCCCGCCATCTCTGTGAGCAGGCGGACACGGTTGCTCTGGGTGAACTGCTTGGTAGAGACGACTATGTCGATGTCGCTGTTGCCCAAATGCTAGCATCAGCCGACATTCCTATGGCCAACGGGGTGTTCGTTCATCTGGGACGGGACGGGACGTACCCCTGGGGAAGGTAGAGTTGTGTGAGCCAAGATCCAAACGGTGTGATCTCAGCATCGGGCCATAGCCCCTCGATAGAACGGGTAATCCACTCGATGACGAAGAGCCGGACTTCAAACTCTTCTGGGGTCGGCGAGACGTATTTGTAGAACGCTGCGATCTCCTGGTTCAAGCTGAGGTGATACATGTATGAGCTACACCGCGGGGGCAAAGACGAGAGAATTCAGCTCACAGATCAATCGAATCGTGCACCTCGTCCAGATCGACATGGGTTGTCCATGGTGCGTGCTTCTCCGCCGCCTGCTGCTCGACCTTCTTGGTCATCGGTCCATCTATCCCTCTAGGCTTCTGCGTCTGCGGGCCCCTGTACGCCCTGCCCCCTCCACTCCCACTTGCACCGTATCCAGTCGCCCTTCCACCTGTGATTGATGACAGCCTCTCACTCGCACCACTCGAAGACGGCCTCGACTCGTCCCTATCGCTAGCCTTGGGCTTGGGCGGCAGCTTCCCCGCGCTGGGCCTGCCCCCACCTTTACTGCTCTGTGCGTCCTCGCTCGCTGGCCCTTTCCCCCTCTGGCTCTTGCTCTTCTTCTTCTTCTTCTTGGCGGCAGCGGGAGTGGTCGGGTCGTCCGCCTTGCGTTTGCCCTTGCGCGTGCTGCCCAAGGCGGACGAAGCGTGGTTGTGCCCGCGCGAGGAGGATGGACCGACGCGAGAGGAGGACGAGTGGTTCCGGTTGCCGCTGTTGGCGAAATCGATGAAATCGGCCTGAGGGAGACCGCCCGAGTTGCGGTCCGCCATGGTTGAGTGTATCTTCCAAGAGGGCGAGGATGGTAGAAGTAAAAGACGATCAGCAAGCCCGGGTCCAAGGTGAGTGCGGCTTCAAGAGTGACACTTGCGTGCAGTGGATAAGAAATTGTTGTTAACCTGTCCTGCGGCTTATTAACCCGTACTCAACCTAGCTCTTGATTGTAGATAAAGTGTAGTCAGGCACCTATTAACGCACACGCCCGCGCCTCAACGTCTGCTATCACTCGTCACGAACGCAACAACGAGTCGTCTTGGGATACACTCGTCACTCAACTTCCACACAAACCTACAGCAAATCTTGTGAAGTACGAGCACTACACCTAGCCCACTCCACCTACTTCCCCTCACTTCCCTCTCCCTGCCTGGTCCACCACCCACCATTTCACCCCCACCCCCCATGATCGCGCCCGCCCGACGCCCCAAACGGTCACGCTCCCCCTCCCCTTCTTTCGAGCCAGACATCGCCTCGCCAATAAACCTCATTCTCAAGCGCCGGCGGCGTGAGGTTCTGGGGCTCGGTTCTGACCCTACTGGGCCAGACAGCCCAGCGCTCCGGTACGACCATGATACCTGGCCGCATCAAGAACACATTGGCGACGGTGGGAACTTCGCCGAGAGCAGCTTGGCGGCGCAGGTGAGAGCTGGGAACGGGGACAGCGCGGGGATAGGCATTGGCGTGGAGCGGCGAAGGACGAAGAACTGGGATAAGATAAACGCGCCAGCTGGGCTGGTGCGGCAAAATGGAGGATCTCACCCCCACCACCCCATGACGACCCCCGGAGCTACCCCGGTTGGTCATCCCACGCCGTCCCCTTCCGCGTACCCCCTCCCCACCCCAACGAGCAGCTTAGCATGGCCGCACGGACAGGACCCCCTCATGTCGTCGTCGCCGGTCCGTAACCAGCCGCCGTCGTCTTCGCCTTTTCGAGATACCATAAGGAGGGAAGCGGAAGACGCGGAGCAGGAGGAGTGGATGATGGATGAGGAAGAGATGAAGCGCGAATGGGGGGAGGCGTATACCGCCCAAAACTCGCTACTGTATAGTCTGGTATGTCGGATACCCGAAGTATATCTCGCCGATCCGTCGCTAACACCCAAGCAGCACCTGGCACGGCTCAACGCCCAGAACCGCCAACCCACACCCCCACATCACTCATCTTCCATGACCACCATGCAGCCCCAGCGCACCCCCATAAACTCATCCCAAACCCTATACCCCGCATCATCGCCTTACCCCTACCGTCAGGCTCATTCCTCTGTCTCTCCATTTACCCCCGCCCAACCCCCGCGGTCCTACGGACACGCCCACCCATACGGACACACCGGCAACGGGCACGGGCCGCTGGACTCGCCGGCAGTGAGCACCAGTAATGGCGGGGACGATGACATGGCGATAGAAGAGGAGTACAGCAGTCTGGAGGAGGAGGAGGTGAGGATGCGTTATGAGGAGACGAACAGGTTGTTGGGGGAACTCGCGATGGTTCGGCAGAGACGGTGGGGAGACGCCGGACCACGAGAGGTTTGACTCATTCAGAGTGGGGAGACTTAGAGGGGGAAGATTGATACCCTTGTTGTTGCGGTCAACCGCCTTGTAGCATTTTCCTCGTATGCCCCACCATGTATTGTAGATATTGACGTCTCCGACAGCTCCAATATAATTGACATATAGGAACGATGATACAACAACACGAGCAAACACCACGACATCTATACCAACCTCGCGCGATCCGTCTCTTCATGTGCTCGGCGCATCGCAACTGCCATTGCCGCAGCCATTTCACTCTCTCCAACCCCATCTTCTCCCTTTGTCCACCCCGTCACTCCCGTCCATGGCACAGCTGTCATCCCCGGTACCTCCTCGATCTCCTCCCTCCTCCTCCTTTCTCTGCACATCCCACACTCATCTGTCCACCTCTGACAGTCCTCCGCAATGCCGTTCCACCAGAACGTCTCCCCCAGCACCTCCAGCATCACCTCCGCAGGGTTATGCGCCGACATCCCAGCAGGCAGTGGCGTCTGCCATGGCACCGGGTCGAGGTGCGCGTCGGAGATGAGTTCGTCCCGGATCTCCCCGCGCGGCGGTACGAGCAGCGCGGGGTCTTCTTCCCCTATTGGGCGGAGGTACAGCAGCCCCACGTCAGAGAGCAGGAAATCGACATTCTCCCTACCCATGCGCAGGTCGCCGATAAGGGAGACGAGCTCGCAGTCTGTCGGGTAGGCGGCGAGCCACCGGACCGTCTCGGGGTCGAGGTCGAGGTCGGGCCCTTGGGTGGGGATGGTGAAAGGAGGGGCATCCGGGCCGTGATAAACGCCATCGAGAATGTGTGGATAAGCGGAGGCGGAAGCGGTGTCATGCAGGAAGGTGGGCTGGCGCGGGGCGAAGAAGGAGGAAGCGTTAGTTTGGCGGATGTGTTGCATGGGCTTGGAGGATGATGGGAGGAATAGGACAGAGGGGGAAGGGTCAGGAGGGGTGGTGAGAGTTGAGAGGTTCCTTTTCTACCATGGGGTGTCAGCTTGAAGAAAAGAGAGGGGGGGGGGGTGGATAGGAGGGAGACTCGCAATCTTTGTAAAGTACATGACGGAGACGATAGAGGTGTCAAGGGTCAAGATGAACGTCAGAAGAGGGACATAGGTGCCTCCCCTGTGTCGGCCGTCAGCTAACTAACCAACTAACCTCCTTGATCTCACAGAATGGTGGTAGAAGCTTGACCTACGCATAATGGACGTCTTCTGACCCCGTTCCCTCCGCCACATCTCTTTTGAACATCACAGCCATGACAAACTGACCGTCATTCCACCATCAATTACCTTGCCGCCAACTGTCAGCAGCGATAATAGTATTAACTCACAGTACCCAGTGACACTGCGCCAACCACCAACCCAAACACGGCAGCCACCGGTCCTCTCCTATGCGCCCACCACGCCCACCACACCCACGCATACCCCTCGTACGGCGGGCGCTCACACTTTACCCTCAAGTCAACTTCTGCCCTCGCCTCGCGCTCATGGGCTTTCTCGTCATCCGAAGACGGCGGAAGGTCGACGAGGTGAGAGTAAGGGGTGGATAGGATGAAGAAGAGAGAGAAGTGGAGGACGGCGTTTATGGATTGGAAGGAGGCGAGGAGCCAGGTGAAGGCTGTTAGAGCTGCTAGGAGAGAGGAGAGGTTGTCGAGGGATGAGCTAAGGGCGAGCGGTGAGTGTCTGCTGTGGAATCGCCTATACGGCGAGCAGCTGGACTTACGCGCCAGGAAGGACAAACGACCCAGACTTCATTTTGAAGTCTCCCGCGCTGTACCCATTACAAGTTCCCCCTCCCACACCCAGACGACACCACCCCCATGCCCCCAACCCTACCCCGTCTCCTGCCCCGCTTCCACCACCTTGACTCCCTGTGAACACCCGATTCCCAATCTTCACAAAAACACTCACAGCACTCGTGCTCACCCCACTCGCCACTGTCAGTAACAAAGCGCTCCCGAGCGCCAACACGGGCGAGATGAACGGCCGGTAGGTAAGGTAGAACTTGTATGGCGCCGAGAGGGTCTTGGTGGGTAAAGGCAGAGATGGAGAGTTAGGGAATCGGAGGGCTCGGTTTTGCGGTTTGCGCTGGGGAGGAAGAGTGTACCTCGCTGGAGCGACGGACATCCGTCCGAGACGGGCGTGGGCTTCGGGCGATAGGAGTTTCGCGGACCCCCCTGACCTGCGGTAAGTGTTGTTCTCTTGGTGAGGTGGGCCACCTATATCGGGGGTGCGTTGCGCAGCGTACGAACCGCGATGGCGCAGTGCTGATGGGTCTGAACGGTCGGCGAAGGGGTCGGGATTGGCGTGGGGGGGTAGTTGCGCTGTAACCGGCTTGGAGAGGTGATCGAGGTCGAGCACGGACGGTAACGTTGAGTGGCGGTCGACCATCTCTCGTGGAGTATCCCCTCGATACATCCCCTTTCCCGATTTGCTCTCGACAGACATACGGCCCTGATACACCCCCGGTGTCATCTCTCCAGGGCTGTCCACGTATACTGATCCTGCCCCTCCTCTGGCATCGTATCCCACACCTTCAGCAGGGGCGGAGAGTCGACCCCTCCATAGGAGAGACGGTACCCACTCCTCGTTCTCCTTGATACCATCGAGATTCCTGGTACCATCGGTCGTGGGCCCCGCCCAAGACGAATGCGACCACCCCGTCGCAGTCGTCTGGGGGTGTCCCCAATCTGACCGCCGGTACAGATCCCCCTCATACTCATCGTCGGACTCTTCCACCCCTCCAAAAGGATCCTCCACTCTCTTCGTCGCGTTTAGCGGCGCTGCCTTCGGGATCGGCGGTACAGGCGGGATGGGTTTGTCACTGCCCCCCTTATGCTTAGCGTGATAGCTAGGCTGGGACCACGATGTGTCGAGCTCGGAGCCGGTCGGAGGGCCAGCAGTGGAGTACTGGAAAGGTTGGTACGCGGGGTCGTCGAGCTCGTATGAACGGGGGGAGAATTGGGAGTAGGTTGTATCCGGTCGGCGGCGGAGGGGAGAGGTCGGGAGGGTGGGGAGGGCGGTGGTCGGTGGGTAGGACGATTGGGAGTCTCGGTATGCCATTGTCGGGGTTGATGCTCGGCAACCGAGTTCGAGACCTATGATTGGAAGAGGGGCGTGAGGTATATATCGTGTAGAGCACCTCTAATGGCACCAGCCAGGGCCAGCGCAAGTCGACGGGGTGGAGCCACAAAGGACAGTGGACAAAGGTGTGGGGTGGTCAAGGGTGTGGATACTACTTCGGCGTTCATACAGGGGCGAATTGGCAGTCCTTCCGCCAGGAGATGCTGCAGTACAGCATACTTCCTGTCCCTTCTGTTTGACACTACTCTTTTTGAGGCTCGATATCTTACTTGGAACCGAGGGGACTGATTCTTGTCGTGTTGACGACCACCGGGAGAAGGAGTATTCAGCCTTGAGGTCTACGACGAGGAAGGGAGCTGCCGTTAGCATTCGGGTACTGCTAAGCCCCTGATGACAGCTGAGGACTGGCCGGCGACGCTTCGTGAGTAACCAACACCCCCCCCCCCCTGGATATCGCGAGTGGACCGTTCTCGTCTACCAGATCATATTGAAGCCCTTCGTCTTCTGTGTGGTGATAGTAGCAGCCATGCAGTACATCGCGGGCGGACGCCATACCATTCAATTTTGATTGCGCTCGCTCCATCTAATTATTTCCAGTCCGCACGACACCCCCTCTCCCCCCGCCTACTCCTTGAGCGGCTCAATGTCCACATTCGGACCGTAGGGAACAATCCTGTTCGGGTTGATCTGTGTGTGCGAGTAGTAGTAGTGCTCCTTGATGTCTGCAGGCCTTGTGTCAGCTGCAGCTCTACTCCCGCACCGCCTTACAACTCACGTTCAAAGTCTGTCGTGTCCTTGAAAGCGGGGTTCTTCCAGTAGAGGCGCTGGAGCCACTTGTGGAGGTATGGATAGTTGTGTCGGACTAAAATGAACATTAGCAGTTTGGCCGAGAGAAATCAGACAGGATCACTCACTGAGACCAAAGTTGCACTTGAAATGCACGTAGTAGACAGGGTCGTAGCGGACGATGGTGGTGTAGAGCCTGCACGTTTGGTCAGCCGAATGCCGAAGCCAGTAGAACGGTGCTAGATCGTGCACTCACCGTACATCGGCCTCGGTCAGCTGGCCACCGATCAAGAACTCCCTGCCGTCACTCAAGAGATCCTCAACCTTGTCCAGCGACGCAGCCAACACCTTCACCGCCTTCTCATACGCCTCTTGGGTCGTCGCGAACCCGGACTTGTAAACCCCGTTGTTGATCCCATCGTACACCCACGCGTTGAGCTCGTCAATCTCCTTCCTCAACGCCTCGGGGTACAAGTCTAGCTCCCTCTTCTCCCCAGACGGCAGCTGCTCGTTGAACGCAGTGTTCAAGAACCGGATGATTTCGCTCGACTCGTTGCTTACGATCGTCTCGTTCTTCTTGTCCCAGATCACCGGCACGGTGAAGCGCGCAGAGTAGTTTGGCTCGGCTTTGAAGTAGATGTCGCGAATGTGAGAGAGGCCGTACAGCTGGTCGGCAGTGGCGTTGGGGAAGGTCTGGTTGTTATGCTCGGAGGCAGGAGCGGGTGTGGCAGAGGCAAGATCTTTTGGGACGAAGTGCCAGCCCTTCTCAAGCATGTGAGGGTGGACCACAGAGACATCTGCACGGCGCCTAGTTAGCCGGGTTCAGTAATATCCATGTACAAATGACCCACCAAAGAAGTCTTCGAGACCCTTGAGTTTACGCACAATCAACGTGCGGTGAGCCCACGGGCACGCCAAGCTAACGTAGAGGTGGTATCTCCCTGTGTATACAGCTGTAAGCGATACGACCAAATGGTGAAGGCACCAGTGTTGCTCACCTTTTTCCGGGGCGAATTTCCCTCCGGGCTCAATAGCCTCTCTAAAAGAGCTGACCTGGCGGACGAAAGCGCCGGTCTTGTCAGCCCAAGAGGTGATCTTCTTCTCGGTGCTCATGTTGCGTGTGATGCTGAACTGTCGTGGTAGTGCTTTTGGTACGAGACGGGAGGCGAGCATAAGAGTGTGGCGGGGAGCTGCTGGATGGGTGCACAGAGAGTATATATACCCATACGGCGGGGGATGACGATCTCGTGTGCCGTGAGCCGGGCTGAGAACCGTTTGTAAGCGGATGGGCGTGCCTGGCCTGCATATACAAATCCCCGCGGCCGTTGCTTAGCCATGACGTAGTCGTCACACTCCAATTTCTAATCCGATTACCTCACTCTTCCCCTTGCTTTCTCCTCTTTCACTATCGCCACCATGACCACCCTCATAGACATCCCTTCCTGCAGTGTGTTCCACATCCCTACCCCGACCGCCGAACCCCTGCCGCTCTCCGCCGGCGACCTCACCCTCACCCTCATCCCAGCTAGCCCGCCCACCAACCCGCTCCCGACCGTCACCCTCACCGTCGGCGCGTCATCTTTCCCATTGCTCGCCGACGCACCGGTCCAGCGAGTCCAGAGCAAGGAGGAGCACCCGAGCTATGCGTTCTTCCCCAAACCCCTCAAGGGAGGCACGGCCGTCGGGCAGGTGAGGATCAAGCTGAAGGACAGGTGAGTCAAGGCGATGCTGCTACCCCGGAGAACTTGAGACGGCTGACTCGACTCGACAGCAAGAACCAAGGGGAGTGGGAAGCTACGGAGGCAATCGCACAGAAGTTTGAGCAAATCCTCAAAGAGAGAAATCTGTGGAATGAGACGAAGCTTTTTGTGAACGACGAGTACGAGACCGGCGGGGAGGTTCCCAGACGCTGGGGCGAGACGTTTGCGGAGGCTGTTGTCGGAGCTGGGCATTCTGTGGCTAGCCGGTTACACGCTTACACTGAGCGGTAGGCTGTTGGTCTAGTCACACAACCACGTGCTTTAGCTGACCATGCACCTGCCGCAGCCACATCGTCCAGACCAATCCCGAGCAGTCCGCTTCACCCCCTGCCACCACCGCCAACGCGGCCGGCTCCCTTAGGCAGACCACCTCTTCGCTTGGCTCAGCCGCCGACACCGGCGCCACCTACCAGTCGGCACAGCCTGTTGCGCAGAAGGACACGAATGACTTCAAGAAGTTTGCAGAGGACGGATGGGAGCAGGTATCGTTCGCGGCCAAGGGTGTGGCTAGTGCCGCGACGACTGTCGGTGGGGCGCTGAGTGCGAGTGCCCACAAGTCAGTGGGAAACAACCTTTGACCGGAGGCCGGTGGTGTCGCACAGGGTGAGCTTTGTGAACGACTTCACCTGATATAAGCTCACCCCTCCACAGACATCGGCCAGTCTGGATCCAACATCGGCTCCACAGGCGTCTCTGCATGAGATCCCACCAATATTGTGCCGACTGGAGCGGGAACTGGGCTTTCCCCAAATAAACCCTGGAGGAGTAAGGTTCCAATATATATGAGAAAGGGAATATCAAACACGGCGACATCGTAACCAATAATTGAGGCGGAGCATCTATAGTTTTAGGTTACGCCGAGGAGCAAGAAGACGCAAAACACAGTTGTCAAGCCACACCATAACAATGATGCCATCAGACTAGAATAATACAAATCATCCTAGCGGCTCAGCGATTATAATATAGACAGGTAAAGACGAGGAGAGTATACGGGCCAAAGCAGGGATGAAGAGTAGCCCATAAGATCATGGGACAACCAGCCGTCACGTTCCTCAAACCCTGGTAGCGTGGGGTGGGTGGCTCCGGCCCGAGCCATACCATCCTGCTTGACTGGGATAGAGACCTGACGCCACTGACATATACGTCCTTACCAACCAGAACGGTCATACTTTGGACTGAACGACACCCGAGCTCTCTTGTTAGGCCCCAACGCCCTGGGACCCACCCTCACTCCTTCCCCTTCGGCCTCGTCGGCTTTGGCCAGAGGAGCAACCGCCGGCGTTGTTGCATTGCTCGTCAAGGTCCTGGCCTGGTGTAGCCGCTTCAACAGTTCGACATTCTTCTCCGCCTTGTCCGCTCTCTTACCTTCTACCGACAGCTGCACATCCAGCCTCGCTTTCTCGATCTTCAGCCTGCCGCTCTCCGCCAGGGTCCGCTCGAGTTCCCCCTTCGTCTCTCTCAAGATTGTCTGAAAGGCATATCTCTCCTCGACAAGCTTCTTGTTCTCCGTGGCGTAGTACTGAAGCTGCCAGCGCAGTCCCGCCATCTCCTTGTGGAACGCTCTCCTCTCAGTTATAAGTGTCTGGGTGTGCTGGAGTCCGCTATTGACGTTGTCGTCGATCGCAGACTGGGCGAACTTGACATTCGACTCCTGCTCAGTTCTAGCGTGCATCAAAGCTAAGCGGAGACGAGAGTTTTCGAGCTCGAGACTTTTGATTTTGGAAAGCGTGTCGTTCGCATCGATCCGGACCTGCAGTGGTGTCTCAGAGTCGAGGGAGAGGTGTATTGCTGGAGAGGTAGATGGTAGAGGTGGTGTGGCGGGACGCGGTGTTACGGGGCGGGCGCCTTCTGAGATGGGAGGAGATGTTACTCGAGAAGACCGGCGCATGGCGGAGGGGTGGGCAGGGCTTGTAGAATCGGAGTCCGAACCGTTATTGCGGAATGCGGTTTGGTGTTTGGTCATTCCGTTGATGGATGGTGGTTGCGAAGAGGGCGAGCTTTCTGTTGATGTTGATGATGGAGTCACGTCAGTCCTACGCTGATGTCGGGTTCCGGGGAGCGACTTACTTTGTGGTTTGCTAGAAGTGAAGTGTGTGAAGGAAGAGACGAGGTGAGAGAGACTCTTTTGCATTAAAAATGCCTGACGGAGTCTGGTCCAGCACCTCCCGACAACTGGCGGATAGAGGACAATGGGAAGAAGAAATTCTTCTTTCCTGTGCGAGTTCTTACATATCATGTCTATGTATGTAACCGTTCTATGCAAGTAACAACAGAGGGAGATTTGTGGACTATGCGCTCGGCTTCCAGACTGCATACATACTGCTACCCTCTACGTCCCAGTGCAGATCAGCGTTTCTTGTAAGATGTCAGCGGCATGTAGTGGTAGTGGTTATGATGAGATGATACAGCGCCCGTTTCCGCCCTAAGGGTAATGTACCTTCCAAAAGGTGAACGCTTCCCAATTCTCCAACCCTCAATGCTTGATGTATACATGCACCAAGATGCCCAATAACCCCAAACTATGCAAACTATGCAATGATATAAGACAACCCCCACCATCGCCGCACCTCTACTCCGCTGCTGCTGCTGCCACGACCGCCGCCGCAGCTAGCCCATCACCGCCCCCGAGGACACCTTCCCAGAACTCCTCTGGAAGGTCCCCAAAGTCATCGAATACCTCGTCCCCGTATTCGTCGCTGTCCTGCTCTTCCTCCTGAGCATTATCTGGCCCTGTCGCCCAGCCCGCGGGCCCACCCCCTACGCCGTCCTCTGTGCCGTTATCCTCTGCTTCCAATACCTCCGCCGCCCTAGACTCTCCTCGTCGCTTCTTCATATTCTCCACCGCATCCGCCGCCTTGTAGCTGCCCGGCAAGGAATGCACCCCGCTCGAAGTTATAACATAGTCGACGGTTCCGCTCGGTCCGAAAGGTGAGAACACGACGTGCATCTGCCGGATCAGCGTCGGCTTCAACTCGTCGACCGCCACCTCCATCCCCAACTCTGCCAGCCAGCCTCTTCCGCCCTCCCCCTCGGGCTGGCTTTCACTCGGCCGCCGCCGCTTCGCCGGGCGCAAGTCTGACTGGTACAGCATCCGCCGCCTCCCCGTCCGAGAAAGCATGACGCGCACGTTCACGACATTCGCCCAGACGAGCCCCAGACTCGCCTCTTTCTTGAGCGTCTCGCTCTGGCCTGAGAACCACCGCGCCTGGGTAGCGTAGAGCATCGGCGGGTCCCCGCAGCCCATACCCGGCCCGAAGGGCTGTGTCTGCGCCCACCCGCTGCTGGGAGGAGTGCCGAGTACGCTGGGGGCTGACAGGCCGCTGGATGTGCGAGAGAAGACGTCCGAGACCTGATTGATGACGACGACTGCGAGATCGTAGTGCACGGCGAGGGACTTGACGAGGTCTGTGATCGTGTATAAGTGCTTGGACCGTTCCGTGAGAGACGTGGAGGACGGGGCGCTTGGTTTATCCGAGAGGGAGTTGGAGCCGCCGCGGAAAAGTGCGGTGAGGGAGTCGATGATGATAAGCCGAATGGGCTTGGGGCGCTTCGGGGGTGGCTGGTGGGAGGACGAAGCGGATGTGGAGGTAAAGGTGGATGTACGCGGGCGAAGCCGGGACTCGAGAAGAGGAGGGACAGCGTAGTTGAGCGCATGCTGGAGAGCATCCACATCGGCCACGCGGTTGGTCAGGACCTCATCCAGCAGCCCTTTGACCCGCATGTCCGTCGCGCCCCCCCCCTCACCGAGTCCTTCTCCCTGCTCGTGCGTGGCCAGCAGAGACTTTGCAAGCTGCACAAGCCTGTCGGTGGACAGATCCCTCTCCGATGTGAGGATGAGTGACCCGCCGGGAGAGGACGAGAGGGAAGGGAGCTGGGATGAGAGGGCGAGAGTGAGGGCAAGGTGGGATTTGCCAGCGGCACTGTAGAACGGCTGCGCGTCAGCCTCGACACTGTTGTAAACAAAGTAAAGAGTTCACGCACCTTTCCCCTGCTATCTCATAGAGACACCCTCGCCGTAGCCCCCCTCCCAAACACCGGTCCATCCCCTCGTCACCCGTCGATATCCACTTTCCCCTCTCTCGTTCTCTCCCCTCTCCCTCCACCGTCTCTTTCTCCCCACCACCATCGGCCCCACCACCTCTCAGCCCTGGCTGCTCGCCTCCGCCCGCCTCGTTCCGTACGGCCGCACATCCCATCGCATCCTCATCCAACACAATATCGCACCGCCGCACCTCTGGGACTGCCCCACGCGCGACGGCACGTACGAGATCCTGTGCGAACGGGATCTTGCATTTGAGGAGGTCGGCGAGGCGGGGTAGGGGGGTGAGAAGGATAGAGGACGCCGTGAGGTTTTCTATATCGGCAAGTATCGATGTGGGGAGAGAGGCGAGGTGTTTCAAAGGGATCATGGCGAGGGAATAAACAAGAAATACCGAGCTGGTCAGCGACGCCAATCGTTTGAGCTTCACGTGTAACTTACCTCTATTGGCAGCCTCGAGCATTTCCTTCGGCAAGCCGAGGGTTTCCAAGGGACACGACGCGAACGACATTATGGTATTCGCATGGCGGGGAGGTTTGCCGGGCAATCGTTTTGTGTTGTTTGACGGATAAAGAGCAAGGAGAATGGGAAGAATGAATTGATGATACAGCTGAGTACGCGCGCTTCAAGCCGTCGCGTCAACTTTATCTCCCTGGCAGCTGAATCAATCGTACTGATCCAACACCAAGTCGCTTCTTCTGGGTTCTCAAATCTTCTGCGTTCGACGACATGGCCGGTGGATGCAGCACAGAGAAAGCGAGACAAGATGTGCCGGTTGAACAGACTGCATTTTACTTCTTTTCTTCTACACTACTGCACTACAATCGCGTGCCTACACCGTTGCTATGCCATCCACCGTCCTTGCACGCGCCCCTTATACCTATCGTGACAAAATCTCTCGGAAAAAAATGAAACAAAGAAACCTATAGAATGGGGGGTATCACACATGATGGAAATCGTTGATATTTTTTGGGGGGAGAATGTGGGGGAGCAGAGTGTTGAAGCTCATGCTATGCTAGAGGATGGGGAGGGGGGGAAGAAAGGTCGAGAGAGATACGCTTAAGCGTAGGTCTCACGGGCCCATCGGGCAGCCGCGACGAGGTTGGCAAGCGACTCCTCGGTCTCCTTCCAGCCACGGGTCTTGAGACCACAGTCGGGGTTGATGATCAAAAGATCAGCGGGGAGAACCTCAGCCATGGCGGCGATACGGTCCTTGATCTCCTGCTCCGAGGGGACACGCTGTGAGGGTATTGTCAGCTACCGTCGTTACTTGCAGATTGGGGCGAAGGACAGCTTACAGGAGAGTGGATGTCGTAGACACCCGGCCCGATCTCGTTGGAGTACCCGTGGGACTTGAAGACATCAAGGAGCTTGAGGTCAGCCTTGGAAGCCTCGATCGAGATAACTGGAATGGTCAATGTCAGCGACCCTCTTCTAGACGTCACTGGGGGGACAAAAAAACTCACCGTCAGCGTCAAGACGCTGGATCGAGGGGAAGATGTCCCCGAAGTCGGAGTAGCAGAAGTGGGAGTGGACCTGGATGTCGTCCTCAACGCCCGAGGTGGAGAGACGGAAGGAGTCAACCGCCCAGGTGAGGTAGTTGTCCCAGTCGGCCTTCCTCAGGGGGAGACCCTCACGGATAGCGGGCTCGTCGACCTGGATGGCCTTGATGCCGGCCTTGGCGAGGTCGACAACCTCGTCGCGAAGAGCGAGCGCGAGCTGCTTGGACTGGATCTCCTTGGAGATGTCCGCACGAGGGAAAGACCAGTTAAGGATCTGTGGAGAAAGCGGTTAGCTGCTGTCAACAAGGCGGAGAAGGTGACGGGGTAGCTCACGGTGACGGGGCCGGTCAACATGCCCTTCATGGGCTTGTCGGTCAAGCTCTGAGCGTAGGCGGACCACCTGACGGAGAGGGGAGCGGGGCGGGAGACGTCCGAGACAACGATAGGGGGACGAACGTAACGGGACCCGTACGACTGGACCCAACCAAGCTGGGTGAAGATGAATCCAGTGAGCTGCTCGCCGAAGTACTGGACCATGTCGTTACGCTCGGGCTCGCCGTGGACGAGGAGGTCAAGTCCAACCTTCTCCTGGAAGTCGACAACGCTCTTGATCTCGTTCTCCATGGCCTTCTCGTACTCCTCCTTGGTGATCTCACCCTTGCCGAACTTGGCACGGGCGACACGGATCTCCTTGGTCTGGGGGAAAGAGCCGATTGTGGTGGTGGGGAACTTGGGGAGCTTGAGGTGCTTCTTCTGGGCCTCGCGACGGACAGGGAAGGGAGACTTGCGCTTGAGCTGCTCCTCGGTGATCCCCGCGACACGGTCACGGACCGCAGAGTCGGAGGTGCGCTCGAACTCTCGTCGGGCGGCGATGTCCTTGGTGTTCTCGGCGAACACGGCGGACTCAGTGCCGTTGAGGGCACCGGCAAGAGCGGCGACCTCCTCGCACTTCTCCTGGGCGAATGAGAGCCAGCTCACCTGCTCAGGGGTGAGCTTGGTCTCAACCTTGAGGGTGATGGGGGTGTGGAGGAGCGAAGAAGAAGTGGAAACGAGGACACGGTCGACACCGAGCTCAGCGACGGCCTTCTCGGCGATCGCCTTGCTAGCCTTGAGGTCGTTCTTCCAGATGTTACGGCCAGAGACCACACCAAGCTCGAGCTTGAGCTTGGTGGGCTTGATGGCGGCAATAACCTCGTCGACCTGCTTGGGCTCGCGGTCGACATCGAGGTGGAGACCAGCGACGGGGAGGTCCTTGAGGAACTCGATGGACTTCCCGACACGGCCGTAGGCGGTGGTGATAGTGATCTTGGGAGCGACGGGGGCAAGAGCCTCGTACACCTTCTTGAAAAGGTCACCCTGGGCCTCAGCCTTGTCGAGGACAAGGATGGGCTCGTCAAGCTGAACCTCCTCGACGCCGGCCTCCTTGAGCTGGGAGAGGAGCTCCTTGTAGATGGGGATGAGCTTGTCAAGGAGGTCAAGGGGCTCGAAGTCGGCAGGGGCGTCACGGGCCTTTCGCACGAGCGAGAGGTAGGTAATGGGGCCGAAGAGGACGGGACGAGTGGTGATGCCAAGAGCCTTGGCCTCCTCGTACTCGGCGAGGGCCTGGTTCTGGTTGAGCTTGAACTCGGTGGAGGGGGAGTGGTCGACCTTCACAACGTGGTAGTTGGAGTCGAAGCTGTAAAAACAAACGTGTCAGCAAAGAGTCCTAAAGCACGGGCCACCAATAGAATTGTGCGGATGGTCAACTCACAACTTGCCCATCTCGCAGGCAACGACGTCAATGCCCTTCTCACGGTCCTGACGCCCACGGCCCATGGCTAGAGTTAATGTCAGCTTCGTAACCTCGAGGCGCTGTCTCCAGCTGACTCCAGCTGACTCACCGAAGTAGGTGTCGAGGGGAGAGAGCTTCTGGGCGACGTATCGCTCGGGGATCACACCGAAGTTGAAGGAGTGGTCAAGGAGGTGGTCGTAGAGAGTGAACTCGCCACTGTAGACCGCACAAGTCAACTCCAGTCCCGCACAACTGATATGGAACTACGTAGAAACGCACCTGGGGATGACATCGACACCAGCGTTCTTGATGGACTCCCATCGCTCCTTCCTGACGCTCTTGGCAACCTCCTGGAGCTGCTCAGCGGTGGACTTGCCGGCCCAGTAAGACTCAATGGCCTATGAGGTGGATTGTGAGCTCGTTGCAAGATATGTGAGGGGGGGGGGGGTAGACGATTTGGGGCCCGGCCTATCCCCCCAATGGGATACGAAAGGGTAGACTGACCTTCTTGACGGATCGGTTGGTACCGACACGGGGGTAACCGAGGACAGCACTTCGGGCGGACATAGTGTGTGTATGTGTTTTTGAGAGAGGGGGGGATGGGGAAGAGACGAGATGGGGAAAAGAAAGAGAAGGAGAAGAGAAGGGAGAAGGCTGGGGGGGGAATTTGCGGAGGCCTGCCATCGAACGATCCAAAAAAATCAGGGTAGCACGCCATTATTGTGGACTTTTCCTGACGTGGCTTATCCACCGGTCGTCAAACATCGAACATAACCCTGCTATCACCCCAAATCCTATTGTAACTTCCCTTTAACTTCCCTTAATTAAGTGCTACTCTCCGCGTACGTACCTTCTGTCGGCAACGCCAGCGAGGCACAGCGCGGCTCGTGGCGGGCAATCCGCGAACGTGTCTCGACACTCGAGGGCCCCGATCCCGCTCGAGGCGGCGTGAAGGACTCAAGGTGGGCTTGGACTAGCGGAAGGTCGAGACAACAGAGAAGGGGAGCAGGATGCAGTCTGCAAATGTATGTTTACATGAGTGTCTAAGCCCCCGGCAGACAACATGGATGCAACCCCTACTCCGCCTTCGCCTTCTTCCGCGCTGCATCCTCCTCCTCCTTGGCCCGCTTCCTCGCCAGATATCTCTCCTTCGCTTCCAACCTTTTCCGCTCCGCCTCTCCGTTATCCCCCTCTCTCCTCCTCTTCGCCTCCTCCTCTTCTTTCCTCTTTGTCTCCTCCTCATCTCTCCGCTTCTTCTCCTCCAACTCCCTCATCTGCTCCCCCAGCCGCCGCTTCTCCCGCTCCATCCTCTCGCGATGGCTCGCCGCGGACCCCACGGCCCGCGAGACATAAGCACTTTCCTGCGCGGCGCCACCCCGCGAGGCAGTTGACGATGCGGGAAGAGCAGCCGAGGGCTTCTTCATGATGTTCAGCCCGGCCTTGAGGAGGGACCGCTTGTCCACCACCTCGCCCTCGTCATTGATCTCCACCTCCTTGCCCGTAGCCTCGTCTATCCGCGTCGATCCGGCTATGCCCTTGGAAGGAGCCGAGACGGACGCAGAGCCAGAACCAGAGGCCGAACCGGAAGCCTTGGCCTCCTGCGCGAGGAAAGGGTCGTACTCCTCTTCGTCGTCGAATTCAGGCTTGGGCGCCGCAGTAGGCGGCCGGATGGCCAGGGACGGGCCAATCGGGGGCTTGGTGGTGGCAGCAACCGCAGCAGCGTGCTTGGTCTCTTCCGAGTCGAGCATGTTTTTGTAGAAGGAAGTAAGACCTGGGCCTTTCTTGCCATTCCGGAGAGCCTCTGAGACGAACCATCAGCGTGCTGTGTGTACGGTCTACAACGAACTCGAGACAGCACTCACCCTCTCTGGCCTTCTCCTCCGCCTCCGCTTTTCGCACTTCCTCCATCTGCTTCTTGTATGCCTCTGTCACGAACTTCTCCTTTCCGTCAAACTCGTCTCCTTCCTTCTCTCTCTCCCTCTCCAGCATCTTCTCCTCCGCACGCAACTTGTCCAGCTTCCTCGTCTGCGCCGACGCCAGAAAGCTCTCAATATACTTTGGCTTCCGCTCCTCACTCTCAGCCTTTTTCGCGTCGTCCGCCGCCCGTTCAGCTTCCTTCATCCGGTCATAATGAGTGTCATAGTCAAAGATTGACTGGTCGACAGCTTGCGCTGCGGCCTGCGCCCGCCGCTCCGCCCGGGAGATCTGCGCAGACTGGTGCACGGCAGATTTCTTGCCACGCGATGGCCCGGCGAGGACATCGGGAGGAGGGGCAGAAGTTTCCTCATCATCAGAATCATCTGCGAAGAGGGAGGCGGAGGGGGCTTTGGACAAGTGGGCTTTGGCTTTGGGGGCGGAGGATGGGGCGGACTTGGCTTTGGCCATGAGTAGCTCGAGGTTGGATTTGGGGGCAAGGCCGCCGGCGGGTTTCTCTGTGTTCTTCCCGCCGAAGGAGAATGAGAACTTTGCTCCGTTAGACGACATCTAGGAGGAGCTGTACACCGTAGCGGTGGTTATGCAGTCTGAACGAGCGCTTGCAAGATACGAGGGCCTCTTGACTGTTTAGTGAAGACCGACGAGGAGAAGGAAGACCGCTGGTGCTTCTTGAGTTTTACGTAATCATGTGAGTGCCTATCTGATTACTCATACGTCATTATTGAACCCTTGTTAGTCTGCTGTGCTGTTGGCTGCGTTTTCTCGTCCCCGTTCCCCGCCCACAAAGCTTTCTCTAGGTTCATTCTCACGATCGTGGTTGTGCAATTGCATCCCCACCAGCCCCATAAGCTCCACTGTCCCAAATCACCCCCGCCACCCACACAGCGTCGACAGCCCACCAGTACAGCTTCTCACTTCACCATGCCCTTCACCTGTATGTCGCTCCTCCATACGCTCTCTGCTTTCCCACATTTAGTTTCGGCACCCTGATCACTCCCCATGTAGACCACAAGCGAATCACTATCATTCCCAAAGTGAGCTTCGATGTGGCCCCCAGCCAAGATGTCAGTTAACGTGATTGCGCCCTTTCCAGTTCTTGTATATAAACATCAACGGTGTGTCGTCATGAGCAGCCATGTAGAGCTCGAGAAGCACAGTACCAATAGCAGTCAAGGAGCTAATATATATTTTCTCCTGTAGGGAAGCGCTGGAACTTCCAGTTCGGCAGCGGTCACTTGCGATACAACACTTAAGCACCGGGCGACGAGCATTATACACCTTGGCGGTCGCGGCTGTTCTCGGCGTTGGATTTGGATAGGCGCATTAGGTGAGTCCTCTAGAAATGCTCTAACTTGGTGGCGTGCTGATTCTGTACACACTCAAATAGACGGTGAATGTTTTCCCGACAGTAGACGCACATAACATGGCATGATACCATATGATTGATAAAGAGTCTCAAGAACCCAGCTCAAGGCAGATTAGGCTATCATCACATCGTACAACATCTAAGACGCTCTCCTTCCCTCCCTCGCCCACTACCGCGCCCATTCCACCCTTATCGACCACGCAGATTATCATAGCAAGTTCAACGCTCGTCATCGGTGGACGGCAGGCTGTGTGCCTTTTTGAGAGGAGATGGGAGTTTGGCTGTTCATTATAGTATCAGCATCCTGTCTGGCTGAGGAGCATACCCGGTCTCACTCACGAGCATACGCCATCGACTTGCGGCGGGCATCTGCAACGGCCAGGACTACACCCCGCGTGTCAGGATCTCCTTTCAATTGCTCGCGTAGCTTGGGGACTGGACTCACGCGCAGACTTCTTGTAGCTACTAGGCCCCGATCCCTGCGACGCCGCCAAGCTCTTCGGTTCCATCGACTTCCTCCTCTGCAACGTGAATCCCGTGTCAATACAATACTTGTCCCTTCAATTTGGCTTATCCTTACTCAGACCTGAACGCCAACTCACCTTATCAAAGACGCTCTCGTCGCTCACATCCACCGCATACCGCTCCTCCTCTTGCTTCCTCCCAGCCTTCTTGCTATCCATCACCCACTTGATCCCAACGATCAACGGCTTTGCGTCCTCCTGCCGCCTGTACCAATTGAGCGTCGCCGGGCGACCGGATTTGTAAATGATGTGCGTGCATGAGGGTGTCGGGCGGGTGAGGACCTGCACCCACGAACGTCAGTGTATGACACAGTTCCTGTCCCGGCGTCATCAGAAACGTACCTTCGCCCCAGCAGCCTTAAGTATATCCGCAAACACCTGCCCCGAATCCGTCCCCTCACTAGTCCTCACATCCACAAAAGCCACAACCCCCGAAAAGCACTTGCTCCCGTCCCTCGAGCTCAGCATCCCCAAGATACTCTCATTCCCTGCCCCTGGTCCTCCTGCAGCAACCTCGCCCCCAGCAGACACAGAGAGGGAGATGTCTCCCACACTGGCGGCTATGGAGCTCCTGGGTCGATGTCCTGCGAGAGAGAAACGAGGTGCCCCGGTGGATGAGGGGGCAGAAGTCGAAGCGGAGAGATTGCTAGGGCGATCGGAGAGCGCCTGGTCAGCAGGCCCCGTGATCGTCACTGACGGCACTACCGACATTCTCCTTTCCGCCGTTGCCGATACCTGCTGTTCGGCAGACGAACCAGGGCCAGCGGACCCGGAGAGGCGCTTCTTCGCCTTGAGCTTTTCGAGCGCCTCGCTAAGCCCCGCAAGAGACTGGGACGTCGCGTCAGACATGCCCTCCCTCCTTGAGGTACTCGCACTCAGCCGGGGACGGGGCAAAGGCGCAGACACAGACCGTTGGGACGGCCCGCTCGTGCTGCTCATACTAGTGGCGGGGAGAGTATCCTCGGGGATTACGATAGGGGGGTGGGAGGAGACAGATCGAGATGGGATGATCGGGTTGGAGACCATTCTGTTCGTAGGGCGGGCGAGGGGACCCGATCCAAGAGAGGAGGGGTAGGACGGTTGGCGCCTGATGGGTGACGAGGAGCGGCCAGGGGTGCTCGCCCCGTCAGCATTGGAAGATACCATGTTGGGCCGACTGGACGGCCGCCGTTCGGCTAAAGCCCCGACTCCGAGGCCCATGGCCTGCCTCTTGATAGTGGAAGAAGGAGCGACAGGCTTGACGGGCTTGTCGGTGGAGGTCACGAGGGCAGCGGCAGCGGCTGCAGAGGGCGGACGGGTGCTAACAGGTATGCGGCTGGGTGGCCCCATGAGTGACCTTGCCGAAGTAATCCTGCGCAGCTGTGGCTGCTCCGCCGGGGCATCTATGGTAGGTGCCGCTGCAGAAACGGGCGTTGGCGGCGCTTGAGCAACCGCCGGGGCAGGCGCCGCTGCTGGCGTAGAATCCACCGCCATCTCCGGTATGACCACAGGAGGCTTTTCGTCCACTGCCACCATCTCCACATCCTCTTTCGCCTCCGCACTCCCCGCACGCACCGCGTCCACCTTCATAGGTGATGCAGTTGATGCCTTCGCCTGCGGTTGAATAAAGAAACCGTCAAGTGTAGGCTGCCTCTCCCTCACTACTTTGGCTGCGTCCGCGATCCTTCTCCCTGTCAGAGGGGAGTTCACGTTTCTGGCAATATGCGAAACGGGGGTGGAAGGTACCGGCACAACGGTTGCACTGCTCGCGGGCTGTTGAATGCGAGCGGGGAGCGTCGTGATAGACCCGAGACGGGCTTCTATCGGGGCAGACCGAGGCGTAGCCGGCCCGGCGGCAAGGCCTGCGGTCCTCAGAGGCGAAGTTGACGGTGTCGTCCTAGCCATTACCCCCAACATTCCAGTCGGGCTCCTGGGCGCCACAGCATCCGTTAACACCACCTGATCCGCTTGGCCCGGCCTCTCCCTCATCCTTGGCGGGGTAGGAGGCCGAGCCACGAACCCCGCTGGGCCCCCCTCAAAGCTATCCTCATCCATAACGTCGTCGGCTACCACCGAGTGACGCTCCCTGGCACGTGGTGGCGTCGGGGGGCGGACTACGATTCCAGATGGGGGAGAGTTGGGCTGACTTGTCTCGTTGATGTTGACGCCAGCATTGCCAGCAGCGACGCCGCGTTCTGTGCGCCGCATGCCTTGGCGGAGGATGTCCCTTGCGGGCGTCGGCGGCGCAGCCAGCATGTTCTGCACAGGCGTGCAAGCCGGAGAGACTCCAATGGCCTTTGGATCCCTCTGTAGGTTGAGGCTTTCCAAGCTGGGTTTCGCCCCCAACACCTGTCCGGGCACTCTCTTCACCCCGCCCTCCACCTTCATTTTCTTCCCTCCCTCATCCGCCTCATCCATCGCCTTCCTCTTACCTCCTCCCCTGCTGTCACTACGCTTCCGCTCCTCCATAATGTTCATCATATTCTCCTTGTCCTCCTTGAGCGCACCCCGACTCCTCAAGCTTTTCTGTATTCCACCGCTGGGGGCAGGGCCGGGACGAGTGCGGTTTTCGTCGTAGACACTGACCTGGCGTTTGGACTGGGAAATAGCGGACGAGAGGAGCAAGCGGGAGCGCGAGCGTGTCTGTGGAGCTTGGTTGGATGGGGTGAGGTGGAGGGAGAAGGAGTGGGAGGCGGGATGGGAAGGGGTGAGCGGGGTATGGGAGGGTCCGGCGGGGTGGTGCGATCTGATGGACTGGACGGCCGATATTTCGTGTCGACGGCGGCGGGGTAGGGTCATTGTTTGGCGGTTCTAAGATCGGGGTGAATGTCAGCTTGAGCTTTGGTTGGAATAGCACCCATCCCAAATCCAGAGTTACAGGCTGAGAAAGGACCGTGCATGAACGAACGAACGAACAGAGACGCCCACTCACAAGACTCGGAAATCAGGCGCGTTGTTTGGTGCTCCCATAGGAGGACATCAAGGATTTGGAAATGATTGTGAGGGGGAGCAGGTATAGAGAGCGTATGCCAGCGGTAGTCCGGGACCGACAGGACGGGTATGATAGGTGTGGTTGAGTGGCTGTTTGATGAGATGAATCAGGAGAGAGAACTATGGACGAACGAAGAGGCGTCGCGGAGTGTTTGGGTCTTTGTTTTGGGTCAACAAACGCGCCAGGCCAAGGCGCGCCAGAAATCCCGGTTGATGGTAGCTTTCTGCGGTGGCTTTCTGCGGTGGCCTGCTGTGTTCACACCATGCTTCATTGTTTACGATTTATTGTTCCGACGATAACGGTGAGATTCCTTGCATGGACTCCATTGAGTGGTAAACAGATACCCAGAGCTTTGGGATGGGCAGCAAGCGAGGAAGACGACGCCTTCTTTGGCTGTTGCCGCGAGGGAGCGTGTAGCAGCTCGGCCTCCTTCCTTGCACTCCCTTGTACGTCTCAAGCACTCAAAAGCGACCAGCTCTTCTCTCGACCTGCTCCTGTCCTGTATTCTTCAATAGAAGATGAAGTACTGCGGCATGGGTACTTCGCTCCTCCATTGGGGCTTCGTTCGCGGCATGGACTTCGATCAGAGTGAGAGGCCGCAACCAGCTCCTCCTCACCTTCCCAAAAAGACGATGATATATTACTTCACTGATGTACTGGACCGCAGACTGAGAAGTCTATGCTTCTAACAGAACCCATCCTACTCTTGTTTGATACGTACCAACACTGTCACCACCACCTTTACCTAAAGTCCCCTAACCATAATGGATGGGAAACTGTCATGGGTAGACAAATCGCCGGTATTCATTGATATCGCGTTAGCCCACCACCACGCCGACTGCCCCGGCACCGCCTGAACCTACACATGCGCCGTCCAGCCTGGAACTAGGAGGATTATCCATTACTGTGATACGCTGAGGAACAGGGCGATGAGCAAAAAGTCGACAGATGTGTCCTCGTGGGCAGGGGATGAAGAGCCTCCTTCCTATGGCAGTGGTACCGGCCGTTGATGGCTCGATCTATCCCCGATTCTGACGTCCAATTGATATCAGAAGGGCAGGAGCGTGGTATATATGCATGGTATATGATGCGTGGTACTATCGTTTCGTCAGCAAACAATCTACCACATGCCAAATGATGCTAGGACAAGAGAGCTCACTTGGTCACTGAGCTCTCAGAATGGCATCCACCAAGCCCTTCGCATTCGGCTGGTCCGCCACCGCATCTACCTCTACCCCCTGTTCCTCCAGGTACCTCCTCGTCGTCTCTCCTATCGCGAGCACCTTCCAGCCCCTCCACTTCTCACGCTTTCGCCCCGCCTCATCCCACACGACGGGGAGCACGATCGCCGTGGAGCTAGGAGAAAAGAACGCTAGCCAGCCCCTCTCGCCGAAGGCGGCATCAAACGACTCGAGGGCGGTCGGGATCTCCTCCCGGGCAGAGGTGGCGTACACCATCAGTTCCTCCACTTCTCTCCCTGCTCCTCGTAGAGTGGCAGGCATCTCCTCCAGGCTCTTATCCCCGCACAGGAAGAGGTACGGCCTCCACCCTTGCCCATCTCCCGCGCCGCTGGCTCCTGCAGCGTCGGCGCCCTGTGGAGGCTTCCGTTTCCGCCGAGAACGCGGAGGCGTATCAATAATAAGCTGAGAGAGCGGCCCAGCAGATTTGGGCGGTGTACTCCGCATCTCTGGGACAGGCGAAGGCTTGAACGACGGAGGGATATCCGCCTCGACGAGGTGATCCACGGACGCCGAGCCCACCGAGAAGAGCGGCACGTCGGCCCACCCCTCGACATCGTCCGACTCTGCCTCCCGCAGATCTTCCCGCTCTTTCCCTTTCCCGCTCGCCTTCAGGTGAGCCTTGACCCCGCGCACCCACCCCTCCATCCCTCGCCGGCTGGTGACCACCACCCCTTCCCACCGAGGTGGGCCTTGGGAAATGATATCGACCAAGGCGGGGAGGTGGTACGCCTCTTGAAGCACCTGGATAAAGTGGGCAGTATAGCGCGGCGCTGTGGATGATGATGAAGGTGTGTTGGGTGCGGAGGCAGAAGAGGAAGTCTCATGAAACGCGAGGGTGTAGGGATCCGCCGATGGCGACGGGGAGGGCGTTTTGAATAGGATCACGGGGATGGGCGGGCTCATTCTTTAAATAGTCCAGGAACTGGCCTTGACCAGCGGTGACGGGGAGAAGGCGGATGGTGGGGGCTATGCGGGATTGTGCATGCAAGAGGTGAATGGTGGTTGATGCAATTGGCTGTTTAACGGCCGACTGGGCGCGACAAAGGCCGTGACGATACCTCCACTTTGGGAGTCCACCGCCGCCGCGTCCGGCGTACGGGCTTCTTCTGGGCTTGCTGAGGACGCAATCATGCCAAACATAAGAAAGCAGGGCAGTATGGACTATATACAGGTGGTGTCCTAGCATGCTGCATGATACCTGATGGTTTGTGTCAATATAGTTGACATGCTAGGTCAGCGCGACGGAGTGGCACCCTCGGGCCCCGGCGGCTTCTCACCGTCTACAGATGCAAGAGCGAGCTGCATTCCTGGTCTATATGATGCGGGAATACATTATTAGCAACTCAACAACGCTCGAGGGTTCTAATGAAAGGGTATATATATGCGTCGTTATATCATAAAGCGAAGCCCAAGACACCAAATGCTCGCTGATGAACAGCCCCCCGGTAACCTTCATTACCACCCCAGACATCTCTTGCCCGCTGTACTTCCAAGACCCTCCCTTCCAGCTATCGAATGGGCCTAGCCATCTGCCTCTCCACAGGTCTCTCTGTCGTGTGCCGCGAGTAACCAGAGCCAACAGTAGTAGCAGCAGTTGCGCTGCCACTACTCACTGCTGAAGGGGCCGCCAGCGCAGAGGGTTTTGCCGACGAGCTGGACGAGCCGTGGCTTTTTATCTTAGCCAGCACATCCCTGGCACAGCGCCTTGTCAGCTATGTTATACTTGACATGAAAGACTAGTACTCACTTCGCATATTGCACCTTGTGCACGACACCGTCAATCCTCTTCCTCTCCTTTGGCGGCACATCGTCGGGCATATGCCTGAGAAGACTTTCTAAGCTCCATGTTCGGAGGACCTGGTGTTTGTCAATGACAGACACCACCAGACCGTTCTGGGAGAGGATGAGCTTGGTGTGGTCGTAAAAGTTGAACTGTTCCTACCAGTCAACATCCATCCATCCATGACCACACTGGAAGACTCCATCACTTACCTGGAGTATATCGTTGCTCAGCCTGAACAAGATGACGTGCTTCATCCGAAGATACTTGACGACAAACACCATCTCCGTAGTACGTGACTCATCCTGGTAAGTGTAGGGCTGGTCGCCAAACAGCTTGTCCATCATGTAGTTCTCAAAGTGCCGCAGGAGATACACCTTGTTCTTCAGCTCAGACGGGTAGCGTTCAATAGAGTAATTGCGTCGGATGTTTTGGGACAGGTCGTCGTTGCCCCGTGGCCGGATGTCGTCAAAGTATCTGAGCGGTGTCAGCTGTTAGACCACAAGAAGCGAATGCCACCAGCCTGACTCACTGTTTGCCGGGGGCCAAAACCAAAGATGTGGAATCATTGAAGTGCACGCTAACGGTCCCGTCCGTCATCGCGAAGCCCATACCGTACTTGGTACAGTAGTCGAGCCACGACACAACAAACACCTGGGGAGCCTTGGGTTCCGCCTCGAGGTCTACAAAATTGACCAACGTCAGCGTGACTACCAAGTATCGAGGGGTAACTCACTAGGCGACCTGAACCCCTCCGCCGTGTTGGACATGGCCAAGCCATGCGCCAAGTTCTGCCCGAACGTATCGAACAAGCTCGTCTTGAAATCCCTCGTCTTCCCCCCTCCCATCCCATAGTCTTTCGGCAGAGGCGCCGGTGCTTCCGCTCCCCCCGCCGATGAAGCTATCGTCGATGGGGCGACTTTTAGCTGCGTCGTAGTCGTCATCAGAGGCCTGGGGTGAGAGGGAGCCGCATGGCCTGCCTCTCGCTGGGGAGCTTCCTCCTCTTCTGGCCGATCGACATATCGCTGCCTCTCCGCCGCCATCTGGGACACGATCCTCGCTTTTTGGGTGGCCAGCTCCCTCTCACGCACTGCGTGGGTATACCCTTCCCTCTGATCTTCGTCTTCCTCCTCTTCATCGACCTCCTCACCGACCCGCTCCATCGTCGCACGGCGCCTGCCCGCGCTCCCACCATTCTCCTTGTTCGCCACGCCCTTCCTCGCGGGGCTCATGGTGCTGACAGCCCCAGCAGCCGAGAGCTTGCGAAGCAGCGATGGTTCCCGGATGGTGGTGGCGGTCTGCACGAGTGGTTGACGGGCAGAGTTAAGTAGCGCGGAGATGGGGCTGTCTGGCTGGACGGCGTTCTTGAAGTCGCGCTCCTGCTGCATGATGGAGGGACCGAGAGCCGTGCGTTGCCGTGGCTCGACGTTGATTGACTGGACCATGCCTATCTTGGCCTTCTGGCAGCACGCCACGAAGTTTCGCCGACTCTGTGAAGGGGCGATGTGGCGGTAGTCAGGAGCAAAATCGTTGGCGGATGTTGGGATGTAGGAGGGGAAAGGGCCGTCGAGAAACCATCTGTGGTTAAGGATCTGGTGCAGAGTAGGGCGTTTTTCTGACAGATGAATGATGTCAGATGTGTATGTCAAAAGTTGGTGACCATTACATCTGCTTACCAGGGTTGGTGTTCAAGATGGACATGATAAGCTCCTGGGCAGACGACGAGATCTCCTTCTCGGGCGGGAACTCGTATCGATTCTCCCTGATCCGTTTATAAATCGCCTTCACGTCTTTGGTCTGGAATGGGGGCTTCCCGATGAGAAGGGTATACCTGTGGCACCTGTCAGCTTCACCATCACCAACAACACTGCTATGACTCACAGAATCACTCCAACAGACCACACATCCACCTCGAAGCTGTGTCCGTTGGCCGTGTCAAACAACACCTCTGGGGCAATGTAGTTTGGTGTTCCACATATAGTCCTACATTCGCTTCAGCTCATCATCCCCCAAACACACCCGGCACCATGAGACTCACTTCTTCCTGTCCCCAGGCTTCTCAATCAACGCTGCCAACCCAAAGTCTCCCACCTTGACATCCATGTTCTCATCCAAGAATAGGTTCCCCAGCTTGAGATCCCGGTGGATCACATTCATCTGATGCATGTACTGGCACGCGGCGATGAGCTGGACAAGATAGTATCGCGCCTCAGGCTCTGTATAGCGTTTTCGTCGGCGGAGGAGGTCCATGAGACTCTGTGTGGGGTGTCAGTGACGGTACCAAGTGTATCGGGGAGGTGACATACGCCGTTGTGACACAGCTCGAGAACCATGTAGACGTTCTCGTCGTCTTCGAAACAGTCGTCAAAGCGGACGACGTTGGGGTGAGTGAGCATCTGATGGAGTTTGATCTCGGCCCAAAGCTATAAAGATCACACCCGGTTAGTACTGGTCGACTGTCACAGTATCGCTGGACGATGAGAGCACCCACCTTCGTCTTGTTCTTCTTCGTCTTTATGCTTGCTTTGCTGACCACCTTGACGGCTCTCCTCAGTCCCTTCTGATCCTGCACCTCATACACCCTCGCAAACCCGCCCTACATCCGTGTAGGCCTTATCAGTACTTTGTTGTACATCGCACGACAACACAATCCGTGCTTCTCAACACTGTCGGGGCGGACGACCACAAACAACCCCGCCCGCGACGCTCAAACGATACGCACCTCTCCAAGGAAGCCCACGCGGATGTACTCCCATCCTCTATCCTTGTCTCTGATCTTCAGAGGCGGGCTCGGGGGTACGATCTTCTCCTTCTTGTTGGGCAGAGGCGGGGCCTGGGCGGCGGCCTCTGCGCGGGGGGCGGCCTGGGGTTGGGGGTCGGGGTGGGTCATGCCCCGGAGTCGGTGAGCGTGTTGAAGCGTGTTTTATCGTCGGGGTGTGAGATGGAGCGGGCGGGTGACACGGGTGAGAGGAGAGATGGAGACAGGAAGTACTATGGACGAGTGTGTGAGGTTGAGTGTATGGTGCAGTGTTGTGACTGTGTGAGCTGCTCGTTCACCACGGCCAGGCTGTTGATCACTGAAATCACTCGCGCCCGGCGGGAAATCGGCAATATCCGCGTGTGGCACGGTGCTCGCTGCACTTGTCCAGCAAGACGCGACGCGTATCGGCCAGTCTATCTATCTGTACCTACTCCAGCTCATCTGTGGGCTCATAAGCTGTCCGTCTACTGACGTGCTATACTGAGTGCTGAACCGATTATGGCACCGAGCCGTACCAGCCCCCACGATATGCCACCTCTCGCCTCGCCGGGCATGTATCCTGTCTCACCCGCACCACCCCCGCACAGCACACCTCGCTTCCCTCTCCCTACCCGTGTCCCCGACACAGCTCTTCCCCCACATACATATCATCATGAAGACCCCCGCCATACCCACCACCATCTCTCCACCCGCAGATTCACCGACAACCCTAAAGAGCGCATCGCCATTCTCTCCAACCTCCTCACCTCCGAGCAAGAGTACGTCCAGACCCTCTCCGCGCTCCACGCCGTCTACATCATCCCTGGATCCAAACCGCTCAGGCGTATCTCGGGCTTCGGGCACTGGATCGGGCTGGGCGGTACAGCCGAAACGGTTCTCCCCTCCACCATGAGGAAACAAGTCTTTGACCCCCTCGAGAGAATCACCGCTATCCACCGGGACGTCCTCCTCCCTGCCTTGGACGTTGTATGGGGCGCTCTGTCAGGCGGGGACGACATAGAGGGCTTTGCGAGTATGACCGGGGCGTATGCGGTGGCAGAGGTGCTGGAGAATCATGCGGATATGCTGGGGATGTGTTACAGGGAGTACGGGGATGGGGTGTGGGATGCGCTGGGGACGTTGAGAGTGTGGAGGGAGGGCGGCGGGATGGGGAAGGCTAAGGGAGTGGAGGGGGAGAAGGAGGGGAAGAGGGTAGCAGCGTTTATGGAGGAGGCAAGGGCGGACCCGCGGCATGAGTTAGAGAGTCTGGAACAGTATGTGGGGCTGCCGCTCCACCGGATCGCGCACTACGAAATATTTGTGCGTGCAGGTTCTTCCTCCTCACATCTGGTTCCGCAGAACGGAACGACTGATCAAGAGGAGACGCTGCAGCTCAAGCACCTCACACGGAATACCCCACTGCAAGAACGGTCCCGTCGGGACCTGCTCGACTCGGCGCTCGCGGCAATATCGTCTCTTGCACGTAGCATGGAACAGGTCAAGCGGCTCAACCAGATTCGGTCACAGATCCCGGCTCTCATCGCTCTCAATCCTTTCGACCCAGCCAACACAACAGTCGTCGCAGCCGCTGCTACTGCTCCCGGTGCACGGCTCGGCCCAGCCCTCCAACCCCGACTGATCATAGACTCACCCCTCACCATCCTACGCCACCTCCAGCACGAGACCGCCCCCATCATCATCGACGCATACACCGACTCCTCCGGCCGCGAACATTTCCTCTCACACACCTCCGCAACGAAGCACGGCTCCGTGTCATTTGGATGGCAGGACGGGAGAAGCAGGGTACGGCATGTTAAGGGCTTGCTGTGCAGTGATCAGATGGTGCTGCTCGGGAACGTAAGTAAAGGGTGTGACGGTGAGCTGGAGGTGGTGGCGGTGTTGGGGTTGAGGGAGATGAGAGAAGTGAAACGGTGCGGGAAGGCGAGGACGTTCTTGAAGGTTGTGAATCGGGGTGTAAGTTCAACCGCGAATGTCTGAGGTGAATGGATACGATGCTGATGAGGCCCGTGCAGTCAACGTACTTCCTCGATGCTGGGACGCGAGAGAACACCAGACGGTGGCGCGACGAGATCCAGGCGACTTGGAATGCGCAAAGGTCAGTAGCAGACTGTTGAAAGGAGACTATAGGAGATGTGCGTTTTTTGTGTCTGTACATATTTTCAGCGAAGTCTCCCAGCACTGTCCCGGTATGCACAGTATCCTGTCACCTCTGCCATGCTGTCCAAAAGATACATACATGTCTCTCCACCCCTCAAAACATCCCCGCTCTAGGCAAACACCTTCTTCCTGGCCAGCTCGTCCTCTGGCAACTCCTCCCTCACGCGCTTCCTCCTCTCCTCCCTCTCCTGCTCGCCCGCCTTCCTGACCTTGTACTTCTGCCCCGCCTCGCGCTTGAAGCTCGCACGCGTGGCAGCGGGCGAGACAAACTCGGCGTTGGAAAAGAGGGTGGGCCCGCCAAAGGAGCCTTCGAAGATTTTGATGGGGGTGAGGACGAAGCGGGGGCCGATCTCGACCAGGGAGGGGACCGGGGGGCCCGTGGGGGTGAGTGGGTCTTTCTCAATTATCTAGGAGGAGGAGGGGGATCTGTCAGTTGAATGGTCGGGAGAGACCCACAGCGTCAGCGAGGGCTCACTTGGTAGTTTCGGAACCATATTTTGTTGTCCAAGAGGGAGAAGAGGAGGATGTGGTCGATGAAGGGTTTCAGTCGCCTGGAAGTCTTGGGCACGCTGAAGATCTATCGTTCCCGCGCATGTCAGTTCACTCTCCCTAAATCCCACTCGGCCAAATATGATTATGGCCCGGTTGAGACCAGTCTCCCCTGTCCCTACTCACATGCGTAAACAGCTCCTTCATCAAGCCATAGTGCTCCCCCTCCCACGCCCCGTCAAAACACACCAGCCCCCTGCTCCCCTTGAGACAGTTGCCCGTCATCTTGAGCTCGTCCATTGTGTGTATGTTTTGCACGTGGCACTTAACGCTCGGTCCGTTGGGCGAGCGCGAGAGCCAGAGGTACAGGTCCTCGTGCCGGCGGGCCTCAAAGTAGAGGGTGTTGGAGCACGAGTGGAGGTCGGCGAGCTCGTTGATGAGGTGGAGGGAGGATTTGGTGTCGAGCTTGGCGTCTGCAAAGGTAGGCCGGGGAGAGTGTGAGCGGATATGAACAAGTCTCAAGGAAGCGATTGCGGGATCTCACCCTTCTTGGTGTGCGGTAAGAGCACCTCGAGGTCGCGCATCAAGTGCCGCATCCTCTGGGTCACGCCGCGCGAGGCAAGCATGAGCACCTTGTCCTTCCTGGGCTTGGGGACATCGCTGGGGCCGGCGTTGTCCTTGGACTTGTCCTTTTGGGCGGCGGCTAATATCGACTTGGACATGCTGGTGGTAGGTGTGTGGTGGGTAGAGTGGTGTGAAGATGCTTTCGGTGCGAGCCAGAAGAGTCAGAAGGGTCCTGTGGACTGAAATCTTCGCCCGCCTGGAGAGACGTCACGTGACTCGGTATCGGTGCCTGCGCTGTTGGCCCAGCAACTTTCCCAGTCAGCAGCATGGTTTACGTCTCTTACCGCAAGCATTCGCCAGCACCAGCACCCAACACCATGCCACGCAAAGGTGGGACTCGCGGCCTGTCGCTCTTCACGTCACTTCCCAACGAGCTGCGTCAGCGGATCCGCGCGGTGTCAATTGACCCGAGCTTGACGGCGTCGGCGGCGGGTGACGCCATTCCCGACAGCGTGGGGGCGGGAGGGCTGTTGAGTACGCAGCCGGATTCGGACGACGGGGCAGATGATGCGCCCGTAGATGTGGCTGGAGGAGAACCAGGGGTGGAAGGGGCGGATGTGGAGATGGGGAAGCAGGAAGAGGAGAAGGTCGAGCAGCGGGAAGTGAGTATGATTGATCGTGCGGTCGATGTGTGGGCGAAGAGCCAGCATCAGGTTGTTGCTTCCACTTGCTCGTCAGCGGTGGCGATACCGTCAGCGTCAGTGTCTGCGTCGATGTCCACCCCCACTCCCCCTACCGTCATCTCCTCGCTTGCCTTCGTCCCACCCCCGAACCCCGGCCCCTCCCCCGAAGCCGCCGCTGGCCCACCCACTATGCTCGCCAACGTACGGCACTGCTCGTCCAACATCGAGCCAGACTGGCTGGGTGGAGTCAATGGCCCTGCCCCGAAGAAGCGGAGGAATAAGAAGGGAAAATCGAGGTTGAAGAACCAGCATTTACAGCATCCGTGGGATTGTACGGGGCTTGTACCGAGGTATGAACATTGGCTGGATGTGCCCGATGACCTCTTGAAATGTGAGTGCCCCTCAAGCTATATCGTTTGCTCTTCGCTTAAAATGTTCTTGGTCGCTGACGACACCCCGCATTCTCGCCCACTATGTAGACTTTAACCAGCGCCACCTCCTCTTCCCGGACTATGACACCCTGCCAGTCTTGCTTGACCGTACCGGGTGGTTCTCCATCACGCCGCACGCGATGGCGGCGCACATCGCTGAGCGGTGCGCGTGCGACGTCATTGTTGATGCTTTTTGCGGGGTGGGGGGGAATGCTATCGAGTTCGCAAAGACCTGCGAGAGGGGTGGGTCGGTCTCATTTGCGTAATCACATTCTCTCCAGGGAGTTGAGCTGACTATGAGATTGAGGTAGTGATCGCGATAGACAACGATGCCACGCGACTCAAACTCGCCCGGCACAACGCGCTGCATCATGGTGTCGCAGATCGGATCGAGTTCATTTTGGGCGACTTTATAGACTTTGCGAGGTCGCATGCTGTGCGGAACCCGGGCGAGACTATTGATGTGGTATTCCTTTCTCCTCCTTGGGGTGAGCGAATCAAGCCTGGCACATGGTGCAGATCAGCTGACACCCTCCTTCGCTCACCGACAGGCGGCATCGACTACCTCAACACCCCTTCCCCCACGTTCCCCCTCTCCGCCATCCTCCCCATCCACGGGCGCGATCTCTTCCACCTCGCCTCCAAGCTCACGCCCAATATCGCTTACTACCTTCCGCGCAACACCGACATGGAGGAGGTCGCGGCGCTTGCGAATGAGCTGGATCGCCCGGATCCGGACGGGAGGGGGAGGCGGCGCGAGTGGGTGGAGGTGGAGGAGGAGAGGTCGAGAGGGAAGGTAAAGGCTTTGACGGTATATTATGGGGGACTCATCGCGGAAGAGTAGAGGGCGCAGTGAAGCTGGGCAAGAATGAGGTGCGGGTCAGTGAGGTAGGTGTCTTGTGGGCTGGGGCTAGGGACGCATAGAGAGATGTAGTGTATTTGTATTTTTATACGACGACGCGTTAGAGGTGTCATCATGTACGTTGCGACGAGGGATGCTAGTGATGCTGTGATGCATATGCGTTATGAGATAGGTGTGGCCACATGCTCTATATTATACAGAAATGCTCTCTCCCCCCCCCCCTCCCCTCCCCCTCCGTGCCACAGATGTGAAGCACGCTACAGATCCTCCTCCTCATCCACACTCCCAGGTACACATCTCCCCACCCTCTTACCCCCCATCCACAACCCCGTTGTCGTCTTCGCCCCCTTCCTCAGCAGCACCTCTCTCCTCAATTCCATCTTCCCGCCAAGCAAGTCTTCCGATAACGCGCGATTCCACCAAGCGCTTTCTATCTTTAGATCTTCTTCCACACCCTGGCCGTCACCCTCCGATCCAGAAGACGCCGTGCTGAGGTCATCCGAGTCTGATAGCGCAGACGAGCGGCGCGGCTGCCCCCCCGGGAGGCTGACGAGTAGGAGCGGCACCCGCGATCGCGTCGCATGCAGCATCGCATCCTTTGTAAACCCCCTCTGGGCCACCAGCACCGCCACAGCCCTCTCCACCTCTCCTCCTGGGCCTATACCCCCTTCCCTTGTCAGCTGACCGCCCGCCACGATATATGAGCTGATCCAAGGCAGCCGATGGCTGAGGCCAAGATGGAGCAGAAGGCTCACGATGGTTGAGCTGAGAGAAGACGCCCTCCAGCTCTCGGATAGGGCGGGCCGCGAGAGGGGTGGAGAGGGCTTTGCATTGCGCGAGGACGAGGATCCGGCGAACCTCTTCCCCCCTTTCGTTCTTCCAGAACATCTCTTCCTCCCCTCCTACCGCGCCACCCTCGCCTGCCCTGCTTGGACCATCGGCACCTAAAGGCTGCGCGCTCCTCGGCAGATACCACCACCCCCGCAGATCAACACCGCCATCATAAGCGCCCCCGACGCGGCGGAGGGACATGGACATCCGGGCGTGGAGGACAGCGAGGGCGTGCTGCTCGAAGGCAGTGCCGATTGCGATGGTGGACAAGGAACGGTGGATAGGGCGTGGGGGCATTGTCGGGGAGGAGAAGAGTAGGGGGCAGGGGGGATGAGAGCGTGGAGGAGATTATGTGCGTAGAAGTCACGAGTCAAGTAACGATGAAAGGTTTCGACGAGGTGCTGAAGGCGAGCGAGCAGCGGAGACGCGAGGTGGAGGCATATCTGGCGCAACTCCGTCACCACCCGATGAATAGAAGACTTAGCTCGACTGCTCGTATGGATAGCACGGGAATCCCAACTTGAGCGCCGAGACAATGCAGAGTATAGACGCAGCAATGCATACGATACAACAGAAGAAGATAGACCTCCAATAGACTCCTCCACGCTCCCTCGCTATCCCCGCTCAGAAATCGAGGTTCTCTCTCTCCTGCTTGATAGCTACAGCCCACCGATCATCAGTACCGAGTCAATCATACCGCAACTGGACTGATCACAAACATACCATTCTTAACCTTACGGTTGTCCCGCATGATAGCCGCAGTGTGCTTCTCAAACAGCTCCACATATGGCCGGAGCGAGGTACGCTCGTAGTCTGTGATTCCATTGTCGGCTGTCAGTTCAACTCTACATACCATGAGGGAGCTCCTAGTTGGCAGTCGTGCCGCCTCGCACAGGAGAAGAGTGCGGCAACACGATACAAGCCCACCGACAGGGAAGATACGTACCTTCTGTCCGCCGGCCGGTACCCTCTGGCTCGGTCTTGATGCTATCAAGCTGGTTGAGCAGCTCGCCCACAGTCGGCACTGTTGCAGGGTCAAATTCCTCAACCTTTGCCGGGTCGACGGGGACACACACTCGGCCTGTCAGGCGCCGTCAGCTGGGGGTCGGCAACTACGATAGTTCGGAGCTGAGTGCAGCAGTGACGTACCGGTGCCGGGGTGAACGCAGAATGGCGATTTGAGCAAGTGGTTCTTGTGCTTGGAGACTTCGGCATCGATGCGGGGGTAGGTGTATTGGAGGATGACGTCTTCCATAGCTCGGTGGAGCTTGATCTGTAATGATGTTCCGGGTCAAACAACGTCCTCTGTACTGGTGGGAGAATGGAGGTCAACCTACTGAAGCGTTCGGGTCTGTCTCCTGGAGCTCTTGACGAAGTTTGCGCAAGTCGTTCCATTTCTCCTCGCTAGAGGTCTCCGAGCCGTCTTTCCACTTGCCCCGAAGTTCGCCTCCGATCTCTGCATCATGCAGCGTAAGTAGAGTGGAGGAGGTTTGCGAGGGAAGGGCGAAACTCACTCCTTTCAGAGGGAAGGATGGCGAGGAGTGCCTCCCATCCTTGCTGGCTCCCAAAGCAGTCCTGATCATACAGACAGATCTTGGAGAACTCCTCACCAAGAATCTTGACCGCCGAGCTGCGCCGTCCACACCCCATCAACGCCTGCACTATCCAGAGGGTGCCTGTAGTAGGTGCCGCCGACTCACGTCAAAGAAGGATGAAGCGGCAGCTCCCCATTCGCCCCCCTCACATTGACCTTCTTGGCCTGCTCCTTCCCGCCCTTGACGACCTCCAAAAAGGTCACGAGCGCCCTCCGCTGGTCGTCTGTCAGGTCCAGAGCGTGCTGGTCCGATATCCAACAGTGGATACCTCGTCGGCCCGAGTACACCCAGAGGAGGTGCTTGAAGCCAAAGTCCTCTGCAAGCGATAGGCATGATTAGCGTGTGTCCTGCTTGTCCAGAGGGTAAGGAAGAAGAGGACGCACGTCGGAGAGCACGGTCGAGGACCTTGACGGCGGCTGCGATGAACCCCCAGCAGCGCCTGCAGATCTTCTTATCTGTGCAGCAGGTTCGGATCTCGTCATAGTCGGTCATGTCGATATCGAACACGAGCTCCCTCCGCAGAGGGGTGATTGTTTTTTCCTTGCCCGACTTCCTGTCGCTTGGCTGGACGCGGGGTGGCACCCGTCAGTCTCGCCCTGGAAGGTCGAGGGTTGTAGGGAGACAGGAGAGGGCTCACAGAGACGTTGTACTGGGGACCGATCTCGAAACGCGACGGCGTGATCCTGATCACCTCCTTCTTGAAATCCTCGAGCGTGGTGAACGCGTTGTATCGGCTGTAGATATCGCCAGGGAGAGTGAACGCGAATTCTCGGTTGCGCCAGAGAGGCTGGGGGACTGTAAGAGGATAGGCGATCAACCGCTGGATCTGCCATCGGGCCTCGAGTGGGCTCACCGTGGTCCTGGTTGATCCAGTTGAAGAAGGGCCTGTAGGGAAACAAGCGGCGGTAAAACGCGTTCATGACCTGGGGCGAGGACGCACTGTGAGTTGTGCATGGTCAGCTTGCACGTACGTTTGCGGGACACACACGGCCTATCTGGAGCTACGCACTCATAGTCCTCCATCCTGTGGTGGCCAGTCCAGTCAGCAGCTGCTCGAAAGCCATCACGCGACACTCACTGCTTGTCTGGGACGGCGACGGGCATGTTGAGCGCGTGCGGGTTTGACGGGGGAGAAACGTTGTGATGGGCCTGTACGTCTTGGAGCGCGCTATGGAAGCTTCTTCGAACAGGATAGCACTGGGGGTGGATGACTTGTGGAGAACACGACGTGCAGGAGAAAAGGCGGACGAAGAGCGCGACGCGTCGCTGGCATTGGCGGCATTGGCGTGGCCGCGCGGAGTTGCGCCGATCTCCGTGGGGTGAGGAACGTGGCATGTTTACGCACGTGCGCGTTCTTGCGCGGCGCAGTGCTTTTTCGGGATCGCACTCTCTTGGGGGATGCCCACATGCTCCTGGCTGGGCCTGGCTGCTCCTGGCCGGCTAGCGAGACGGGCACAGATGTATAAAGAGGGGTCACACGACCACGTTTGACAGAGAGCCCCCAGCATACAGCCCAGACAGCTCCTGCAAGCACAGCACGAGCAGACAGAGCCGACGAGTCGACAAGAGTCAACGAACGCAATGCCGGGACAAGTTGCTGCTGCGGGTGCGGACGCCGACGAGGTGGTGGACTTTGTCCGAGTGTACGACCCCGAAACAGACGCGCAGGTGGTCAAGATGCTCGTCGGGCAAGGTGTCATGGAGGGCCTCGCACTCTCCAACCGAAAACGTACGTTCCTCCCTCCTTCCCCCCCCCCCCCGGTGCTCCTACAACCACTAACCCCGGGTACTTCCAGTCATCTCCCACCCGATCCTCCTCCTCCCCGCCCTACTCCTGGGCCTAGCGATGAACCACCTCCTCTCCTTCTACCCGTCCTCGTCCAACTGGCTCACCTTCATCACCCCCCTCATCGGCCCCTGCCTCGCGTTCCTCCCCATCATGGGCATCGTCGAGTACCTCCACCGCCCGACATTCACCGCCGCGCTGCGCAAGACCATCGGTGCTGTTGACATGGTCAACCCCGCAGACTTCTACGGTGCCGCCCCTGCCTCCTCCGCGTCGTCCGCACCGGCGCCGGCACCCGCACCCGCGTCCGCGTATAGCAAGGACGGGGCCGTGACCTGCCGGAGCGGGCTGTGGGTGTTCCAGCACGAGGGCGAGGTCGTCGGCACCATCGCGCTGGACGCCACGCGCCCCGGGGAGGCCCTGGGCAGCGTGCTCGGCGCGGAGGAGGGCCAGATGGGGGATAGGAAGGTGGTGGATCAGCTGTTGAAGAAGAAGGTGCAGGCGGAGAGGCAGGGGAGGCGCGAGAGGGGGCTGCGGCGCGAGGGGCTGCGGAAGCGCGGGGCGGGGACGCGCGAGCGCGAGTGTGCGGAGGGGGGCGGGGCAGGTGCGTGGACGGGGGGGCCTGGGGGGGGGAAGGGCAAGGTGGCGCAGATAAGGCATTTCGATGTGGACCAGCCTTTCCGGGGTGTGGGAGTCGGCTCTGAGCTTCTCCTCACTGCGCTGGACCACGCCTTCCCCCCCCCCTCGTCCTCCTCGTCGCTCTCCCCTGTCGACCGGGTGATAGTCCACACCAACCCTCTAGGCGCGAACGAACGTCTATTCGAGAGATACGGGTTCGCGCCCGCTAGCGAGGAGGATGTGGCCGAGGCGGGTTGGGAGGTCCGGGGCCGGGTGGGGCTGCTCGGGTGGGAGGGGAGGTGGTTGGTTGTGGAGAGGGGGGGGTGGGCGGAGAGGAGGGAGGCGGTGCTGAGGAAGGGGGCGGAGTGAGTGGCGGCTGGGATGTTTCACACAGAGGGGTCGGGGAGCTATAATTGTGTGGTGCGTGTGCGTGTGGGATTCGATCGCGCAGCACAACCACCGCCACAAGCACAAGCAGTCAACGAGCGAGATCAGTGCGCGCTACCGTAGCCATATCGTGTTCATGCATGTGCTACAACCCCATTTCCTCTCGGTGTCCCTACTCTCGTCGTCGTGTATAACAGTACGTGTTGATCTGTGCGTGTGAACCCGTGAAAACGCCCGCAAGAAAGAAAAAGAAAAAAAAAAAAGAAAAAAGGGGGACGAAAAGAACCATGTACGGTGTCCCCGGAAGACCTATATATCCAACAGGAAGAAGGCAGAGAGAAAGGAAAGCTAGATAGATGACCAGGTGCGTGTATGTATGTTGTCAACAGTGTGGAAAGGCTCGTGTGCGTTGTTTTTTTCTTTCGTAACGATCAACCAGAAACAGAAACAGAAACAGAAAAAAAAGGAGATGGATGACAACGGCGGGATGGGAAAAGCTGGTGTGTTACAGGACAAGTTGTGACTCCCCGAGATCCGAGATCATACCCCCGCACCCGCACCCGCACCCCCACCCCACAAAGCGACAGGGCCCGTCCGTCAACGGCCGCCCTCGACCGACCGACCGACCGACCGACCGAACGACAAGCGACAAGGCTACGGCGCTACGGCGCCTACGGCCCACCCCGCCGGCCCATGTCTAAAGGCGGCCGTATAGGCGGCAAGGTCAACATCCTATACGCCTCCGCGCCGCCCCCAGCGCCGCGCCCGCCTCCGCCACCCACGCCCACGCCCACGCCCACGCCCACGCCCACGCCCACGCCCAACAGGCCTGGCGCCGCATCAGGGCTGACGGACGGAGGGCCGTGCGCGTGCGAGGAGTGCGCGTAGACGTTGTCGGGGTGGTGGTGCGGGTAGGGGGGCGAGCGGGGGTGTTGCGCGTGGGAGAAGGGGTGGGGGTGGGGGTGCGGGTGCGGGTGGGGGAGCGAGCGCGGGTGTGGGTTTGCGTGGGGGTGCGGGTGGGGGTGGGGGTAATCGTGGGGTAGGTAGCCGGGCTGCTGCTGGTGCGGGTGCGGGTGCAGCCCCCGCCCGCTTACGCTTTGCAACACATGACCGCCTTTCCCCTGCGCCCCCTGCGCCCCCAGCCCGCCCTGCCCGCCCTGCCCGCCCTGCCCGCCCTGCCCGCCCTGCTCACTCGGCACACCCTGCACACCCTGCACGCCGTGGTCGCTCCGCGCGGGGCTCTGCGCCTCCCTCCCGCCCTGCGCCTCCTGCTGCGCCTCCCGCTGCTCCCCGGGCCAGCCGAGCACCTGCCCCACACTCGCGGGCACGAACCCTCCCCCGCCGCCGCCTCCGCCGCCTCCCACTTGCGTATGCCCATGGGCGCGCCCGTGGGGGTGGGGGTGGGGGTGGGGGTGCCTGTATCCATTGGGCGGGGGGAGGATCGGGACGCCGTCGTCCCCTGGGGCTGCGGCGAGCCGCGGGAAGGGCGAGTGCGAGTGCGAGTGCGAGTGGTGCGGGGGCGGGGGCGCGGGCGCGGGCGAGACGGATGAGGGGTTCAGGGAGAGGGAGGAGGGGGTGCGGGAGCTGAGGGGGGATGAGGTGAGCGGGGAGGGGTATTTCTGGGATTGGGATGAGGCGTGGGAGTGGGATGAGGGGGGGGGGTGGGAGGATGGTTGTGAGTGCTGTGAGTGGGAGCGGGAGCGGGAGCGGGAGAGGGATTGGGGCTGGGGCTGGGGCTGGGGCTGGGGCTGGGGCTGGGGTTGGGGCTGGGGCTGGGGCTGGGGCTGGGACCCGGAGGAGTGCTGGGACAAGGAGAGAGACGGCGCAGAGGAGAGGGAGGAGGAGGAAGAGAGGCGGGAATGGTGCTCTGCCATGGCGGAGGGGGAGCGTGCGGACGACGACGTAGGGTACGACGTAGTGTCCGGCGCCGCGCTGGAGCCGGCGCCGAGGCGGGAGAGGGAGAACGCGGAGAGGTCGGTGGAGGCTGCGGGTGATGGGCCTTTGTCCGTCGTCAGTATCCCTGCTGTTCGTGGTGTCGTGGCGTCGTGGTGTGGTGGTGTGGTGGTGTCGAGGCACGCTGCACCGGTGGGTGGACGGGGGACTCACGATTCCACTCGTACCGTAATTGGAGACTGCGCAGAGGCAGCGGCAGCCCGTCGTCCCCAGACGACAGCCCCGGCCCGTCGTCCCCGCCGAACCGCCTTTTCCCGGCCCCCCCGCCCCCCCCGCCCCCCCCGGACCCCCCCGACCCTCCCGCCGCAGTGGTGAAGGGCGAACCCGACTTGTCATGCCCGCCCTCATGCGCAAACGAGCCCGCGGCATGGCGCCACACGAGATCGCGCGGTGCGTCGCTCGCGATGCGCCGCTGGGCGGACGGCTGCTGGGGCTGTGTCAGCTGTGGCGGGTGGAGGGGCGAGCGGCGGCGTGGGGTGGGCGTGCGGGAGGGGGTGGTGGGCGTGGACGTTGTGAGCTGTGAAAAGGACGCGGGGGAGGTCCCGTTCCCGCCGGGCCCGGCAGAGTTGCTCGCAGAGTCTGTCTGCCTGCGCCTGCTGCCACTTCTTTCGCGGGGGGGGGGGGGGGCACGTACGTCAGCCGCGGGTCTTGTCAGAGTTTATCGCTCGCGCGTGACGACGACGACTCACTGTCGCCCGACGTGGGTGTCTGTCCTGAGCTTGATCTTGAGCCCCTGTGCGGCGAGGTGCCGTGTCAGAGCCGTGCTCTCGTGCATGCCCTTGAAGAGCTTGGGCGAGAAGACCTCGAACGGCTCGGATACCACATGTGCGAGCTCGGAGAGTCCTTTCCTGCGGTGTCCATCCTGGTCAGCTTTGCGATCCCTCATTGGAAGAGAGCCGCATTTGGAAGAGCATCTGGGCCAGACTCACAGGCTGGTCTCGTACAGCGTGAAGCGGAGGCGGAAGGTGCCCGGGACCCTCACACTGAGCTTTGCAAAGATACAAAGCGCGGCGACCTTGCCATCGAGGGTGCGGAGCTTCTCGGGGGTCTGGATGACCTCGCCGGTGGTGGCGTCTGCACCGAGCGGGGTCCTGACGGGCTCGTAGAAGGGCTCGGGGGGCGGGTGGGC
>JANBXI010000005.1:0-57827 GCA_024271845.1 Cryptococcus sp. VH57_BW
GTTCAATGCAGAGTTTTCGCCGCAAGATACCGAGCCCACGCTCGGTGTACGCGCGAGGATCCTCCCCCGGAGCGTACAAAGCCATCTGATGAGTGTTCTGAAATGAACTGAAAGCAGGCCCTGCTAATGGCGTACTTGACGTGATATTCACCTCACCACACCTTTTACCCCCTCCGTCGTCTAACCTCACTCGCGCCGCCACTTCGTGGCGACGCTCGTTCGACAGCCGGTGCACATCATTGAAAGAGCTGCACTCTGGCTCATGGAGCTCACAATGTCGGCGGGGCCGCTATCTATCTTCGTCACGTGGATCGCACGCGCCCACCACGGGTTTTCTATGGGTGTTCATCTGGTCTGTCTCTTGCCAGCTTATGGACAAGGACATCTATCTGCAAGACGAAAAGCCGCACGCGTTCTGGCACGAAAGCGAGAGCCTTGCGCGCCAACATCAGACACTACGCCTGGAGACATCTTCCCTCCCCACTCCTGCAACACCCGAAGCGTGAGCTATGCTCCACCATCATGCGCTGCTGCTCTGGTGAAAATTCATCGATAACAGCGGCAACAGATCGCACGTACACCTCTTCCATCCTCTCATGCCGTGACCGGTGCCGTGGCTCGTCATCCCCGAACGAGACGACCGAACTGGAACGTCTTTATGCAGCTCAATTGAGAAGATGACATCTTAAGAAGGTGCCAAAGCTGAGCGCACCCTTCAACCAGTAATGTATATATACATACATGCAACTAATGTTTCACCTCACAAGCTATCTATATACAACAATACATTCGCACTCACGTGCCTCACAAGCCCCCATCCGTCTCGTATACCCTTGTCCAATGTTTAACGACCCTCTTAACGGCGGGACGGGTCAATATGCTTTTTGGACATACATCGCCAATGCCGTAGAGCTCGGTGTCCGACAGATACGTTTGGAGGTCGTCGGGGGCGGCTGGGTAGTGGGCTTGTTCGTTTCTTAACGCCCTAAGAGAATGATCTCCCGTGCCCGAAAATAGTTTGACTAGAGTAACGTATGTTAAGCGCATGTCGTTGTCTCTGATCTTGACATGGTCTGCGCGCTTGGCTGCGAGAAGGACATGGATCAGTGTCCATCATCTGAGAGGGAACATGATACAGCGTAGTACTGTACCCTTCATGGCGGCTTCAAAGCACCGCCGTCGGAAGTTGAAGTCGGACTCCCCACGTTTCTTTTCGGGTTCCGTCAAAAAGCACAGTCCGATTTCTACAGATGATTGACTGTCAGAAAGTGCCATGATAGAGAAAAAGTTGACTCACTCGCCAGCAGTCTGAAGCAGGCCTCCGGTACTTCTAGCCTGGCCTTATAAACGGCCAGGTCGTTAGGGGCTAAGCCACAATCGAAATCCTAGCCCCGCTCTAGCAACCTTTGAGATCCGCTCAATGTCGTCATCCGTCAAGACTTCTTACCTTTTCCACTCCAACAATCCCAGCATCTTGCCGTCCTCCCCCATCACGCTCCAGTCGCCTTAACCCCTCTTTCCGCTTACACGCATTCTCCAGCTGCGGCAGCCTCAACACCTCTTGTGTCTCCCCTGACTCAGAATTTTGAGCTATGTGCTCGCTAAGGGAGTGTTGTGTCGTGGACCTTTCTGCCGTCGTAAGGACGGACGGCAGTTTTAGTTCCAGAATCGCCACTTCTTTGGCGGCAGTATTTGCGAACACCCAATCGGTCATGCCGCTACCCTTTCCCGGGGCTGTTTTCCAAGACCCGCGGAATTCGGAGGGAAGCCCGAGCTCGATGGCGATGGACGAAGACATGAAAAAGTTCATTGCCATCGCGGTCGAAAGGTCTGCCTCACTCTGGATTTCGGCCCGTGTAGCGAACTGCCGCATTACTTCCACTCCGTTACGAACCATGGAAGATACACCGGCATCTGCCTGTATCCTTTCGTTCAGCAATTCCAAGAGCCGGGCGTTTACCGACGGGTCCCATACCACTCGAATCCCTTTATATTGAAGGGCGTTGAACACCCGGAAGGTCGTATTAGTCGGTGCCCTAGTGCTTTTTGCTACGGATGTGTATTGGAGGTCGTCGAGGGGGAAGTCGACGACCCAGGGAGCGATAGTAGTGGGTTCGGGGAAGGAGGTATAAGGAGAGATGTATGGGGGCATTGTGTGGGGTGGCGAGGATGGGCGATAGATGGATGGTATCGTAATAAAGTAAGGGTAGACAGGAAGAGTAAGGGCATGCGACGCGGGGGAATTTCAGGCAGCCACCAGTTCTGACCAGATTTAACCAGATTTGATGCCGCGGACCCAAATTGATTCCGCGCGCGCATCGGCGGACACAACACGGCGTTCTATCCGGCGTTCCATGCAAATCCAGGATCCTATCGGCTCAAAAAGGAAGAGTGCGAACCCTCAACCCTTCGTTCTCAGGGGCCTCAAAGTTGGCAGTAGGTGAAGGTAAGCCCTAAGTGAGTAAGTCGAGGGTACACATAGAGGGCATCTCCGTCAACATACTGGCTGAGGCGAGACACGCATCCACATCGTCGACATCAACCTCACTGGTACATGCTAACCTACACGCAATACTCTTTGAACTATATCCTCTCCTCACCTCTAAGCCTCCACCTCAACATCCCTTTTCTTCAAGACCAAGGGCTCCCCCTTGACCCTCTGCCACACGTCGAACACGTCCTCGACAACAGTCTCAAAGTGCGAGGTGGCGTCATACGACCGGGTGACGAAGATGTTGTTGTCGACACCGTCGGAGGTGGGCTCGTAGAGGGGGGTGATGGACACAAACCTAGTTGAGGGAGAGGTAGAGTGTTAGCAAGGTAACGCAACCCGAGTACTGCACAACTCACTTGTCAACAACGTTGCCGAGAAGTTGGAGACCGGGAAGGATCTCGCGTTCGGGAACGCTGGTCTCGACAATAGTAGAGACGATAGCGATCCACACGTTGGGGGCGGCGACATTGTGCGCAGAGGAGATGGTCGCGATGTAAATGTCTGTTTGAACATCAGCCTATGTCCCTTGAAAAGTTCGCAGCTGACACACCGTTCTTCCTTCCGACCTGCTTCTGAGGGATGATAATCTGCGCGGAGTCCGAGTCGTCCGTCCCGGGGATCGGGTGCTTCATGATACAGATTGCCCTGATCACCTTTCCCGTCTCCACAACCCGCAGCTTGCCGCCCTCGGGCTCGTCAGAGCCCGCGCCGAAGTAGCTGGGGTCACCAATGACCTTCTTGGCCTTAACGGTCTCGCCACCGCTGGTGACGCCAGTGAAGAGACCGGTGTCAGGGTCAACGTTGATCGACTCAATCTTCTTGTCGAGCATGTATGTGCCGCCGTAGATGGCAGAGAGACGGGCGAACGCCTGAGGAAGCTCGCCGAGTCCGTAGAGCGGGTAGAGGTACGGGGATTTGCCATAGCGAGCCATAGACGCAGTGTAAAGGATGATGCGGTCGATGGTCTGGCGGGCGGGCTTGGTGATGTAGCTGAAGGTAGGGTCAGACTGGGTCTTTTAAACTATGAGAGGTCAAACTTACTCCTCATCAAGCCACAGAGCCATGGCGTGACCGATAAAGTCCTGAGTTCCCGGCTCGAGACCAAATTTTGCGTACACGTCCTTCATAGGGCAAGTGTTAACGTCGAGGCCTGTGATGGAGTAGTGGGTGAGCATAATCCAAAATAGACAGCAACAGTGAACCCACCTTGGTGAGTCGCGGGGTCCGCCTCCCTCCAATTCTGCAAGTACTGGAAAAAGTTCTTGGCCCTCCTCTTCTCGAATAGCCCCATCAACGGGCTCCTCACAGCCTCCATCTCGGTGCTGGGCACCTTGGAAATCCTGCCGTCACGGTAAACGTATGAGCCAGCGACGACCTTGAACTCGAGGTAGCGCGTAACGTCGGTATGGACGAGCATGCGGGTGAGCTCGCCCGAGGAAAGAATAAATTTGGGGATAAGGTCAACGGCGTAGTCGCGGTCACGGCCGAGCTGAAGGTTCTCGGGGGGTGGGGTGCCGCGGAATTTCTGGTAGAGCTGCGAAAGGGAAGAGCATCAGACAGAGCCCCATGAATGGTCAAGGATCACTTGGCAGACGGGCAGCTGGAGAATGGCAGAGCTCCACGTAAGGACCACCTTGCGCGACACACCCCCGCCGCCATCACCGCCACCTCTCCCACGACTTGGCTTGGAAGTGACCTCACCTGTGTCAAGTTCAAGCTCGCGCTGTCCCCGCCATAGTAGTCGTTCCTGTCCATGTGGAGGACCTTCTGGCCGTCTACAGAGAGAAGACCAGAGAGGATGCACTCCGTGAGGCCCGTGCCCTGAACATGTGGCTGTCAGCCATGTTCGAGCTTCCAGATGCAGCGAAGAGGATGCTCACCAGAACAATAACCTGGATACACCGGGGATATGAAGACGGGGAGGAAAATAGGCAGGATAAGATCAGCCTTCCATCCAGCGCGACACAATTACGACAAGCATTTACGCGACGAGGAGCTGCCTCGTAGCGCAAGTGGAGCTCTTGGAGTGGGATTCAATTGATGCTACTCACGTCGTACTCTTCATCCATTGTAGCTTGTGCGTGCTTTCTGGAGATGTAAGTTGATGGTATAGAGAAAGAATGGAAAATGGGGTTGATGCATGGATACGATAACAGCAACCCCCAGCTCACGGCCCCCAGCCACCGCAATGCATCGACGTTCAGACGTCATCGCGTGCCTTATAGAGGCCGCTGGGAAAGAAATTATTAGGCGCGCGAGTAGAGGTGACCAACCTTATAACAGGTTAGATAGGTCACCAAGGCAGACCCAGGCTTGGTGCACTGAATGCAAATCTCAAATCAATATATATAGCAACTGGACATCTACCTACTCGCATAAGGACGGTGCCGTCTGTTGGCACGCATGCAGCAGCGAGCTTGCTGTCGAAGGTGTGCGCACGAGATCAGAAGCGGTAGTCTTCGAGAACAGAGAGGAGCGGCGGCATGACCAAGAAAGAAGGGGAACTGCCCGCAACACTATCACCACAGGCGGCTCTCTGTTCCCCGTATCGCCGAACACTACTACGACACTTCACGCAAGCGTGTATTGCATTCCGTTATACATCGCAGTTCCCTCCTGATGGAGCATCGGCCATCATACACGTAAACTGTACATGCGCTTGCAGCGTGGAGCCCGAAGCTGGAATCAAAGGTGTGAGCTTCGCGGGATTATACCCGGCGTTACGAACGCGTGGCGCTAGGCTGTGCCCCGCCTCGTCCTTCACCGTTCACTTCGCCGGCACAGATTGTGCAACATCACTTCACTTCATACCCCCCCCCCTCGACCGCAACCCCCGTTATGTCCGGTGCAGCTCCCCCAGAACTCGACCCCGACGAGCTCGACGATGGAGTTTACGGTACGCCCAGCTTAGCCCAGCTTCAACAGTGAAGACACAGGCTTATAGTCCCCCGCCCAATTTGCAGACACCTCGTCTCCGGCTTCGTCCTCCCAGACCTCAACCCTCACTTGGATTGTGGGTCTCATTCCGGTCCGCAGTTTGTATCATAGATTGCGGCACATGCAAGCTGATACATCACGTAATTCTAGAATTGGTACACCTCCCTACCCGGGCACGACTACTTCTGCGAGGTTCACGAAGACTTTATCGAGGACGACTTCAACTTGACGGGCCTGCAGGCGATGGTGCCGTTCTGGAAGGAAGCGCTGGAGATGGTATTGGATGTTGAGCCAGGTGAGCTGGAACTTCCATATTCACGTTGGCCCGAAGCTGATGATTGCGTGGCACAGAGGAGGATTCGAACAAGATCCCCGATGTCTCTATTGTGGAGTCCTCGGCAGAGCTGTTGTACGGACTGGTGCACCAGCGTTTCATATTGACCAAGATAGGTCTCTCTTGCATGGTACGATTGATCGGCCTGTGATCCCCAAGGCAATTTTCTGGACTGTATCCCTAACACACATCTGTAGGTTGAGAAGTACGAGGCCGGCCACTTCGGCGCATGTCCCCGTGTGTTTTGCCACGCCACCCCCGTCCTCCCGTGTGGCCGCGCAGACATGCCTGGCGTTGACACCGTCAAGCTCTACTGCCCCAACTGTGGAGATATGTACACCCCGCCTAGCAGCAAGTACGCTAGTGTTGATGGTACGTAGCCGTATCCGGCCACAGGGCCTGGCGGTTCGACCTGGTGCGCTGTCAGTCCGTATCTGACCTGACCTGGACGCAGGCGCATTCTTCGGCACTACCTTCTCCCCCCTCTTCTTCCAAACCTACCCCGAGCTTCTCTCCGCCCCCTTCTTTGCCCCTCCCGCCGCTGTAGGCACCACCAGCAACTACCTATCCGCCCCATCCGTCGACGTCGGCGCGTCGCCCTCTCCCTCCTCCGCACCCATCGGTGGCACCACATTCACCAACCCCAACCCGCACGGCGGCCAGAAGGCCGCCCTGGGGCGAGTCTACGTCCCCCGTATCTACGGGTTCAAGGTTTCGGAGCGGGCGCGGAGCGGGCCGAGGATGAAGTGGTTGCGAGAGCGGCCAGAGAGGGCAGACGAGCTTGAGAAGGTGGACTGGAAGGGGAGGTGGAAGGACGGCTTGGTGGCTGGAGAAGACGGGGCGGACGAAGACGAGGTGATGGCGGGCTCCGAGGTGAAGAAGAGCAAGTTGTTTGACAACGAGGATGATGTGGAGGATGATGAGGACGAAGAAGAAGAGGAGGAAGATAAGGCGGCGCAGACTGCGGCGGGTCAGCAGGTAGCAGCTGTGAATACCAGGGCCCAGGTGTCAGCGACGGAGAGACGGTGAAGGAAGGATATCAGCGCAATCTAATGATTCAATGGGGGCAGGACGGGTGTGTTATAGACACGGTTGGGCAGCACCGGCCTGTGCGCACTTGAGCGGAAGGTGGGATGGGTCACAGGTCTGTACATATTGGGGAAGAACATGTTGGTTATTCAAAGGGTGTCTCTGAGATGGATAGTCTTCAGGTGTCTGTATACAAGTGTCGTCAGCGAGGAGCATCTTACACCTTACGCCAAGTAGCCAAAACAGTGTTGGAAATGGACGTTGGTGAACGTTCAACGCTGATACGGGCGATTATACCTGGGCAGTGGTTTCCACTACTGATCCCAAGTATGATGTTAGATATAAACGATGCATGGGAGGGAAATTAAGTGCCCAATGATAAGCAACAACCCAACTGTACACAGCTCGTGCGTGCCACACCCTTGACACATGCCTAGTGCGTCTTCGCCTTAGCTCCTGTTGCGCAGATTCAGCTCTCTGGAATCTCCATAGATCGAGGTCGCTTGAGGCCACAGGTATTCATCTGAAAAAGGAAGACTCACCGTCAACGTACATATTCCGCGTAGCCGACGGCAACGTCGCTACCATCCCGTCAAGATCTTTGGTGAGCCTGACCTGGCACCCAAGTCTGGACCTGCTCATACCATTGTCAGCCGGAGTTGAATTGAAAATATGAGACCATGCTGAGGGTCACTCACGTGTCTTCAAGGCCAAAAGCCAGGTCCAGCATGTCGTTCTCCTCGTCGTCCGCCTCGGGCAACCGATCAAAGTGCTCGGGGTCGATAATCACGTGGCAGGTAGAGCACGCTACTGAGCCCTCACAGGCACCTGCAGGTGAAGCACACCAGCATTCAGCGTACAGTACAACGATTAGCAGCCATAAATGAAAGGAAAGGCTGAAGCTCACCCTCAAGATCTACATCATATTCGTGCGCCAAGCTCAATATATCGTCCCCCTCGTTGCCCTCAATGACCTTGACATCCTCGCCCTTCGAATCGCGGAATATAAGTTTAATGCTATCGGACCTCTGGTCAGCTACCGGTCGTTTCGAACACTACGCTGTAGATGGACATACCCAGTGCCAGCCTCCGGCCGAGTGATCTCCCCATGTTGGCGTGCTAAACGTTGTATCAGCCGAGTCACCACGTTGACCAAATTTGCTGCATCGCGCACCGATACTAGCGTGGAATGACCTCTTCTGTCCGAAATTACTCTCAATGATACCAGACTTCGTCCTCAGCACAGGGGAGGACATGGAAGCCGCAACAGAGGATGTGTGGGGGGCAAAAGGTAATACCCGTGGGAGGATTGGCCGAACGGGGTTTTTGGAAGCGGCAGCGGTGGCGAGCTGGGAGAAGTGCCGTAAGAGAGAAGACGTGGGGGTGGACATGTTTGCGTCGGCACAGTGGGAAATAATGGAGGGCTGGGGGCCGGGGAAATTGAGCGGTGGTGTATATTCTGTGAACGCGATGGCAAAATAAGAACGAGAGAAATGTTGCAAGTCCGTCAGGAGTCAGGACTCGCGGACAAGGAGCTTCGGCAACGGCTGTAGCACACGGAGTTGGCGGGACCTCCGTTTTCCGAGGTCTGACAGACGACCATTGGGTGGAGTACAGCATGGTCAAGTGTGCTATGCATGTTGCATGGACCTGTGGACGATAGGCCCAGCGATAACTGACGTATGCGCAATTGCATTGTTGCAGTCTAATCACTCGGCCCCGAAGTGACCCCTCTAACGTACGTTCTGTGCCCTGTCGGCACCGCCCACTCACTCATCCATCACTTTAATACCTCTCCGCTTCCTCCACTTGGCCAGTCCCTCGTTCCACAGTTTCTTGTCCGTCCCACTCGGAGGTACGAGCTGCATGGTGACCCCCAGCGACTCGACCTCGAAGTTGCGGTGCTCATCGTCGAAGAAGAGCTGCCAGGAAAGTGTCAGCTTGTCTGAGACTCGATATCCCACACAGGAGTGCAGTCACCAGAGACTGTAGCCTCACCATCTGATCGTAGGGTATACCAGTCTTTCGGTGAATCTCTCGGAAATGCTTCAACTTAGATCCTAGAGAGAGACGACAGCGTCGAGACGGTGATTAGCTGGACTGCACCCGTAACAACAACTGGCTAACCGCCACCTCACACATGTACGTACCGGGATAGATTTCCATCTGCAGAGTCAGATAGCAGTTGTGATAAGCATTTGAATAGATGGACTGTGTTTATCCTCTCTCAAACTAACCGTGTTGAAGTAAGATACAGCACGAATGTGGTCCCCTTCTTCTGGCGCCGGCAGCAGCAGCATCCCCAGTGCTTCTCGAGCCCTGCGCAATGCCATGTAAGCATATTTCATTCATGCAAGTGTACGATCCAGATAGTAGTTGGAAAGCTTACAGATCTGGTGCGCTGGTCCGTGACGCGGCAGCGACGTGAATTCTGCGTCTCTTGAGCTCTGCGAGGATCGACGGCACTTCTCGATAGAAGGATAGATCTTGACCGCGGCTACGGCAAAGTTGTTAAAGACACATCCTAGTCAAAACATTGTGATACTCACCGATCCACGAGCCTGTTCAGGACGTCACCAGGCCGTCTGAGAGGAGGGTGTACATGCGTCTGATTGAGACGTGTGGTATGAATGGATCAGAGTCGCTCCCAGAGCAAATACGGTGCGGTTGATATCCACAGCACCCACATCAATCCATAAGTCCCAGAGGGTATAGCTGATGAATGGTATTCACGTCACCATCATTCCGTGAGCAGGTAGGAATTAACGGCAACGTCCGGCAGGAGGTGGCAACTCACTCGAGATCGAAGGCGACGCAGAGAGGAAACGCGTCGGGATCGTTTGGTGGCACAGAGCGGTAGCCACCTGGCGGGGGTGAATTGTAAGCGCTTGTCTCAGATCTTCGCCCCATGGATCTACTGGTGTGTGTCTTTGGATGGTTTTAAGTCCGTATTGAAGTCAAGAGCATGCAGATTAATGTTGAGTGGCCCGGCCCCATCACGCTAAGCGGTGGAGGGTACTCACTTTCCCACGGTGATACCCGCCTCTGTCCGCTAGCCCGGTGACCTCTGGCTATGGTGTAATAGCAGCATTCACTCGCGGGTGGGACAAACAATTCGCTTGCTTTCCCACCAACTTCACCCCTGCTCTTGGTTGATCACAACTACCATCTCGCACCGTAAACTAATTGTACAATGGCCGCCGAAACCGCTCAAAAGTGTTAGTAGAAACTGGTCGCGTCACCCGTGCCCCCAAGCCCCGCTCACACACGTTCTCCTCGACAGCTGTCTCCGCCGAGGTTCCTCCCGATCCTGACGCGCAGCAGGATGACGATGATGGGGAAACCGACGAGGCCGAAGACTACGAGGATGAAGATGATGATGACGAGTACGGCGATGAATACTCTGATGACGAGGATGAGGATGAGGATGAGGATGATGATGCTGGAGTGGATCACAAGAAGATCCTCGCGGACTTTTACAAAGTGAATTCTCTCAACACATATTTCTGATAGTTATACACATGCTGATGCGTTCGCACAGACTGATTACGCGGATGAGGATGACGAGGACGCGGACGCCGTCGACCCGGAGGAGGCGGCCGTCATCGACAGTGACCGCGCCAAGGAAGCTGTTGCAAAGAGAAAGGCCGACGAGGAGCCCGATAATAATGGAGATATCAAGAAAAGCAAGGCGTGAAGAAGTCTAGGTGGCATGCACTGGAGCACGCAGCAGACAGTAGTTAAGAAGACTTGGATTATGGAACGCTCGTAGATGTGTGTACTGGAATAACTAGTGTTTATGGAACATACCGCATAGTTGTCCTATCCCCTCTTCATCTCATTCATTGCGTTGCCTTCTTCTCTCCACCTCTGTGTACCCCGGTTACATGTCATGGTGGAGCTCGCCATAGACCACTCCTCATTCGGCATCTGCCAAGACTGAAGTACTGATCACGTGACTGACAGTCGCTCAGGAGCCTTGCATACATGCCAACGACGAGATTGCCCATCCTTATCATCTCCTCCATCACAACTATCACCAGCAGCCCCCCATGGCAAAACACGACCATACCCCTGGCGATCCCCTCGCAACAGAGGAGTACGAGCTCCAGCCGTCCTCCGGAGCCTCGGATCCCCTCCTCCCCTCGTATGACGAGCACAAGCCCTTCGCCCCCTCCCCTTTCCAAAGTCTCGAACGCAACCGCCGCGCCTCGCGCCTTCGCCGCGCTCTGGGCGGCCTGTGTATCGCCATCCTCCTAATCGTCCCCACGCTGGGTCTGGCTACTTGTTATTTTGGGAAGACAACGCTCGATAAAGTCAGGTCGTGGGATCAGCTGCCGCAGGATGTCAAGGACTGGTTAGATCAGGTTGTGCCGGCCAGCATCCACGCTGACCACTCGGCGTTTCCCACAAAGTAAGTTCTATCCGTGGTGCTGCTTTGCATATACTAACAGCTCGCTCACAGTGTGGGCTACTCTGGCCCCACACCCACTGGCAAAGAGTGAGCTCGCCCTGGTCACCTTCCATCTGAGCCTGATTCGAGTTTGCCCTCTTCATCCATCTGACTCCCATCTCCCAGGCCCGCACTTATCGCCACCGCGCCAGCTCTCCCTCTCTACAACAATGTCCACCCGCTCATAAAACCCACCGAGAAAGCCTCCAAGTCTTTCAACATTATCCAGCACTGGGGAAATCTCAGCCCCTTCTACTCGGTGGAAAGCCACGGTCTCCCCGAGACGAGCCAGCTCATCCCCGAGCAGTGTGAGCTGGACCAGCTTCACTGGCTTCAGAGGCATGGCGCCAGGTGAGCAGATAGCACCCATCTATCTGGTTCTTACAAGGAAGGTAGATCTGACTACATGGACTCAGGTATCCCACGTCCTACCCGATTGGACCGGGGGCCTTTGCCTCGCGACTCAAGGAGAAGACCGGCTGGAAGACGAAGGGTGATCTCACCTTCCTCAACGACTGGGAATACAAGCTAGGTGCGGAGATTCTGACACCTTTTGGGAGGAGCCAGCTTTGTGAGTTCACCGCCACTTCTCCGACACTCGTCCGCCTCTGGTCTGACGTCGCACTGGATAACAGTCAACCTGGGTGTGTACGCACGAGTCAAGTATGGCTATCTGCTGGACAAGTTCAAGGGGCGACTCCCCGTTTTCCGGACTGAAAGTCAGGAGTAAGCTTCGATTCACCTCCTTGACTGTGGCGCTCTCAGCTGACACTTTGTGGTAGCCGTATGTTGAAGTCGGCCCAGAACTTTGCTACCGGTATGTCAGTTCACTGATCGGAGATCCAATAAGTTCCTGACACGTCTCCCAGGCTTCTTTGGTTTCCCTGCCGACGACCAGTACAACCTTGAGGTCACCATTGAAGCTCCCGGATTTAACAACACTCTCGCGCCGTACACCACTGTGAGTGCCTCGACGCCATCAGCAACGCCAGCTGACAGGGGTCTATCAGTGCCGAGGAAGCGGTGTCGATTACCGTGCAAAGCTTGCAGAATGGGACGCTGTGTTCCTCAAAAAGGCGAAGGAGAGACTACAGGAGCTCGTGGAGGGCTGGGACCTCACCTACACTGATGTCAACGAAATGGTGGGTTTGTTTGACGCCTTCTTTGCACTCGATTCATTGCTAATCATCTGATAGATGGAGATGTGCGCGTATGAGGTGGGTTTTATTGAGTGACATCACACATGAGCCGACGCTGATTCGATTTATGCTGTAGACTGTCTCCCTCGGCTACTCCTCCTTCTGTGACCTCTTCACCCAGAAGGAGTGGAAGGGCTTCCAGTACCGCAACGACCTTTTCTGGTGGTACTCGTCGAGTTTCGGGTATGCTCCCGCGAAGGCTATGGGGATGGGCTGGGTCCAGGAGCTTGTATCCCGCCTCTCGAAGAGTGAGTCCACATTGATGCCTACGTTCGCGATCTAACAGGCATGTCTTTGTAGCGCGCCTGACTGAGTTCAACTCGACAACCAACTCGAGCTTCCACAACGACGTTCACTTCCCGCTTGACGACCCTCTGTAGGTGCACTCCGGCTTGTCCAGCTGTGGTCGTAGCTGAAATGTGTCTTGTCTCACAGCTATGTTGACTTCACGCACGACACCCAATTCGCGCTTTGTAAGTTCGGCTCATCTCTTTTCAAGGTGATAAGCACTAACTGCCTTTGGTTACATTTGGTTACAGTGCTTCCGACGATGAACCTCACCACGTTCGCCAAGTCCGGGGACCTACCCACCGACCACATCCCCAAGCATCGCTCCTTCATTTCATCCAAGTAAGCTGCTCATCTCTTCGCAATACATGTCAGTAGCTGACGAAGCCTTGTAGGATTATGCCATTCGCGACCAACCTGCAGCTTCAGGTTCTCACCTGCTCCAGTGAGAAGATGGTTCGCCTCATCCTCAACGACGCCGCTGTTCCACTCACCGGCATCAACGGCTGCCCGGAGGATGACGACGGTCTCTGTCCGCTGGACGCGTTCATCAGCTCGATGCAGACGCTCATCGGGGAGATTGATTTTGCCAAGGAGTGTGCATTGGAGAAGGGAGTTGTGGAGCAAGATGAAGATGCGGGGGAGGAGGAGCTTGCGGAGATGAAGGTGGATGGGCTGAAGGCAGCCGAGGCGGCGGATCCGAATGTTGCGAGCGAGACTGACGACGACGACGAAGATGTTGAGCGCTGATGCGTGAGCACAGTTGTTGATAGGCGGCTGGTATTGTATGCATACTGCAACTCATATAACACACTAGGCCTCTACAAACGGCGAATGTGAGAAAGCTCAAGCGATGTGCGCAAACTGACTGGTCTTCGTGGCGTTGTCGTTGGACACCGGGATCGAGCGGCAAATATACGGGCGACTCGCTAAGGCAGTCTCAACAGCTGCAGTGGTGAACACAGCGTACTGGCCGAGCCAGCACGCAGCCCCGCAATATCACCCCTGACGACAATCGGACTGAACTACTCAAAGTTATTAATCGACAATTGGGAATTACAGCGGAGAGATACAGCTGCGGCTGATTAATGTCGCCGATATAGCAGTATGGTCTGGCACAGATACGAACAATACTTGTCAACAGTACCACAGACAATTGCCTTCCGAGAGAACGTGCTAGGCCTGAGTGATGGCGGCCGGGACCTTGGAATCTTCGCTAGTCGTGACATAGGCTGCAGAGTCAAAGATGACAGTGGAAGTACTTTGAAGGATCCAATCGACCGATCACGATACACCAGCGTCCATGCCTCCAATATGCGGCGCAGTTCTATTAGCGATGGGGATCCCAGTGCGTCTTGCCCATCAACACGAAGCTCTCATACGGTACTGCCCTGCCTTCCAGGGACGGCTGGAACTTCTGCACTGATGCGTAGGCCCGAAGTGCGTGTCTATAATAGCACTCACTGTATGCCTGATGTCAGCTCATGGTGTGTGGAGGTTGACTCAGATGAGTCTTACTTCGCCGCAGGACTTATCCACCCCTGTCTCATATTCTTCCAGCTGTTCTCCGCGATCCTCTCCACCATCTCCTGGTTCTTTGGCAGCATGAGATTCTCCATCGCAGCGGGTAGGTTATCCTCAAGGGGGAGGGGCACCTCGACGTAGTTCTGGTGGGGGTCCCCCTCACGCCCGTTCAGTAGGTGATGGTAGTGCTGTATATACTTGAGGGGGTGGGCAACGACGACCGAGCGGCACTGTTGTAGGTATCTGATCGACATTTGAGCTTAATTCAAGCAATAATGCCCAACACGCAGACTCACTTCAACCGACCACTGTATGCCCAGCCCTCAACATGTGCCAAGTAAGCGAACTGACAGTGTTCAGCAGGGGATCTGAGGTCGCCGTTGCCCTTGACCCGCTCCGCCTCCTCTAGGTTGACCGCGGCCCAGTTGAGTTCCTTGACGTCGGACCACGGCTGATCTTTGCTAGCACGAAGAAGGTCCTGCTGTGTGTTCAGCTGTGCGCCGCATCATAGCTCATCGCAGACGCCAACCCACGTGTCGAACCTCTACCATGGGCGCTCCTCTCCAGAACAGTTTCTTCGTCTTGTTCTCCCAATTTGAATGCTCCACTTGCAGCTGATCGTCGACTTGCAGCCCCATCTGCTCCTCAAACGTCAGCGCTGACGCGCGCACCTCTGAGTAAGCCCCAACTCCAGGCTCGGGCCAAGAGTAGAACCCAAAGTCTGCGGGGCTCTGTCAGCATTGTTCAGCCATGCGGGCATCCGAGTATCGGAGCAGAGGAAACGTACCGGGCATAAGCCATAGAGCTTTCTGCTCCTCCGTGCGGCATAGCACGAAGTGCGGGTGACTTCCGCTGCCACCGTCTGAGGTTTGAATCACAAAGCTGTGTGGAAGTCAGTCACGTCAAGGGTGGAAGATCAAACCGAGGCCACTCGCTCTACATCTGGAAGAGGTTCAGTGCTCGTCAACACTGTGCCGTAGACAGCAGCGATGGCTGCTTGAGTGCGGGTGTTGATACCACCCTTGAAGTCTTTCACATACAGCTGGCGAGTCCCGTAAGCGGTTGGAGAAGATCACTGCGGTCTGACATAGGGCGCACCTCGTTGTTCAGGATGACAAGGCGGGCGTTGCCCTCCTCCTCTGCTGCATCTACCATGCCCTTCGTGATGCCCTTTCGGTACCAATCCCGCGCACGGTCGGCCTCGAGGTAGAGATCGGGGTACTCCTCGAGGCATTGTGCTTCTTTGAGATGGCGATTGGTGGCCTCGTTGCTGTCGGGGTAGCGCAAGTGGCCTAGGCTGCTTACGCTATCAACGTCTGGCGATGGTAGGAGGGGGAGGGTGAAGAATGTGTCTGGATGGAGGTGCGCGATTGTGATGAGAGTAGTGATCAGGAGCAAGGCTGCAAGATAGATCTGCGTTGTACGCGCGATCATTGTACCTCTGGAGGCACTGCAGCATGGACTGTGTTGGGGAGAAGTTGAAAACAAAGCAAGATAACCACACGGCATTCGTCGTCGCTTCCGTAGTACTGGCTTCTTCCTGCACGTGGCATCCCGGCATGCAGGAGGACGTCATCTCGTCGGCGAGCCCGCCGATGGGGCTGCAGCCACAGCGGGAAGGCGCAGTGTGGAAGGGGGCTGCGGCATTGGAGCGAGGCGGCAAGGCTAGTGCTGCGATCGTCACAGTCGCTGCGCGGGATCCGGTTTTAGAGTTCGGGGGCAGTCACCGCCCGTTGCGTCACGCGTCACAGGCACGCCCTACCAACATACCGAGACTGGGCACGGCAGATGGTTTTGGGCCGGCTGCGGAGGCCGAGGGCAGCCCAGCTGCTCTCCAGGAGCGAGACTGGGCGGAACATCTGGACTCCTCGTTCATGGGAATGTCAGGGAACGTCAGGGAGAGGTGTGGTATTACCATCTCCATCAGCTCTGCGCCGCGGTCGCCATCGCGCTTTCGTAGCGCAGCAGCCAGCAAGCAGAGATGACGAACCGGCCCCTCGATTGCAACAACACGCTCACACCTGCTCTGTATCCACAGTTCAGCACCCCCGCAACCACTCTCGCTATGCCTTCCGCACTCAACCTCGACAGCTGCCCCGAGACCCCCCAGACTGTCCAGTCGGACATGCCCTCGCCCGTCGACTCACAGACGACCGTGGGAGACGACATCCAGGACATTGAAACGCTCGTCATTGGTGCTGGTCCTGTGAGTCTACTCACCCCCGCATCACGCCCTGCATCGCTTCTGATGCGCTCCCACGACATCCCCAGACCGGTCTTGGTGCCGCTACCCGTCTCAACCAGCTGGGTCGCCCCTTCATCATAGCGGATGCTGCCACATCCCCCGGTGGTCTCGCATCGACCGACGTTACCCAGGAGGGCTTCTACTTTGACGTCGGCGGCCATGTCATCTTCTCGTGAGCCCATGTTGATCGTCCGTGACTTTAGATGGGTCACCCCTCTGACGGCTATTTGCAGACACTACGCGTACTTTGATGACGCGATTGACCGTGCGCTCCCTGCGGCAGACGATTGGCAGGTACACCAGCGAGTTAGCTATGTCCGGAGCGCAGGGCGTTGGGTGCCTTGTGAGAAACCTCTTGCAACAAGGTACATATGTCGCTTCAAGCTGACTCCTCCACCTCCACCACCGGCAAGATCCGTACCAGAACAACGTCTCGCAGCTTCCGCTCGACTTGCGCGTCCGCTGCATCGACGGTCTGATTACCGCTTCCGAGCACAGGGCTCAGACCCCGGATGAGAAGCCCCAGACGTTCGATGAATGGATCGTGAGGAACATGGGTGAGGGCATTGCCGATGCCTTCATGAGACCATATAACTTCAAGGTGTGGGGTGTGCCCACCACCAAGGTAAGCCAACCCGATTTCATACATACGGCTCGGTCGTTGAAGCTTTTACAGATGCAGTGCAAGTGGCTCGGAGAGCGTGTTGCTGCGCCTAACCTCCGCACAGTCATCAAGAACGCCCTCACCATGGAAACCGCCGGCAACTGGGGTCCCAACGCCACTTTCCGCTTCCCCACCCGCGACGGCACTGGCGGTATCTGGACCGCCGTCGCTAAACAGCTCCCCGAGCAGTCCTTCAAGCTCGGCAAGGAGGGCACCGTCCAGAAGGTCAGCGGTCAGGATAAGGTGGTTGAGCTAGGGGACGGTAATAAGATTCGCTACAAAAACTTGATATCGACGATGGCGGTGGACGGGCTGCTCGAGGCCTTGGACGGGGGGGAGAACGAGACCGCCGTGGAGGACATGAAGACAGCAGCTAGGGAGGGACTAGTGTACTCTTCCACCATCGTGCTGGGGTTGGGTATCCGAGGCGAGAGGCCCGAGCGTATCGGAGACAAGTGTGAGCATGTGGCTTTTGTTCAGTCATGGGTACCCGCTGACATGTCTCTAGGCTGGCTGTACTTCCCCGAGGATGACGCCCCCTTCTACCGCGCCACCATATTCTCCAATTACTCCCCCTACAACTGCCCCTCCGCATCCACCCGTCTCCCCACCCTTCAGAAAGGTGATCCCTCTCTTCCCTTCGACTCAGAGGCCCGCGAGGGTCCGTACTGGAGTTTGATGTTCGAGGTGTGCCAGTCTGCGGATAAGCCGGTAGATTTGGGGAGCTTGATGAAGGAGACAGTGCGCGGTGCGGTCGCCACGGAACTCATGCTCCCGACCGACGAGATCGTGTCGTTTTACGAGAGGAGATTCGACCACGGATAGTGAGTTTACCACCCAGTGTACATGAGTTGACAGTCAGCCCCACTCCTACCCTCGGCAGAGATGCTGCCATCTCCAATATCATCCCTACCCTGGAGAGCGAGTTCAACATACGATCGCGAGGACGCTTCGGGAGCTGGAAATATGAGTGCGGAAACCAGGATCACTCGGTGAGTTCGTCGGTATGAGACTTACGAAACGCTCGCTGAGGTGTTGGCCTCTGCAGTTCATGCTGGGTGTCGAGGCGGTGGACAACGCGCTGTTCGGCACCCCCGAGATGACCATGCACGAGACGGACTGGGTCAACGGCCGACGCAACACCGAGAGGAGATTACTGTAGACTGGAGCCCAGGACAGGCTTTGAGAGCTGCCTCACTAGCAGTGATATTGATTAGAATCGCATATAGATCATGTAGCATCATGACGCATAGACTACTCTATAGCCATTGACATATGTAGATCATCAAGCTCATTCACACTGCCGGCAGCAACACCAAGCTCCCTGTTTACTAAAACAGGCATGCCAGTGAGTTTCCTGTGTCCCCAAATGCCTCCACATCTTGCATCAATCCCGACATTGACAGTTAGTTCCAATCTCGTTGTCAAACTCGTCCCCCTTGCACGTCTCCACGATGCTGCCGTTCGCACAGTCAAAGATAACGGGCCAGGTGCGTTCGAGCGCGTGACCTATTCTCCCATCAGAATTGCACGCACGTATAGCGTAATCACGGAGCAGTTGCTTACCGAGCGTGGGATTTGATAGCTCGTTGTTCCCCCACCCCTCCGTCCAAATCCAGTGCTCGGGAGGTGCGTGGAACAGCGAGAGCAAGTTCTCGTAAATGTGGAGGTCGTTTTGGAGAATACGCTTCTTTGAGACGATAAACTGGCCAGCCCACGTAGCCTACGAGTGTCAGATGCATTCTCTTTAAGGCAAAAACTCACCAGTACGGGTACCGGAGGACAGAAGGTGCCGCGGAACATGACGTAGATGTCCCGCATGCGGGGGAAGTCCATGCCTTTGGAGTCGTGACCACAGGTCTGGTTCAGATACGGTCCGAAGGAGAGGAAGCCGGTATCTGGTCTTAAATGTTTCTCCATTCGGGGGAGAAAAACCCACTCCCATGCAAGGTGTGGCTAATGATTAGCACAGTCGTAGGGGTGGTAGACCACTCACCTGCATGAAAATGGTTTTCTCGGCCAGCCCAGTTGTTGCGTCCTGCCAGTGTCGCGTGATGTGTTTCTGAGGGAGTGTCAGCACAACGCTAGCAATAATCAAGCCGGTACACTCACCAAATATGTCTCTCCCTCTCTCCCGATATTAGGAATAGTCACGACCTCGTCCGCAACCTCCAAAAGCTCGGGAAGCTCGTTCCTCGGCCGACCGCCCTTGTGGTAGATGATTACACGACGCGTCGACCTTGAAGGCAGTCGTTGGAGAACAGCCTCGACCGTGTGCCGCATCGTCGGTAAATCCTCGTCGTAGTGGGCAACCACCCTTCAGGATCAGCACAGGTATGTCGCAGAACCCTCGACTCACAAATCGAAGTCACTCGTTTTACGCCACGAATTCCGCCGAAGGACAGTCCCGAAATCGCTGTAGGAAGAAAGAGGGCTGCTCAGGGTCATCGTCAGCACGAGCTGCAGGTCCATGGTACACACCGAGGCTCACATGGTATTGTACAGGTCGCCGTTGTGGAGGCTGAAGGTAAAGGCAGTGTAAACGACGAGCAAGGCAGCTAAGGCGCCGAGAATGAGGGTCGCGGTCTTCTTGCGCGGAAGACCCTGCCACCGCTCGCGCACTGCGTCGATGGCGGCCATGGTAGAGGGGGCTGCCAGTGGCATGGAGTGGAGAGGAGAAACAGGGGCTGCCACCGAGCGGATATGTTGAATGCGGCGTTCTGGGTGTTGCTGCGGTCTCGTCTCGCAGCCGCAGGCTACCTCCAAAGAATGAAAATACACCCGTACGTCATCGCAGCAGGGGAGTCACCGCCGGGCCTGTCTCAGGGTTCTCGCGCGCGTCGGCCCAAATCCCAGTATGCGCGTGCGAGATGAAGGATTCAACGAGGTCTGCTGGGGTGGTGGTGGCGGGCAATGCATAGGGCTCTCGGCATGGAAAGTCTACGTAGGAAGGCTATGATCCAGTGCGAATACAATGCAGTATGCTATAATTGGTCTCGTTTCTCGGTGTTTTCTCATGCCTACCACCCCACAAATTCGGCTGCAAGCCATAGGTCAGCACCCCATACTCACTTCGTAGCAGTGTATACAGAGAACTCACACTCGTGTGTGCTCGTTCCCCTGTCCACCTTGTTCGCAAACACCTTCTTGTACACGAACCTCTGATCATACTCCCGCATCACCTCGGCCGATAACAGCATCCTGTCCTTCACAAGCTGGGCGTACGACTGGGCGAGGTGCGAGAGGAGGAAGGTGGTGGATAGGTGGAGAATGGGCGTGAGGAACGGGTGGATCGGGGTGAGAAGATGAGTCAGGAGAGGAGATGTCGGGGTGTATGCGCTACAACTGCTGTGTCAGTCTTGTGGCAATGGCGCCAGGCCACACTGCCACTCACCAGAAGAAGGCGAGGCAAAACTCTGGCGGATCCCAGACGCGTAACGACTGTATACTATTCTCCGTCCCAAAGCCCTTCACATGCTGAGAGTCTCCTTTGCGTTTTCCTAAGGCCGAAAGCACCCAATAGCTGGACACAACGTTAGCCGTGTATCGCAGAGGTGGATGTTCTAAGGAGGATAGCTCACAAGGTAAACTTGACGATAAATAGCAAGACGCGTAAAGCGCCCTTGGTCATATTCAAGGCGCCGATCCCGTTCTTCTCAGAAAACGACGTTTCGCCAGAGATATCCTCATCGTCCTCCGCTGCCTTGAATTTAGGTGCGGGCACCGGTGAGGCATGAGGTGAAGAGATAGGCTCCTGAGCCTGCAGCTCAACTGTCAGTGAGGGAACAGACATAAAGATTGCTGCGGGGATACTCACCGAGCGAAGCTGCATATCATACGTCCTGAAACGGGTAAACAGATACACCGCATTCCCCGCAGCGATGGCAAAGAATAAGAAGGTGAGGATAAGTTTCTGCCCTGCCCGTCAGCTGCGCCCGACCTCACACTGCAGATGTCAACAGAGCTCACCACCCAGCCACCCAGCATGCCAACCTTACCCTGAGTCTCCCCACTCTCCCACTTCTCCCACCTACTGGGCGCGCTACGCCCCTTCCCAGTGCGCAGAACACTCTCAAAGTCGTTCTTGACAACAAACAGCGGCGCCACCAGGAGGTAGTGCACGAACGTCAGGCCAAGGGCGATGGGATTCGCAAAGTGCTCTTCGGGGAGGATGTCATAGATGGAGGTGGGCGCGTGGAAGAGGAACGCGTCAATGACTTTCTGCGGGAACGATTTTGTTCTGTAGTTCCTGTCAGCACTGCCCTCCTTTACCTGTGCGCCCTTGCCTCGTGCCACTGGGTCCACGTTGACTCACCTCTGCCAGAACGACTTCCTCCTTATGAACCTCTTCCTCTTTACCCCCTCCTCCCCCTGGGGCGTCGGACTCTTCATCCTCGCATTTTCCTCAGCCCTTCTCGCCGCCTTGGCACTCGCCGCCATATCAAACGGGATGCTAGCGCTCTTGCTCAAGCCCTGCGGCGGGGTAGCCATCGCATATGGCGAGTAGTGTATGCGCGGGGTGACGGGTGTAGAGGTGGATGATCCCGCATTGCGGTACCGCAGGTTAGATGGAGTGGTGGATGGGGTGTGGGAGGAGAATTTGGTGGGGGTAGAGGAGGCGGGAGTGGCGGAGGAGGCGCTGGGGGCTGGGGAAGGGGACGAGGAGGGGGAGGTGTCGTCGGTGGCAGGGAGGGAGGAGGATTTGGAGAGTTTGGAGGGGGGGTGTGCGAAGGCATGGAGGCTGCGCCTTGACGATCTTGCCAAAGGCGACTGGGACATGCTTGTGGTGTTGCAATCACGAAAGAAAGTATTTAGTATGCGCAGTGTGAAGATGTTGTGAAAGCTGAAGAGACAAGCCGAGGAGGACGCGACGTCACTTGCGGTCAAATAATAGCTCGGGATGATTCGTGGGGGGGAATATCGCCACGGTGGAGGTTGCACCTGGAGTGTATGTTTGTCCACGTTGAGCGACTTCTGGTGGCATCATTCAACTTGGACCTAAGCCCCATTGGCTAGGCCTAGCTTCTTATGCATCGTGTTCCTCGCCGAAGCAATCGTAGCATCCATCCACGAGCATCCACCATCTCCAACGACCCAACGTCCTAACGACCGACTCGCCATGTTCAGATGGCACGACTGCCTTGAGGGCCACATTCTCCTCGGCCTCACGCTCACCATCGCCTCCGCCATATGCCTGTGCACCTATCCATGCCTCCACCCAGCCCCTTACACCCGCTGACGACCCACTTACCCCAGTATCCTCACAACCTTCTCCACTCCCTTCATCAAGCCCATCTACTTCCTCAAATCCCCCTCCAACGATAACGCCAGCACGCCCGACACTCGCTTCGGCACCTTCGGATACTGCTCCGACCCCGGAGGCTGCACGGGCACGTCAGTGGGGTATGAGTGGGATGGCCGGGAAATCGTATCATGGATGACGAAGACGGGAATATTATTCGGGTTTGGTGCGTTGCGTTCGGCACTGGGCGGCACGGAGTGAGGAGATAGGTTCGTGGGTGATGAGCTGATGAAGTGGTGGTAGCTGCGATGTTCATGATATTAGCATTTGTGGCGCTCATACTGAGCCTGCTGAAAGTGGGCAAGTTCATGTGGAACCCCGTGTATTTTCGCACCAGCGCTGTACGTCCCTCCCCGCACCTCGTCTCCTCCTAACACCCCTCCTCATGTTTCCCCACAACTGCCGCCGCAGCAAACCTCTCCATCTCTTCTCCTTGCATATTCACTCCTATTTACACACCCACGCCCCCCTCTCACCTCAGCTCCTCGGCACCCTCTTCGCTTTCCTAGCTGAGGTCTTAGCTCTCATCCTCTGGGTCAAAGCCCGCCACGCATACGACGCCGAGGGCACGCGCGCGATGTACGGCGCGAGTCTGTGGTTAGGGTTGGTGGGTACCGTATCAGCGTTCTTAGCGTGAGTCGTCTGCTGAACGGCAGGTGATGAGGGCGGGTGGGTGGGGTGTGTGGAGTGTAATGCTGATGGAATAAGGGTTAGATCGGGGATCGGGGGGCCGGCGTACCAGGGGCGGTTCATGTACCGTGCGGATCGACAGCAGGCGTATAATGTATGACGTGCAGACTGTGAAGACGGAGATCATATGAGACGGAAGACGCCGGAGTGGGAGGGGAACGTAAGTGCCGCTAGGGACACGGTGATAGGTGTGCGGGGGATAGGTTGCCGGGGCTGCTTGAAGTCGCCGTTATGGATGCCAATGCTGTCATTAGCGAACACCTGCACTGTGCCTGACCATGCCCCACAACCACACCACACAACCGCGGCCAGCGCTCGGCTTCGTCGACGAGATGCATGCGACGCCACAAGTTATACCCGCAGCCCCAGCTCCATCCCCCCAACGACGTTTCAGCTCCCCGGTCCAACAGCCCTGGCAAACAGCGCTTAGTCGAAGAGACCGAAGCCCTACACGCAGCAACATCAGCCTACATCTCCTGCCACGATCCATAGAAATGAACTCACCATGTCGTCGTCCTCGGACTCCTCCTTCTCCTCCTCCTTGGCGGCAGCGGGGGCGTCACCGGCGGCAGCCTCCTCAGAGGAAGCGGCGGGAGCAGCAGCGACCGCGAAGGCCTCGGGGTTGGCAAGGTACTCCTTGATCTGTGCACGCGCGAGGTCGTCAGCATTTTGCTCTTTCGAGACGCGGTAGACGAAAAGACGGGTCATTGAAGCATGTTCAGAGTGTGAATACGGATGGCTCCGTCCTGGGCACCCGCGATGAAGCCAGGCCGCCTAGGAGATATAAAACGTGACATCCGGAAAGGCAGATTGGGGTAGGGGAGGGGAATACAAGATACAATGCTCACCTTGGCAGAGCCCTCGAACTCGTAGTCGGAAGCAAGAGACACGTTGAGGATGTTCTTGTACGAGTTGACCAAAGAGTGGGTGACGGAGGCAATGGTGGGGATACCAGTCGCAAGGGAGATGGCAGCGACCGTCTTGATACCAGAGAGGAACTGGTCGATGAGGGTCTTCTCCTCAACGTCGAGGATGGCCGAGGGGAAGACGGCACCGTTGTCGTAGACCTGGACGACGGTCATACCGTAGGTGAAGGGGGAGATGTTGAGCATGTTCAACAGGGTAGCCTCGGAGGCACCGACCCTACCGCCAGCGGCGACCACCTGAACGTCGTTGACGATCTCAATGGTACCACGGGCGATCTTGGTGGGGATACCGAGGGCCTGGAAGAACGAGGTCTTTCCGGGCTCCATGCCGGTGTTACCGGCAGGGACGTAGACGTCGTTGGGCGCGTAGGCACCGGCACGGGCGGGAGCGGCCACCTTGTTGGAGATGATGATCTCACGCACGTCCTTGAGGTCCCCAGAGGTGAAGACGAACCCGATGTTCCCCTTGACGAAGGGCATGAGCTTCTCGAACTGGGGGAACTCGGGGAGGATGGTGCGGATGGCGCGGCGGACCATGGTGTTCTTGCCCATAAGGACAACACCCTTGCCACGGAGCGACTGACGGATCAAGTGGCACTGCTGGGAGGAGACGTTGTCGATGTTGACGACGAAGATGGAGGCTGAAGAAGGGTGTCCGTCAGCACCGGGCCGTGAAATTTGCCGTCGTCCGTCTCTCGCTCTGAATCCTTCGCGTCTTCCTCGCTTTTGCCCGTCCCGCCACCATCCCTCGTCTCCACATGTTCTTCGCCTCCCTTCTGCTTATCCCCGCGGTTCTTCCCCACCATGCCTGCATTCCCCGTCACGCGACTCTGAACTTTACTCACGGTACTGCTCGATGAGAGCCTTAAGCTTCTCGAAGTAGATCTCCTTGTTGGCACGAGTGGCACCCATTTTTTATGAAGTATGTGGTGGCGGTGGGGGTTGTTGAAAGGGTTGTTTTAGTCTCCCAAGTGGTCTCCGTTATGAGATCAGAAGGATTCTTAAAGACTATACGTGTGAGGAGAAGAGCAGGTGCACGCACACAAAGCCACCGAAAGAGAGGACGGCTGGACGTCGAAACTGCTGTCGGAGTTGCGGCGAATTGGATGTGGCGGACATGTGGCGGACACAGCTCACCCCGTCCGGACACGGCTCGGCGCGTTCTGATGACGATGACCGCTCTTCACAACATACTGGAGTCTCTTCCGTTTCGTTCTCGGGAGCTCCATACATATCAGCCAGTGCAGGTGCCATGGTGAGCAGGCTGAAGCTATCACTGTAGACAAAGCTGACACTGCGCAGTCGAACTTCCTCCAGGTACCCACAAAGACCGCAGTCCCCATCCCTACTTTCAACAAGCACCTCCTGGAATACATCTCCACACACTTCAGAGATGCCCACCCACAAGCATTCAAGCACGATGTGGATACACTCGCGGCTATGCGTAAGGACTGGATCGAGTCCAAGTCAGAGGCGCACCCGGAGATCGTCAGGGCGTACATGAGGTCAGTTGGGAGTCGGGCGCCATTGTTGACACACAGCTGACTCGCCACAGGTACCACGCCCAGCTGGCCTTCCTCGCCACAAAATTCCCCGCCGACATATCTGTCCCCTTCACTTACTACCTCCCATTCCCTCCAACTTTTTCCCTCTCTCCCGATGCGCCCGTCACCCTCTCGTCGCTGACGTTCGAGCGCGCGAGCGTGCTGTACAACACGGCCGCGCTATATGCCTCCATGGCGGCGTCAGAGCGGCGGGCAGAGGCAGAAGGCATTAAGCGGGCCCTAGGGTATCTCACTGTAAGATCATTCGCTCTGCTACTCAGATGAACACCGGGCTGATACCCAGTAGGCCGCAGCGGGTGTGCTCCAATATCTCATCCACACTGTCCTCCCCGTGCTCCGTTCTGAGCTATCGTCCCCCCACGCTGCCGGGTTCGACATGAGCGATTCGTTCATATCTGCTATCCAGTCGTTTGTCCTGGCCGAGGCGCAGGAGTGCTACTGGCAGCAAGCCGTGTTGCGTAAGTCGTGTCCTTCGGTTCAGAGACCCCTCCTGCATGTAGGCCTGCTGACATTGCGCGTGGCGTAGAGGGGACGTACAAGAATGCGCTTATTGGAAAGCTTTCGATGAAGGTCTCAGAGTATTACAAAGTGGCCCTCACATCCATGAACAGTACCGACTATCCGTCTGCCTCCTTCTTCCCCGCAGTGCGTCCCTCTCTCGTTCCTCCTCCCTCCCTCTCCTCCTGCCGCTCGACTGACACCCGCCACCGCAGGCATGGACCGCACATATCACCGTCAAGCAGATGCACTTTGAAGCCGCCGCCCACTACCGCCTCAGCCAAGACGACCTCGAGAAGAGCAAATACGGGGAGGAGATTGCGCGGCTGCGTGTGGCCGAGGGGCTCGCGAAGAAGGGATTGGACGCGGCGAAGCGCGGGGTGGCGGACGCGGTAGTCGCGGACCTCAAGGTGTGTTCTCCCTTCAGCTCTCCGGCGCAGGAACTCATACATATGCTCGCCTGCAGCAACTCCAAGGCGCAGTCAAGTCCTCCCTTGAACGCGCAGTCCGCGACAACGACCTGGTGTACGTCTCGCCCATTCCACCCTCGAATCAGCTCGCGCCAATCCCCGGCTTGGGCATGGTCAAGGTCGCGACCCCGACAGAGGTGGAGGAACCTGTGGCGTGGTTGATGGGAGGGAGTGCGGGGATGGACCCATTGTTTAGTGCACTGGTGCCGTATGGTGTGCACTTGGCTTTGAGTGAGTAGTCCTGAATGGTGTGAGGCGATGGGCTGACAGGGGGCTCAGGTATCTACGATGACAGAAAAGATACAGTGGTGCGAGAGCTTGACGGGAAGCGTGAAGAGCTCGACGGCGTTGCCGCAAGGTACGTCTTGTGTGCGGGCGCCCTCCCTCATATCAGCTCCACTGACAACCCCCCAGCACCCTTCAATCGCTAAACCTCCCCGGCTCCATCCAAGCCCTCGAACGGCCCGTAGGCCTTCCTCCTTCCCTCCTCAAAAAAGCTGAAGAAGTTGACTCTGCCGGTGGCACCGATCACATCCGCGGGCTCCTCTCTGAGGTTCAACGCCTTGCCCGTGCCAACATCCAGTCCCTCAATGAGGCGATGGATATCCTCGACCAGGAAGCGACAGAGAATGAGGAAATGGTTGCACGTCAGCCAGATCTGGGGAACACGCGCCCGCCATCGCATGTGGCAAATCAGCCGCTGATCGGGATAGCGGGACAGTATGAAGCGACGGTGAAACAGGCGGCAGGGAGCGATGCGACAGTTAGGGAGAAGTGGGAAGAGTGGGCGAGATTGATTGGGATGCTAGCGGGTGGCGAGGTGAGCCATTGAAGTTGTGTTACGTGTGTTGATGGCATGAGCTGACGGGTACGGCCAGGATGCGATCAACGACTACGTTCCATCCACCTCTTCCGCGGGTCTCGCCTCCCTGCCTCCCTCTGTTCGCCCGCTGCGCTCATCCCTGGAGGAGCTCGATGACCGAATAGCCCACCGCGCGCGGCTCCTCATCGAGGCGCGAAACATGGCTGCTGCAGACGACATCCGCCCACAGGTCCTGCAGGAGGCGACGCGGCTTGCGCATGGAGGAACGGGGGATGTCAAGACAGAGTGGTTTGAGGATATTTTCCATAAGGCTCTGGAGAGATATGAGGGGGTACAGGGGGAGATGCGCGAGGAGGAAACCCAGCAGACGGAACTCCTCCAGAAGATCCAGGTGGGCTCTTGTGGATAAGCTGCTTTGTCAGGCGCTGAAGCTGATCTCCGCGTAGGCGCAAAACACGGCTTTCCTCGCTGAGAGGAAGGAGGACCCCATTGTCAAGGAGCGCGAACGACGGCTGCAGGACATGGACCTCGCATACTGGAAGTGGCGCGAGATTGTTGACAATGCTGAAGAGGGGATTAAGTTCTATAACAGCTTCGCAGAGATGCTCGGGCAGTTTAAAACGGCGTGCACGCAATTCCTAAACTCGCGCCGCGCTGATGTCGGGTGAGCTCACCTGCGCTGCCTCTTGCAGTATGAGCTTTGCTGACCAGCTCGCGGCAGGCAAATGACTGCGCAGTTTAATAGCATATCCTTCTCACCCTCACCGCCACCTCAACCCGAACAAATCTACTCCCCCCCTACAACGCAACACCGTCCTTCCCCCACCCCTTCTCCCGCTCACTATCAGAGCCCCTCCCTCCCCGCCCCACCACCGGCGCGCGCACCCTCTCCCCCGCGGACATTCGCACTTCCCCACCCCTCCTCCACGGCATGGCAGTCAGGCGCGGATTTCCTCCCGCCCCCGCCACCTCCTCCTATCCTCCGCTCGGGCGGAGTACAGACCCAGCCTCGCGCGGCACCGGTGCCGCCTGCTGCAGCGACCCCTCGACGTATTACGAGGGCTGCCGCTGCGGCGAGTGCGAGCGCGAGTGCGGGCGGTAAGCAGGAGGTACAGAATAATCCATATAGTAAAGGCGGCCCGAGGCAGAAGGGAGGTGGGGTGGTGTAGCTGTTGTGGGTGTTGTACCAGAGAGTGTAGACGCGGATATACGGGTATGTAGCGAGATGCATCAGTGCTATGAATGGACATCGTATCCAGGCGGACAAGATGTTTGATCGCATAGTGCAGTCTTCTGATTAGGTATGTGGGGTGAAAATGGTGAGTAGCTGTGCCATTACTCGACCGACGCCTTCGTCGTCTTCCATTGGTGACTCATTCCGCACGTACTCTATATCGCCTGCTGGTGTTCTGGCGGTTAGGCAGCTCGGTCCGTCTGCCTGTAACCAAGCCATCCACTCATGCTTCGCCCTGGGCAGTAAGTCCTGACTAACTTCCCATGTTGACTGGTTGAAATGAGCACAGGATGGGCCATGAAATGTCGAGATTCTTATTAGCCGTGTCTCAGGTCCGATGAATACCTCGTTCATTATCTGACAGATCTGGTTTTTCCCCAGACCATACCGAGCTGCTCCTTCACGTACTTCATATACATAGACGCCATGTTCCACAGTGTGATCAAATCAGAAACCTGTCAAACTTGAAAGTTCGCCCTCGTCCACTCTACTAGCCGCTTCAGCTCCACCCACTGTCTTTCCCTCAGCTTTTTGTCGTCTCCGCGTTTACCAGCCTTCTCGCATGCGTCAACAAAGGCTTTGGCCTCGGACACGTCAGGTATGAGCGGGTGTCGCACGCGTGACCACCAGCTGCAGAAGATGGTCACGTAAGCTTAGAGAATCGGATCATGCTGCCAGAGCGGGCGACAGCTTACTACTTTGAATTCCAATAATCGCCTGCCGTGGCCATGTGTGTCAACTAACCGCTCTGTACAAGGATCTGGAGACTCACCTTCGCGCCTGTGCAGCGTAGCATGCAGCAAATCCGATGTAGGATCTCCCTCGTTGGACTGCGCTATCAGATGGCAGTGGTGGATATCGTCGTTTGCCAAGTGCAGCGCTTATCTCTTCTGGTCAGGTTAAATCATCGAAGTGGGCGTGCCGGTCGAGCTCACCTGCAATGATGGATTTGTGCTCATGCAGCCCAGCTATGGGCTTTACGAGTGAGGGGTCGTATACTTCTGTACCAGGCTCGAGGGGGGGCAGCGGACGGGCAAAGAGACGGGCGACGATCTCGTCGGTGGTAGTGGGAGACATGGTGGAGAGACCGCGACGGGGGCAGTGGTGGGTGGAGCGGGAGGCGGCTGCGGCGAGTGGTCCGAGAGAGAGGAGAGAGGGTTTTTTGAGAAGGAATACGGTTGCCATGCACTGCAGCACCCAGATGGGAGGATCGAACAGTGCGGATGTCCACTGTCAAGACGCCCATAACCTCTGTCTCGGTGCTCACTTGACCGATACCCCCCCCCCCCCCCCGTGGTGCCATCCGTCCGTACCACCGGGGAGAAGTCCCGGTGGAGCTCGCTGACGTCATCACTTTTCGCACACGCCTGGCAGGCCTGTTGACCATTTGACATCCAGTCTTAAGATCCGCCATGTCGCTCTTCAGTCTATCTCTTGCCTGCCCATATACGAAATGCCTCCGGCCAAGCGAAAGGTCGGTGAGTAAGGCTACTGGTATGCTCGGCAGGGGGCATTCAATCTGCTGACTCCATCCTGAAAGCAGCGCGCCAACAAACTCGGCAACATCCGGCGCAGCCCGCCCCACCACCGACTTCATTTGCCCCATTACGCCCGGTCGATCCGTTCGTCGAGTTTCGAGCGAAACTAACAATAAAACGTCTGGAAGAGCTTGAGGTGCGTGTGCAGTCACTCGTCGGGGTATGTCTTGAGCCTTCTTCTACTGAAGCGCTGACCCAGCTCCTCGGCAACGCGCAGAAAACCAACCAGCACGAGCAGCCTGCCTCATCTTTCATCGTGTCGGAATCCGCGCCGCATACCCCGGTACCAGGAGCGGCATTTGCAGGCGCACCACCCCCGTTGAAGAAGAAGCAGACGGCGAATGTGCGGCGGATTTTGTACAACAAGAAGAGCCTGAAGGACTGGCTGGACGAGCTGGTACGGGTCGTCCCTCTCTCTCCCGTGCCGATGATGATCTGACTTTGAACAAACGCCACAGCCGTCAGACCCAGTACCGCCATACCTATCAGCAGCGGCACCTCCGCCACAAGTGTCCTCTGTGCGACGGATCTGCGCGTCATGCGGCTACTTTGGGGCATACAAGTGCGTCAAGTGCTTTGACGGGAGCTGTGATATGGTGTGCATGCAGGTGCACATACGGGATGGAGATTGCAAGGTCGGAGCCTAGGTCAGAGCTAGCCTGTCAGGAGACGGATCGGGATATGACTGGAAAATGTCAGTTCCCGAAGTGTTGTACATCTAATGTTATATTGTCTGGGAACACAGCTGCCATTGATACGATTTTGTTGGGTACATAGGTCGTGTCGAAGTGTTGACACGCACAAACCCATCTTCGGTCAATCAAATACATTCGACATGCTGATACGGGCGAGTCCCGTTAACCGTAACTCGTCGCTGACAGCAGCCGTTACATATGTAGCCTCGACAGTCGATACATATGATCAACCCTTGTACAGGATCTACCGATCTACTACTTCGACATCTACAACGTTTCATTTTCAGAGCCTAATCTTACTTCCTCGCCTGGCCGTCCTTGCCCCTCGCCGCCTCGGCCCTCTCCTCCGCTATCTCCTTCAGCTCCTCGTCCAGCCCCATCGCGCTCTCGGGGTCCTCGATCTCCTCGTTATCCCGGTCGAGCAGCGGCTTGATGAGGCGCGTGAAGTATGGGTGCTCTTTGGGCAGCGGGTTAGCAGCCTGCACCTGGGCAAAGTACGACTCGTATACGGAGCCGTCCCACTTCCCGAGGGGTGAGTTGACGATGTGGTCCGAGAGGGCGAACGAGTCGACCAGGGGGACTAGGAGGTGTCGGTCAGTAATTGAAGGTGTATCAGGATATAAAAGAACGTACTGGCGACAGCACGGACAGCGGCACAGAGAGAGTCGACGTTTTCCTGGACCTTGTCCATCTGCTGGGGAGAGAGATAACCGTCTACACAACCTATCAGTTTATGTACACGCGGATCGATAACCTGCTACTCACACTTCAGGAAATACCCCTGCTGCTCCTCAATCTGCCACAGCCCATACAGTCTCGCTACAGCCTTCAACGTCTCCGTCTCAGGGCCCTCCTCCATCTCCTCCACGGCGGCCTTGAACATGGCAAATATGTACCCGATGGTATGCAGCTTGGCAGCGATGAACCTGCTCTGGGAGCACGCCTCCATCGCCTCGTCCTTGCTCTTACCCGACTTGAGGTACTTGACGTACTCCTCGGCCGCCTTCTTGATGACATTCGAGGAGACGCAGTACCATGCGCGTTGAATGTCGGCGAGGCTCAGGGACGAGTCAGACTTGGACGTGAGGATGGAGCGGTCGTTGAGGTAGGCGACGCCAGAGACGAGTCGCTTGCCCTTGACTGCCGCTGGAGGTGGGTCAGCGGTGTGATTGTACCTGGCATGATGACTGTAACTGACCTCCCCAGGCGCTGACGAGGGAACGGCCGGCCTGCAAGCTCAAGATGGTGTTGTCCCCTTCCCAAGTGCTGTGGCATGGTCAGCTCTGTATACACTTGACAGGTGTCGACATATATACTCACCACTGGACAGCAAAGTCGGCGTACATGAGAGGGAAGTTCGAGTACCTGTGTTCGTGCCGTTTGTCAGCATTCCCCAGTTTCTACAAGGACACATATGACCTACGCAGAGTACCCATGGCCACCACACGACTGCCTGCACTTGTCGATAGTGTCCAAGCACGCCCATGTGCAGAAAGCCTACATCACTATCAGCAATTGTGGGCCGCGATCATGCCACAACACGCACTTTCAGACCCGCTGACGTGGAGTGTGTCTCCTTGAGCTTATCAAGGATGTCGTTGAGGTTTGGCTGCGCGGGGTCAGTACGGATATCACACCATCGGGCAAGGCAAGCACATACGTCGGACGGTTCCATGGTGTCAAGAGCCTGCGTCATGTCCTCGTACATCACCTGGAGCTTCAGACCCGTAAACCCGATGGCGACGGCTTGCGCGAGAAGAGGCTGTGACGGCTATCGTCAGCTACGTGACCATTTTTCGTGATGTGTGGAACAGCGCCATACCATGAGACGACGCTGGTGGATGGGGTAGTCAAGCAACTGTGTCTCGAGCTGGTTCTTACCGCTGGAGAACTGTCGGCGGACTGCGGCGTAGCGGATAGCGACGGTCAAAGCCTGCGCCAAGGTCAGCAGTCTGGCAACGAGAAACAGGTGACTTCCACTTACCTTCTTGGCAGAGTTGCTCGAGTCAGTCACCATCGACGTGCGCCCACCAAGCAAGGCTCCGTAAGTGAGTTGCGCAAGAGGCTGTAGTGTATATGAGCTCGAAGGTTCCTAGTCAGCTCAAATCACGAGGCTCACCGGCTCAGTAACGACACCCTCGCGAGTCACTTGCGTGTGCTTCATGAGCATGTGGGCGCGGGGAACGCGGACATAGGTGAACTGAATATAGCCGTTGTCTGTGGAGGTGGGTCAGTTGGGGACCTCGGCTACCAGGAGTTGCATAGACAACATACCGATGCCATCCCTGCCCATCTTCTTCCCGATGTCACCGATAGTCACACCAGGCAACAGCTGGAACGTCCTGCGCGAGTATCAGCCTTACCCTCAGCACCTACACCAGACGACTCACTTGGTATCCCTCAGCTGCGTCACAAACGTCTTCACCCCGTGCCTCTTTCCATCTATAATCATCTGTGCAAACACCGCTGCGTGCGTCGCCGTGCTTGCTGCGCCTCCGATCCACCACTTGGTCGCGCCGAGGTGCGGCGTGTGAATCACAAACTCATCAGTGGAGCGGTCAAACGTCGCTGTGGTCTCGAGGCCGGCGACATTAGACCCGTGCGCGAGCTCCGTCATGGCGAAGCATCCGATGACACCGTTTAGCCCGAGGACACCTTTGTCGATCCAGTAGCCTGCAGTGGGTCAGTTGGAGCAGGTGGTGGTCATGAGAAAGATGACGCACTGAGCTGGTTGGGAGTGGCTCCGCTACGGAGAGCGCCGAGGAACAGCCCGTAGGCCACGCCGAACCTCGTCCAGAAGGAGGGGTCGGCGATACCGATGAGCTGCAGGGATTAGAATCAGCCTGATCCACTAAATATTCCTAGAAATATGTAGCTCACTTGCATCCTCAGCGAGAACACCTCGAGGCTCTCGGTTGTCACAAAGTACACCATTGAAGCGAATTTCTCCATCGTGCGCTCCCTCAGCTCATCCTTGCTGAGGTCATGGATGTCAGAGAGTTTGAATGCGGGGTGGCGCGCAATCTACACCAGGCAAGCCATGTCAGCGTGATACACATTTTAGAGCGGTGGCAGCGTCGTCATCGTGACCGGCCGATAAGAGGTGACGCTACGTGCCTCTGCCATGAACTTTTCCTTGAGAACGAGTGCTTTCTCGGAGCCGTGCATGGCTATAGACAGCTTGCGGATGTTGAAGGGCGGGTTGGCTCGCTCCTACGATTGGCACAGGGGTGAGCGAGAGCATGGTAGTGCTGATGGCTGGCCAGGGGGGACGCACCTTTGCGAGCGTCTCCATCTGCGGCATGTCGTCCGTCAGCTACTTGCCCGTGTCCGCTTCGGGTACCTTCCACGACCTACAGTGGTGGGCTTGGGTCGCGGGAAAGCCATGGTGTATGTAGTATGCGATGCTTGAAGTCGGATTGTGAAGTGAATAAAGAGGAAAGTCGGAGAGCGACCTGGGTCTTTACATGGGTCTTCAGCGGCAAGATGGCGCCGGTTAGAAATCCGCGAGTCATAGCCGGCCGATCTTGTTTTTTCACCAACAAGCCAAGAACCCTGTCCCAACCTCTGTCGCTGGAGCGCCACTATGCATCTCTGGAACGCCGGCAGCGGGCCATACCATTGCCTCCATGCATGGCACTCAGCCGGATTCCTCCGGGACCGCCCAGAGCTTATATATGTACAATCGATGCATGGTATGACATGAGACGCGAATCAAACAACAACCCCACGCGTCCGCGCCGTCTCTCGCCAAAACGGCCCGTCTCTCTCGTCGCACTCGTCCACACCCAAGTGCCCAAGCCCAAGAAACTACACATAGTCTCCATCATCCTCCTCCCACTCCCCATCTGCGTCTTCCTCCCCCTCTGAATCCTCATCGACTCCTTCTTCCCCGTCCTCTATCCTGTACACGGCCTCCCGGCCCCCCGTGGTTTTTAAAGCGGGGTCGATGGCCATCTCTGAGACCTCCGTATACTGTCCGCACGCTTCCTCACCATCCGCACCGGTGTCTTCGCCATCCGCGTCTCCATTCTTGTGGGTTTCTGGGCTGGGGACACCATTCAACCCCAGGGGGTGGTTCACATTGATCGGCGACGTCGTCTGCCAGTTAGCCTTGATTGGGGAGGACATCTTCCTCGACGGCAGCTCCACCACGAGCCCTGACAGCCTCCTAGACGGTTTCACCGGCCCCGTCACACCATGCACAAATATCCCCGCCTCCGCCCCGTCATCCTCATCCACGCTCATCACCCGCTTCCTCCGCAAATTTCTCGGGCTCGCCCGGGACGCCCGAGCAAGCGACCCACTCCCAGGAGGCGCTACCCCCCTCGAGCGCGTGGGCGTCTTGCCTTCCTCTGTCTCCTCAGCCCGCACCGTCCGCACACGAAGGGACCGACTCGGCGTATCCGCCTCCTCACTCTTACGTTTCCGCAAGTTCCGCACGGGGCTCTGCGACAGCTCCGCCACGAGCGCGAGCGTCGCGCGGTCCTCTCCCGCGACAACCTTATCTGGGTCGTCCTCCTGCGACTGGCCATTCGCGAGGGTCGGGTATGCAGGGGTAGCGATATCCGCGCTTGCCCGCGACTCTTCATCTCCTTCATCATCCTCATCCTCTTCCTCTTCATCCTCCTCCTCTTCTTCCTCCTCCTGCGCCACAGCCTCGTGCGACTGCTGGTTGCGCGTAACGAGGAACGGGTGATACTTGAGCCGCTCCGGCACAAGCTTGAGGTACCCCTTGCTCTCGTGCTTGGCCAACACCGCCGCGACGTATTCCCGGTCCACAATGATCTCGTACCGTCTCGGTATCTTGACTGGCTCCTTTTCCCCGTGGTCGTCGTGACCATGGGCGTCGGGCTCGGCCACCCCGCCGGAGGGCGTAGACGGGTTGGCCTTGCGGCGGTGCACAGAGCGAGGACGTCCGCGGCCCCGGGGGCGGCTGGAGCTGTGCTGACGGGACGGAGTGGGGGCTGCGTGAGAAGGGGCGTCGAGGACATTGATCATGTTCTCATCATCCAGGGTGGTGTAGACGTCCTCGAGTGTCATGGACGTAGCCAGTGAGATGTCTGAGTGGAGTCAGTACTTGGAGCCATCGTGCTGAAGTTAGAACTGACCTTTGAGCTTGACATTGGAAGGCGCATCCTGAAGGTACTTGAAAACTGACAGCCGCCAATAGCCTTTGTATGCCACCGCACCTAGCCCTGAGAGGGGCTTCTCTGGCGAACCTGTTCGCCCTTCCTTCTTGGACAGCAAGTAGCCTGCACCCATGTCAGCCCAATTGCCTACACGCCTGCGAGCGAAGAACTCACTAAAATCGATCAAAAGCTGGCCCCACCCCTTGCGTTGCCTCACCGGTAGCGTCATGATACAGCTGACGTTGTTGTCCATGCTTCTCTTTTCTTTTGAGAAGTACCCGACAAAGCGAGCGCCGAGGTCGTCTACCTCGGTCATGACGTAGAAGAGGAACGGCTCGACATCGTAGTAGAGGGTTTTGTGGTCGAGGAACATCTTGGCGAGGAGACAGAGGTTCTGGCAGTAGATCTACGAGGGGTCAGCACTGCTGAGTTGATTATGGAAGACCAGCGCACCTTGTTTTTGCGCCCATCGACTTCAAACACCGATACCGTCCCCTCGCGATAAATCTCGTCGCCAGGCGGATGCCTCACCTTACATTTAAGCTACCCACTTGTCAGCTCTCTTCAGTGAACTGAATGATTGACCTCACCCTATGCCTCCCCGCCGCGAACCCGCTCTTCATATACTTCAAACAGAACTCGCACAACCACAGCTTCCCATCCGGTACATAAGCGTACTCTTCCGGGTACGGCGCGGAGTACCACGTGTCGATATCGTATGTGCCGAACCTGATGGTCTTGATCTTCTCTGGCCGGCTCGACGCGTGGTGCGCCGTGTACCCATGATTGGGGTCGGACGACTGCCCTGGTGTCGAGGGGAAGGGAAAGACTGATCCAGTGACAGATTGCTGCAGCAGCCGGTCGCGCAGGGGGCGCGCCGTGCCGCCGTTTGCAGGTCCAGGTGTCCCCCCACCGCTCCCCTTGCCCTTCCCGCTGGGAGCGGGAGATGCCCGCATACCCGGGCTCGGCACGGGCGACGCCGCCCTGTTTTGCGGATCCCATGCAGGTGGCGCCGGCCCACCAAGCTTCAATTCTGCTGCCCTACGTGCCGCCTCGAAAGCCTCCTTATCGGCATCCTGCACCGCCGTCTTGGACGTATCTGCGTCCGCACCCGTAATCACCCCTCCATACGGCACTTTCTCCTCCTCGGCCTCCTCGACTTGCCGCTTGGTGGTACCCGCGGAGGGGACCCGCAGCCGGACGATCATGGGTAAACCCTCCGGGGTGCCAGAGGGGCCGCGCCCGCGGCTCTTAGTTTTTGGATTGGGTATTTTGACTTTGAGCCGCGGGGTGGGTAAGGGAAGAGGCTCCGTAGACCCACCATCACCATGCGAGAGGTGCGAAAGGACGGAGCGGGCACGGCTGGTGGCGGGCTTGCGCTGGGGGGTGGGGGCATCTTCTAGGCGTGGAGAGGGGCGGCCCTTGCCCGGGCGGGAGGAGGAGCGCGCGGCTTGAGACGGAGAATGAGGTTTGGCCGGTATGGATGGGGTTTGTGAGGGTCCCGAGACACATGTAGGACAGTGCCATGAGCCTTTGGATGTCAGCAGGGTCTTTGCTTATACAAACTCACCTTTGGGAGGTTTAGCCAGTCGCGGATTCAAGCAATAGCTGTGCCACCCACGGTCGCAGCTGTCGCAAAACATCAACCTCGACTGTATCCTCGTCAGCTGGATCCCACCCAGTCCAAGACACCACTCACATCATCGCCCTTGATATGACACCTCTCACAGGTCTTGCACTCTATGCAACTCCAGTCATACAGCATGACCTTCTTTCTGAGCTTCGACGTGATCATCCCCAGACATGACGGGTGCCCGCTCCTTCCGCACCGGCAACAGCTGACCATCCGCTCCTCCACGCCCTGCTTGTTTATCTTGTCCGTCCCCCCGCAGAAACTGCACAGTTCCTCGCGCTGGACTACGCCATGGCCAGTCGCGAGGTGTGTGTGTGCGTGCGGGATAACGTGGGTTTGGGCGGGGGCCTTGCCCTTGCCTTTGCTCTTGGAGAGGAAGACGTTCCTCAGCGGAGTGGCGGAGGTGGCAGAGTCGTTGCCGTCGGCATTCCTATCTTTGGTTGGCCTGACCCTCTTCTTCGTGGCGTTGGGCGCCGGGAGGGAGAGAGAAGAAGCTTGGGACAGGTGCGACGATGCGCGGGGGAGCTTTGTAGGGATAGGAGGGTAGGAGCGGGATGTCGAGGACGACGGCGTGGCCGATACGCGCTGGCGGGACAGACCAGGCGGCGGGGGGTGGTACAGAGAGTCGATCTGAGTGGGGGAGTATTAGCTGCAGCAACGGCATACCGTGCCACACATGATCTAGGCCGCGCGCGACGCAGTCTTCACGCGACCGACAAGAGTGGAACTTGCCTCGTCGGCGGGGATCAGCCCGAGCTCGTCCCCGTCGTCCACCAGCTCGCCCTCGGCGTCCTCCATGTCGTCGTCCTCTTTATCTCCTGCATAGGGATATAGTGCTGGGTGCTGCATGGCTGCGGCGTGGGTGATCTGTATAGCTGTTGATCGATTTGTGATGGGGGGACTGACGCGACTGGCGCAGGAGGCTGTGTGCTCAGAAGGGGGAGGGGGCGGGGGAGCACTGAGGCTGCAGAGACATCTGTGTAGAGCTGCAGCGCTGTGGGTGCCGAGTATAGCGTTGTGCGTATGGTGTAAGAGCATCTGCTGGATGCAGCACTTGACCCACAAACATGCACCGTAGCCCACCGGGTCCACCAGCCGAGAACGACGAGGATAGTTAACACCACGTACGGGGGCTTCATGTTAATTATATCATTTACACGTCACCTATTTATCTCCTCTGGCGTCTTTTCCTCCAGCGTCCTCCTTGGGTCTATCTATACACATCCACCCGCTCGCTATCACATATACACGACCCATCCACCATCCACAGCTCCCCCTCCTCCCTTCCACCCCTCTGTAACCTCCTCCCCCGTCATGTCTGTCCGCAAGTCCCCGCCCCCCTCAGGCCCCGGAATGGCGGTAGCAAAACGCGCGCGGGTCGACGATGAAGACGAGGACTCCAACACCATGGTCATGACCGTCGCGTCATCCGGCGAGGGGCAGAGGAAGAACGCTCTGATACGGAGTGTAAAGAGGACCAGCGGGCTGGAGGCCCCCATCGTGTCGCTCTCGGGAGCTCATGGGGTGGGTAACAGTTCATCTGCGTCGGGATCATTGCTGATGACGCTCGCGTGCAGGGAGAGATCACGGCGTGCAAGTTTGACCCCTCTGGGCAGACTCTCGCGGCGTGCTCAGTTGACCGCAGCATTTGTGAGCTGACTCCATCTCTGCGGGGATTCCAGCTGACAATGCTCAGCGCTTTGGAAAACATACCCACCACACCAAAATTACGGTCTCCTCCCCAATGTCCACAAGACCGCCATTCTCGATATTGCCTTCTCCCTCGATTCTGAATCCCTTTACTCTGTGAGCTGCGGTTTGTAACTATATCATGATTTTGGCTGACATGTCACAGGGCTCCGCCGATGGCACCCTCATAGCCACCGATCTCCGCACAGGCGAGCGCTTTGCCCGCTACTCGGCCCACTATGGCCCGTTAAACTCGCTCGCCGTGACCATATCTGGCGGGCGGGAGCTTGTGTTGACTGGCGGCGACGACGGTACAGCACGGGTATGGGACTTGAGCTTGGACACGAAGGACCCTGTGGCGGAGTTCTACGACGAGCGGGACTGCCCCGTGACTGCGGTCGAATGGAGCGCGGACGGAAACCAGTGTTTTGTCGGAGGCATCGATAACGAGATCAAGGTGGGCCACCTTCAACTTGTCCCAACAACCTGCTAACCCATTAAAACAGGTCTGGGATCTCAGAACCGAAACCATTCTCTACACTCTCCGCGGTCACACCGACACCCTAGCCTCCCTCTCTCTCTCTCCCAACGGCCACTTCCTCGCGTCTTACGCGCTCGACTCCGCCCTCATCATCTACGATGTCCGGCCCTTCTCCTCCGACCCCATGCGCGTGTACCGCTCCCTCACCGGTGCACCCGCCGGCTTCGAGCAGACTCTGATACGGTGCGCATGGACAAAGCATGATAACGGTGCGCGAATAGCAGTCGGCGGGGGGGACAGGACTGTCACCGTCTGGGAGGTTGAGACAGGCAAGGTCCTGTACAAACTGCCGGGGCACAAGGGGACAGTCACCGGCGTTGACTTCCATCCAAGGTGTGTTTATAGTGTCAAAACGCAGTAGGTCTAAGCTAACCCATCCCGAAGAGAACCCATCATCCTCACCGGGTCAAAAGACACGAACATGCTTCTCGGCGAGCTGGATGCCCAAGACTTCGCATAGATCCTTACGGCGAAGGGGTATGTAATGGAGGCGCTGAATCTGTCTGGCGTGGATACTGTTGGAGAAAAGTATGCATCCTACCACTATTGGAGACTGCGGGCCAAGGCCAAATGCTAGTTGACGTGCCGTGGAGTGGTGTCTTTGCTTCCTGCTGTTAGTCAGCTGAGCGGGACAGAAAAGTGGACGCGCTTGCGCAAGTGGTTCAAGTCTGGTCGGTGCCCGTTGCCGTTGTGCGGCTGGCGCTGAGCAAGTGAGGACGAGGCGGTCAATTGACGATCAGACTGCCACACATCTATCTGGACGAGTAAAACACTTTTTTTTAATGTTCAAAATGTTTAAAAATAGCAAAAAGTTACAGGTTCCACTGGGAGTCGAACCCAGGTCTACAGAACGACCCTGAATGATACATCAGAATCTGTTGTACTAACCGTTATACGATGGAACCGTCATATGATGAATGTCTTGTTTTGAATCTCTATATTGCTTGATAGTGCAACTGACGTTCTCCGTACTCGACCCCGTCGGTTCGGACCGCCCCGTACTTAGTGGCATTTCAGCAGTGCAGAGTAAAATTGGCCCCCCACGCCTGCTCTGGTCTCAGCGTCCCCTCATCCAGCACACCGCCAGCACTGACAACAAGCCGCTCAACAGCACCCTGTCACCCTCCACGTTTCTCTTCCTCACCATCACCTCCCTCTTCGCCTTCACCGCTCCTGTAGCACCACGTCTGCCTTCCGCGTCGCAATGTTCAACCGTGATGAGTCAGATTGGAGCCCACTTTGATGGTGTATATGGGGTGGTAGAAGCTATGCTTTGTACAGATAACATGGTTACCAACTGTATGCCATATGCGCTATTTTACAACTCGCATGCCCCTCCCTCGATGATCTTACATTCACACAACCCTGATAACCCGCCCCATACCCACCCTATTGAGGTTCTCATCAGGTTGTGGTCCTACATCCCCGACTTGATTCTCCTCCTTAGTGGCTGTCTTGGGGGGGCACCGGCCGGTCGTGCAATCCCAGCATCCATCTCACACGACGCAACTCAGACGCCAGCTGTCTGTCCCCTTCAGCATCAGGCTTCACCTCCCTTGAGGAATCGAAGTCGATGATAGCGAACCGCCCGTCTGCGCGTCGACGGATGTGCCGTGGCTCGACGTCCCTGTGGAGGACGCGGACGGCATGTAGCTGGCGATAGAGGTCTTCGATCTCGAGCCTGAAAAGTGATCAAAGCTGGACTAATCATCCGCTCCTGAGATGACACTCACTTATCCTGCAAAGGTAGGCTCCTCAAATCCTTCCCTCCAGCTGCCGGCTTCCCAACGTTCTCCAACAACTCGACCAGAATCTCGAACCCTCCGTGAATACCAAGGCTGAGGCACATGGCCCCTTCGAACGAGCCGTACACTAACGGCACCGCCCCCCCCTGCAGCTCTGCCAGTGCGCCGCGATACAGGGCCGCCTCGCGATGATAAGCACGCACGGCCTCTCGCGAATCCTCGAACAACTCCTGCGTGCTTGGGTTGCCCATGTCGTAGGTGTAAGGGCACGAGACCTTCGCGACTAGCTCCGTCGTGCGCAAGCCGTCGCCGGTAAGGACAGCGGCGTACGCGTCCCACAGACGGCCAGAGCCGAGGTAGCTGACGAGGGCGAGGTTGGCCGTCGAACATTGGGCAAGTGGCGCCGAATCGCCGTTGAGAGGCGTGGCGATGGTGGAAACGATGCAACCAGCGAGGTCGCTGTCATCAAGGGAGACTTGCCGGAAGAAGTGACTGGCGCAGGGAGAGCGGGGTTTCAGAACAGTCATATGCAATGCGACCGCCAGAAGTTTCTGACGAACTACGTGTCAGCAACAAGGAAAAGTAAATATGAAAAGACACTTACAACCCCCGACCCAGAGAGCGCACCATATCCGGCAGCATCGCCTCGACCATCGCCGTCGTCCTTCCTTTGACCACGCCCCCGCTTCTTGGTCTTGGATCGACCGCTCACCGCATCCTGCCCCGTGATCTTGCGCATCTTCTTCATCTTACCCTCTTTCCTCTTCTCGATCTCCTGAATGCTAGGCCCAGACAGAGGAGAGACTGGTAGCTTGGAGAATCTGTTACCGAGGGATTCCATGGGTGGCCTGGTGGGAATGACCACAGCCATGGCAAGCTGCAAGGGAGACATCTGGCCGGCGCGGGGTGCAGTGCCGGGCGGCTTTCGGTGGATGGGTGAGCCCATGCGGAGGATCTCCCTCTGGTCCGTGTCACGCTCGAGCGGGATCCAGACGTTGTACGAGCTCAGGGTTACGAGCTCGAGGTCGTAGGACAATAGCTGCTCCCATAGCTATATAGGGATGGTCAATTACAATCACCAGGCGTCACCAGTCGAGGTGTTGAGAGCTCACCTGGGACAGTCCGTACGCCCAATGTGACATCCCTTTCTCCGGGACCCCGTTCTCGTCAAGAACGCACAATGTCAGTCCACTGCTTTTTGGCTTCTCCTTAAGCACCAACCTCAACCCCTCTTTCCGCTTACACGCCTCCACAAGCAACTCCAGCTTCAGCTTCAGGTGTACCTTCCCCCCGGCAACATCTTCAAAGTCATCCCCATGCTCGCCGGGGCGGTCGCCAGATGGGAGCCCTTGAAGGTCGTCCTGCTCCTGCTCGCCTACCGTAAGAATGGACGGCAGTGTCAGCTCTATGATCGCCCGTGGGGGGTTCCGTGGGGGGTCGACAGGGGCCTTGCCAGGGGCCTTGCCAGGAGCGTTGCCAGGAGCGTTGCCAGGATCGTTGACAGCAGGAGTGAACACCCAGTCAGTGGCGCTGCTATGGGAGTCCGCGCAGTCCTCCCACGTGCCGTGGAATTCGGAGGGAAGCCCGTACTTGATGGCGAGAGTTGCAGACCTAAAGAAGTTGGTCATCATCACCGCCGACAGGGTTGACTCTCTCTCGATGATAGCCTCTCTAGCGTCCCATCGCACTGAATGTTCCCACTTCGTCCGCGAGGCAACCTCCTCAGGTACCAGCGCGTCTTCCTGTATCTTCTCTTCCAACGCTTGTGAGAGCCTGTCGTTGACCGACGGGTCCCACACCACTCGGATCCCGCGCTGTGGGGCATCGTAAAACAGGCCGAGCGTATTACTCGTCGGCGCCCTGGTCGATTTTGCGATGGGTCTGAAATCGAGGTCGTCGAGGGGGAAGTCGACGACCCAGGGAATGATGGTGGTCGGTCCGGGGGGTTGGGACATGGTGTGGAGTGGTGTGCCGAGAATTGGCGAGATACGGTTATCGTAGCGAAGAAGGGTTGACACGTAGAGTAAGGCATGACGATGCGGGGGAATATCAGGCACAAGACGGTGTTATGCATCTTAAACCACTCAGGGTCCTCTCACCTCGACGAAGACGTACATACCCCCCCCCTCCGCCCATGACGGAGGGGACACCCAGCCAAGGGGCGAACACCGCCCCGCGGGTTGTTTGCCCCATCTGCCGCCGCACCTACCAGGACGCACACGGCCTCCAGTGTCCGCCTCAGTCCGGCGCCTCCCCGACCGCGTGTGCGGCTCCAGAGTCACGATTGCCCCGTTGACCCTCTTGAGGTGCTGATGAATGACCTGGGCGATCGTGTCGTGGCGGAGGATCGTCCATGTGTTGCGCTGAGTCTCTCTTCATAATGAGTTTCATATCATGACTGCATAAGAATCTTCAGACTAAACGTGACAAGAATAACTAGAAAACCCCTCCCACTTCTCTCCCCTATGTACACTGCGGCAGCCAGTACCTAGCGTATGCATATGGCACACTTGTGCGTGATGATGAATAGCAAAAAGGGCGCCCTTGGACGCGATGAGAATAGACGACTTTGGGTTGGTGATGCGTAACGACGCACAACAGGATAAAAGCTAAAACAAAAGTGGTGGTATGCGTGTGTTGGACGGGATGAGTGGGATGGATGGAAGAGGATACGGTGCGCGGGTGTGGAGGGCAGTGTATGAGGGAAGGGCGACAGGAATGGCAAGAGAGAAGAAGGCTTAGGCGGGGAGAGGGCAAAAGCCGCGCGGCAAGGGCATCACGCGACTCTAACCCCGACGACCCCAGACCATCCCCAGCACTCGCTGGAGGATCCCCTCCACCCTCGGCGTCTCCTCCTCTTCATCCTCCATCAGCTCCTCCTCCACATCCCACCCGGCGTCCGCGTCCAGCGCGGCTTCGAACGTCCTCGCAGCGTGCGTGGCAGGCCTGACCGGCACCGGCGCGTGGACTGATTGTGTGCGAGACTGTAATTGGGCGGCGGGGAACGCCCCGACAATGTTGGGGAGCGAGGACTCGGGGTCACGAGCGAGAGACCTCCCCGCGCGCGATTGACCATTTGACGCAGCACGAGGGGCGCGCCTCCCTAGCCTCCCTCCAAACTCGTACGTCTCCTCGCCAGCAGGCTGGTACTCCCTCTCCACAGTGTCCACGAACCTCGCCGAGATCACGACCTCGCGGTCCGTATGAGCATTGTAAGGCGGAGGCGGGGGCGGCGAATGCATCGTCCACCTCTCGCGGGCGTAGTCAGGGAGTTCCTCAGGGCGGCGAGGCGGGGTACGGGGGCGCGGACGAGCAGGAATGTGGCGAATGTGCGGGAGGCCCGGGTAGATCGGGGCAGCAGGAGCGAGTGTGGGGGCATAGGGCTGCTCCCCGAGGGGAGCAGTAGGAGGCTCGTATTCGGGTGGGGCAGAGCGCACCGACGCGTCAGTCCCAGCGGGACTGGGTGCACGATGGATCTGTATCGTACGCTCAGCCTCGTCCGCAAACTCCTCCTCCACTTGTTGCGCGATACGTTCCAGCTCTTCCTCTTCCGACCTTCTTGTGTTCGCACGGAGCTCGGCCGCGCGCCTGGCCATCTCGGCCTGTTGCTCAAGCTCAGCGATGCGGGATTGGGCCTGGAGTCGGCGCTCGGCCTCGGCGGCCTCCTCGGCAGCGATGCGGGTACGACGGGCGGCGGCGAGAGCGCGCTGACGTCTGAGGGCACTAGCGGCGTACGGTTCCTCGGGCTGGACGGTACAACGGCGGAGGTGGTGTTCGCGCTCGATAGATACGTCCCGCGGGCTGGACGGCTCGGCGGTGGACTCGCGCGAGCGCTTGCGCATGCGGACGACGAGAGTACTGTCGCGCGGCACCGTCGTGGGAACGTGTGTCTGAGCCTCGGGCTGCTGCTGATGCTGCTGGACGGGTTGGGGGGGTTGGACGGGGACGGGTTGGAGGGATTGGACGGGATGGAGGGTTTGGACGGGCTGAACGGGCTGAACAGGGATAGATGGGGCCGCAACACCACGCTGCTCCGCCGGCTGCTCCCCAGCTCCGCTCAACCACCACATATCCACCGGTGGGATCCAGTCCCTATATCCATAATTACCCACCCAACGCCTCCACGCCCCGTCCCTTGTCTGCGCATTGTGCGCTTTGATCGTCTCTCTCCTCTGTACGCGTGCGTTTCGCCTCGCCCGCATGATCGCACCGAACGCCCCCGCGCACATCACGGGCAGGACGAGGGCCTTGCCCGGTGTCCCGCGCACCGCACCGGGGCGGATCGCCTCAATGACCGATGTGTACGGGTAGGTCAGGCGGCTGCGGGGTGGTCGGCCCCCCACGCGCCTCTGGGGGAGGAGCGATGTGGGCGACGTTCGGCGGAGGCTGGACGTGCCCTGTGCGCCTGCCTCGCGGACAGGGAATTCCTTGTGGCGTGGGCGGCGGTGGAGTGTCGACTTGTCGGGGGACGCGAGCTGCAAACTCGCCGCGGCAAGCTGGACCTTGCTGAGCGGCAGGTTGGGCTGGTAGCATAGTCTCGGGTCGGCGGCGCGGAGAAAGCCCAAGGAGAGCTTGGGCACGTTGAAGGGCGCCGGCAGCGTGTCGCTGTCGCTCTCGTCCGTGGCGGTCTTCATCGACGCGTCGCTGTCGTAGGCCTCGCTGACGTTCATCAAGGACGTCTCGGTAGCGGCAGCCCGGAGTCGCCTGGACCCCTTGGGCGGGTTTTGGAACACCGGGAGGTGTGGGAACGGGTCGTGGCTCGCAGCGGACCTTTTGACCTGAGCGCGCTGTTTGCACTGCTTCATCTTGTCATCGCGAGACTTGAGACGGCGGCTCTGCGGGACGTGCAGGTTGCCCGTGGGCTTAATGTCTGCGCTGAGCGCATGGGCGTCCGGGTGCCTTGGGTAGTTGTGCTGTACCTGGGCGTTCATGACGATGACGGTGCTGTGTGCGTGCTAGCGGAGAATTTGTCGAGGAACATTAGCACTAGTTGAGTGGACTTTTGGATTACCGGACTTGACTCACCATGGCGTGGACTCCCTGCATGATCCCTCCAAGAGACCCGTATGACGCCATGGCGGACAGCTGCTGGCTCATGGGCAGCGGCGCAAGCTGCACATCCAGGCAGGCATGTATCAGCAGTGTCCCGCTCGTCGGGTTGACTGCAGGCAGACCAGGCTCACCTTGCGCGCAAACTTGTACTTTTTCTCGACGGCCTTACCCTTCCCCTTCCTATCAGAGCCCAGCACATTATCCGCCTCCGCCTCATCATCCCCGTCCTCATCCTCGCTCTGCTCCCGCGCACGCTTGGTGCGCCTGGGTGTACGCGGGGAAGCCGGCCCGCCGCTCAGCGACTTGTCGACTTCGTCCCCCTCGTCATCGGCAGCAGGCGCGTCCGACCCAGCGAGGATCGCGCTCTCGACATCGCTGAGTGTCGTAAAGTCGTCCTCGCTGGAGCTGGTGTCGCCCTCGAGCGGCTCGCCGTCAGAAGATGCCTGGGTGTCATCCGGCGGCGAGCGGTACTGCGAGAACGCTGTGGACGAGACGGACTCGCGGCGCGTGGGGTCGGCGACGGCGTCGGTGGTGGGCGGGAGCGCGTAGGTGAATGTGAATGCAGTGGTGGGTTGCACATTGTCGGTGCCGGTGGTGGTGTTGGCGGTGGCGGCGGCGGCGGCGGCGTCAGCTGCGGTGCGGTGCAGGCATGCTGCACTGCGGGATGGGAGCAGTGCGATATCCCGCATGTCGGTATGCGGGATGTGGGTGTGGGTGTGGGTGAGGGGTGTGGGAGTGTGGAGTGCGGAAGGTGAGGAAGAAGAGGGATGGAGAAGATGGTGGAAGCGGGAGGGAGGGAAGGGATGGGGAGAGTGGCCTGCTGTGCGCGCTGCGCTGGCCGAGACGGTGGAGAGCAGAGCAGCGCAAGAGGCAAGAGAGCGATTCCGGGCTGGCAGGGAAGAGAGAGGGAAGAGAACGAGATAGCGCGCGTGATCCCTTCCGGAGATCCTACTGTGGCGTTCCTGTCCGCCGTCTATCCTCTCGCTCCGTCTCTATCCTCGCGCGCTCTCGTTCGGCGTCGAGTTCACCGGCCCACAGCGTGCGGTGTAGCGCTCTTCTGGCGCGGCAATACCCCTCTGGGAGCGCTTGTCGGCGCCATGTCCCGCTGCACCGCGTCCCTCCTCCGCTTTATGCCCCCGCCGTCTTCGGGCCCAACCCTGTCTACGCCACGCCTTACGCCTTCATAGACTCCGGCAGTGACTAGCTGGTGAAGTCCCAGAGACACATCCCCCGGCGCCACGATATATACTCGACGAGCGGGTGAAGGTGATGCAAAGCAAGAAGCCTCCTCGTTGAGGTGCACCGTCGCTCATGGAGCGGACGCCTCACGTCATCAGACAGACAGTGGTCCGTTTGGCGAGGTGTACACACCAACTGCAACTGTACCCTCTGCACCCCGCCGGCCGCGCCGCCTTCTTATTTCTGGGTTCATACTCCCAAGTCGGAGACGGTCTGAGCAACACTGCGGACACTGCGACACTGCGAACACGCAAACACGCGAACACGCGAACACGCGAACACGCGAACACGCGAACACTCGAACACGCGAACACTCGAACAATGCAAACATATAGCTGTAACCAGCCAAACCATACATTCTATGGCACCCCGTGACTATCTTGGCACTGGCCCTTAGATCACCTTCTCGACCATGTTGATCCCCTCCTCCTTCTCAAGACGCTCACGGAACAGCGCGCAGGTCTCCTCGTCGTAAGGCGCGTGGACACCGGGCTTGTTGAGAACGCCTTCGAGGACGAGCTGGACGGCGAGACCGCAGGGAACCTGTAGAGCACACGTTAGCCAGTGTAGCATGGTCATGGGACAGCAGGCAGGACGATACGACGTACACCGACGAGCTTGGCCATGGCAGAGTGGCCGCCGTTCCTGTCACCGTAAGCCTCTAGGGTGGCGGTGATGGTGTTCTGAATCCACGTCAGCTTATTGTTCTCGATCTATCCCGGCTATGCAACAAACAACCCACCTCTGTCCCGTCGGCGTTGACGACTTCGAAAGTGTGCTGGAGGAGCACAATGTCGACCTCGCCCTCCTGGAACTGGCACTTCTCCTCGAGGAGCGCGCTGAGCGCGTGCATGATCGAGCCGCGCTGGGCGACCTGGGCGTCGGAGAACAGGCCGAGAGACTTGCTCTTGGCAAGGAGCACCTTGCTGTCCTTCTCGAACGACTTGAGGGTCTTGAGCTTCGCGACCACGGCGCTATCACCCGATGTCAGCGCTCTGCCAACAAGTAAGAATAACTGACACCGGACTCACGCCTCGGTAGCCTCAGTCCCAACAAGCTTCGCGAGGAGCTGCACCCAGGTGATGGGCGCGGCTCCCTTGGCGAGGAAGTCCTTCTGGGCGTCGCTGAGGAGCCCGATCTCCTTCCACGAGGTAATGACCTCGCAGAACCCGGCGTAACGGATGGTGCCTCGGCAGAGGTTCTCGATGTCCTTGAGGCCATAGAAGTCCTTGAAGACGGACGAGTCACGGTTTGGGTACGAGACAAGGTTGTACGCGGGGGTAAAGTAGTACGGCGTGGCAGAGGCCCTATAGAGGATGGTGTCAGCGGTGTGCGCGACAACAAGTGACGGGAGACGCAGCTCACATGAGGTCCGCGCCGGCGACCTCGGCGATGGCGCCGTTCTTGTAGAACTTGCCGTCGTTGTTGAGGGCCATGAGCACGCCGACGGGCGACCAAGAGAACTTGTACCCAAGGGCATTGTCCGAGGCCTAAAGCGGGTGTCAGCACCAGTCTTCTATCGGCCTCCTCCTGCAAGCCTCCCACGAGACTCGACTCTACTCACAGCAGGCTCGGGGAGACCTAGCATCACTGGTGTCAGCCGAATCGCAACGCCAAGCACACGCACGCCGACTCACCGCCACAGAAGCTGTAGAAGCTCTTGATCTTGCCGCCAGCCTTGTGCACCTTGTCAATGATCTTGATGGCCCACAGGTGGTCGACTCCGGGGTCGACACCAATCTCGTTGAAGCACACCAAACCGGCGTCCTTGAACTTTTGGTCGAGCGCGCGCATCGACGGGTTCACGTACGAGGTCGTGACGACGTGCGCCTTCTCCTCGAGCGCAGCCTCCATGACGGCGGCGTGGTACGTGTACGGGATGAGGGACACGACGACGTCGTGGCCCTTGATGGCCTGGCGGAGCGCGTCGGGGGAGGACACGTCGACCGACATGGGGGTGGCGTTCCGGAGGTTGGCACAGAGTGCCTCGGCGGTCTTGAACGTGCGGCACGCGACCGTAAGCTCGTGGCCGTGCTTGGTGATGTACTCGGCCGCGGGGGGTGCGACAAGGCCGGACCCGAGGAGGAGGACCTTCTTCTTGGTGGTGGGCGCGGTGGTCTGCCCGGGGCGCACGCCGCTGAACTTGGGCATGACGTTGACGCCATCCTCGAGCATGGCACGGCCAAACTCGGGGATGGTGAACGCAGCGCGGTGCACGTCCGCGTTGTAGTACTTGGTGTCGGGCACGGCGCGGAGCGGGGTCGCGAGGTCGCGGCCCGCCTTCTTGGAGGTGACCATGATGCCGATCTGCCCCGCGGGGTAGGTGGGGATGGTGGTGACACCGTACGACACGACGGGGAAGAGCTTCTTGCACGTCTCCTGGAGCTCCTTGATGAGCGGGAGGTGGAGCCAGAGGCACTCGGCCTGGGTGGACACGTGGCCGTCCTCCTTGAGCGCCTCCTTGAGGAGCTGGAAGTAAGGCGGCTTGAACAGGGCCTCGGCGGGGCCGACGGGGTCGGACGAGTCGGTGATGATGACGTCGTACTCGTTCTTGTGCTCGGGGAGGAACTTGAAGCCGTCGCCGATGTGCACCTCGACGCGGGAGTCCTTGTAGCACGAGGACATGATAGGCAGCCACTGCTTGGAGACGCGGATGACGGCCTGCGGGGGGTGTCAGCTGTCAGCTGGGACCAACATGGTTTCAATCGAAAAGACGTACCTCGTCAATGTCACAGAGGGTGACCTTCTTCACCGACTTGTGCTTGAGCACCTCCCTGATGACACCGCCGTCACCACCGCCGATGACGAGCACGTTCTCGGGGTTGGGGTGCGAGGCCATGGGCAAGTGGGTAATCATCTCCTGGTAGCTGTTGGGGCGTGTCAGCTGGGTTCTGGCCACGCCAGGAGGTAGGAGTCAGCTCACGAGAACTCGTCACGCTCGGTGCACTGGATGACGCCGTCGAGGACGAGCACGTTGCCGTAGGTCTCGGACTCAAAGACGAGCACATCCTGCGGTGGTGATGTCAGCTCTACCGCTCTACCGATGGCTGTGATGATAGCTGCTCACCTGGAAGAGAGACTTCTCGGTGTGCAAGATCTGCTTGACCCTACAGCGCAACCTGTCAGCACGGCTCCTCTGCTGCTCGACAGCCCAGCTTCCCAGCATCCACCCTCCACCCTCCGAGATCCGCCTGTCCACGACCCCCCCGCGCTCCGCAACTCACTTGAGAGTCATAGCCTGACCTGCAGCGCTCGTCAGCCCCGCCCACAATGCCTGCCGCCCCTCAAAGGAGCGCTCGTCAACTCGCAACCGCACTCACCAGGCCACTGGGTGTTGATCTCCCTGAACCAGCCGTCTATCGCCCCGCACGGTGTCAGCTCTTGCCGTGGCTGCGCCTATACTGTCCTCTGCCTCGCAGCGGCGGGGGGACTCACCGACGACGTTGGGGTGCGAAAGAGGGGCGGACATGATGTGTTGATTTTAGTGGGGTGTGTATGGAAGAGAAGGGAAGAGAGATCGATGCTGTTGTTGGCCGAGAGCGCAGGAGGGGGCTCTGCCGTCGGCGACGAAATTCCTCCCTTTATCATCTCGCCAACTTTTCGTTGCGGGAATCCGATCCGATTAGCCCTGCATTACAGCAAAATCCTAATCCCGGGTTTAGCCGAAGTTCATTTTCTAAATCGCATTACAAAACCGCCCGACTCATCCATTGTCTTACCCGCCTGTCCTCTCCTTTTCCCCTCCTTTTCCGCCTCCACGCCCCCAGACACGCTAGCGATCGACTCGATCGACTCGATCTCTCGGGCAGGGATGGCGGGCACCAAGCGGCCGCACCGGCGCGGATCCGGATGGGGTGGAGGGCCCATCGGATGGGGAGGGAGCTCGGGGTGGTGGGCAGCAGGGAGCTCGGGGCGGGCGCGGCGCGGGAGGGGGGCGGGCAGCGGGGAGCTCGGGGCCGGGTTGTCCGCAGGGGGTGATGCCGAGTGCCCGGGAGGCGGCGGCGGAGGTGGGGGGGGGGGGCGGGGGCGGGAGCAGCGGGGGCTGGCGCGGCGGGCATGGGGGACGCTGCATGGTTCATGCTCCATGGTGATGTCGACGTCGCGGGGCAGTCACGAGCTGGACCTCGACCTCGACCTCGACACGATCGTCACCGCAGCACCACCGCACACCCGCTACCAAGCCGACAAACACCACAGCAGCGGATATCACTATGCAACAGGCTGTACGCTACGTGCCTACTTGTACACATGTATTCGAAACTCTACAAAGTAAGGAAAATATATCACAGTCGTGAGTGCTACAGCACAGCAGGTCATCATCCAGCGCCCTGCGCCGAGCCTGAGTGGGGCTTCACCCCCCCCCCCCCCCCACACACACACACCCGCGCTCACTCGGCCTCCTTCACGGGGTACCTCGTCCGTAACTTCATCCCCGCCTCATGCAGCGCAAAGAACATCGGCCCCCTCCTCTCCAGCTCCTCCTCCGGCCTCTCATCCGTGGAGTACAAGAACGCCTCGCGGACCGCGACAAGGTTCGCCTGCATCTCCTCGACCTTGCTGAGCGGGATGGCTGCGAGGATCTGCTCGATCCTGTCCAGCTCTGTGGGCGCGACACGGACTGAAAACTTGGACCAGTCGAGAAAGGTCGAGAACGGGTAGTGGGAGCCCTCGGCGATGAGCACGGGGATGCAGCCGGCGAAGATGGCGTCGTTGGTGCGGGGTGACCAGCCTGGGGGTTGTCAGCCTGTGTGTGCCCCCGCGCCCGCGCCGGGCCGCGCCAAGTCAACGCAGAGACTCACCTGCGATACCCCGTGGCTGGGGACAAAACATTGCGTCGCCGAGATCATTCATATAATCCCAGCTTCCAAAGTTGCTCTGGGGGCCGGCGCCCTCGACCATCTCTTTTTCGCCGGCGCCGCCCCTGCCGCACGTCAGCCTGAGCCGCTCGCTCTTGCCCGTGCCCCAGTAGGTGCCGGACCAGGTCATGAGGCGCTTGCGCTCGCGCATGGGGCGGATGGACTCGACGGTGGGGAAGGTCTCGCGGAGGGTGACTGAGCGGCAGGTGCGGGCGGGGACGACGACGTCCTGGTGCGGGCGGTAGCACGGCGAGTCGTAGTCGCCCATGACGGACCAGACGAGGACGTTGTTGAGGATCCAGTCCGGGTAGAGCCCTGGGGGGTCGCGTGCTGACCAGACCTCCCTGCTGCCGAGTCAGCCGGACGCTCTGCTCCCAACACACACACACACACACACACACACACACACACACACACACACACACACACACAAGACTCACCAGGCAAACGCGACGCAGATCCCCCAGTCATGCGTCAGCACGACGGCGAGCGTCTTGTCTCCGGTCTCGACCCCGGGCACGGTCTCGGACGCCAGGTGCACGAGATCATGCAGGAGATACTTGCCCCCGGTACACTGCTGGTACACGGGCAGGACCACGAGCTCGGCGTCCTCCTTGGGCCCCGAGATATGCCTGAGCGCACGGTACAGGATGCTGTCGGCGGAGAAGCAGTGCGTCGTCTGCAGCTTGTGGCACTCGTTCGCCTCGACCTCGTCCTCCTCCGCGTACCCGCCGAGCACGTGGACCTTGATGAAGTCCGGGTGGGCGTCGAGCGCCGCGCGCGCTGACGGCAGCAGCACGTCCCGCCAGTCGATCGCCTCGACCGTCTTGCTCAGCACGGGGTGGTACCCGGCGAGCGTGCCGAGCGGGGACGCGCCGCCGCCGCCCGGGCCGCGGTGCGCGTTCGCCGACGCCGGGTAGAGGCGGAGCAGCGGGCTGGCGCGCCTTGTCTGGCAGTGGTCCGCCTGGACGCACTTGCACTCGCCGGTCTGTACGCACACTGTCGGGCTCTCGCAGTCGTTCCAGCACGCCGGGAGGTCCTTGAGTGCCCACGCGTGGGGTCTGCTGTCCGTCCTGGGGCCCGTCTCGTCGGCGAAGGCCTGGGACTCGAGCGCGCCTGTGACTTTGCTGACGGTCTGGCGCGCGGAGGAGAGCCGGCGGAAGTTGTAGCGCACGGCTTGCTCGGCGCGGTGGCACAGGTGCAGGCGGCGGGAGGCGTTGAAGGGTATTTGGCCGGTGGAGCCGAAGCGGACGTCTGCGGATTCGACTGCGGCGAACGAGCGGGGGCACGAACGAGCGGGGGCACGAACGAGCGGAGCCACGAAGAGGCGGCGCGAGTGAGGTTAGACGGAGCCACGAAGAGGCGGCGCGAGTGAGGTTAGACGGAGCCACGAAGAGGCGGCGCGAGTGAGGTTAGACGAGGGAGGGAGGGGGTCAGCACATTAGACGAGGGGGGGGCAGCACATTAGACGAGGGAGGGGGTCGGGGGGCAGCACATTAGACGAGGGAGGGGGTCGGGGGTCGCACATTAGACGAGGGAGGGGAACGCACGAGGCCGGCCGAACTCGGAACTCACAGTCATCGAGGAGAAGCGGCCAGTCGCCCTCGGACGGGCAGCACAGCGTGTTTATACGGAGATCGAAATGCGGCTCGACCCAGCGGGTGAGGGGCTCGACGGTGAACCACGTCGACTGGTCTGTGGTGTTGGCGAGCGCATGCACCTGGGTCTCGGTGTCGGGGATGACCAGCCGGAGGTAGGACTGGTCGTGTGCGACCTGTGTGTATACGTGTGAGCGATGTTGCGCGATGCTGAGCAGCACGGCGCGGGACCCACCTCGAGATCAAACGCCGTGTGGGCCTCGTCCCTATCACTGTCGACCAACTCGAGCGCGGCCTCTTGCCCGTCCTGGACCCTCAGCCCGAGGTACCCCCTGCGCTTCTCATCCTCAAACCTGACACGCACGGACCTCTCTCCAATCTTGCGGCCGTCGTCGAGCCTCCGGACAAAGAAGGACGTCTGGTTCCAGTTCATCGCGGTGACCTTTTCGCCGTCGGCGACGCAGTGCACGCCGTCCTCGCACTTGACATGGTGCAGCCACCCGGCGTGGTCGAACGCGAGGTTGACGAGACACCCGTCGAGCTTCCAGAGCGGCCTGTTGCGCTCGTCCTCCTCAAAGGCCGTGGCGGGGTCGGTGTCGAGGGACTGGAAGTCGGTCGTCGGCGGGCAGTGGTCGTGGAGGTACGCGCGCGAGTACGCGGCGATGTCCTCGCTCAGCTGGGTGATGGCCATGCCGAGGCCGTTGGTGAGGTCGACGGCGGGTGCCCAGCCGAGGAGCTCGGCGGCGTGGGCGAGGCCGAAGCGGACGGCGGGCGGGGGGTGGCGGCCGCGGCCAATGTCCCGCACGGGGGACATGGATTTGGTCTCTGTGCGTACGAGCTCGACGACGGCGTGCGGGGACCAGCGCTGGCCGGACACGAGGTTGACGGCGTGGACGGTGGGGGCGGCGGCGGCGGCGGCGGCGACGCCGGTGGGGGCGGCGATGAACTCGATCGCGCGGAGGACGCCTGCGATGGCGTCGTGCTGGTGGAGGAGGTCGAGCGGGGGGCGGTCGGACGCGTACTGGATCGGGAGGGAGGTGAGGGCGTTGGTGAGCAGGGACGGGATGAATGTCTCTGGGATGGAGGTGGCCTGCGGGAAGCCGTACACTTCGGGGAAGCGGAGGACGAGCGCGCGGATGCGGGAGGGGCCGGGGCTGGGGTGGGCGAGGGGGGCTGGCTGGCGGTCGACGGCGTCTTCGAGGACGTGCTCTGCGGCGAGCTTTGTGCGGCCGAGCGCGGTGAGGGGGTCCCGGACGCCCTCGCCGTTGTCGCCGGGGCCGAGGCCAAAGACGTCCATGGTCGAGCCCATGATGACCCACGGGACGGGCTTGGCGGCGCGGGCGAGGGCCTCGAGCTCGCGGACGAGCTCGCGGGTGCCGCCCTCGTTCACCTCCATGCACTGGGCTTCGCGCGGGGCGCACCAGGCGTCGAGCGAGACGCCCGCGAGGTGGACGACGCCGTCGAACGCGTTGGCCGCGAAGAGCGAGGCGTAGGTGCGGGACCGGGAGGCGCCCGGGGTGCGCGGGGAGGCGCGGTGGTAGATGACGGCGCTTGGGAGGGTGCGCGGGCGCGGGACGATGTCCACGACGTGGACGGTGTAGTTGTCGAGGAGGGCGGGGACGAGGGCCTGGCCTGCGGGGGGGGGTCAGTGTCGCGCCCAGAGACGAGGCAGCGAGCTCGCTCACCGATCTGGCCGGCGCCGCCCGTCACCAGCAGCGACCTGGTGGCGTCCGCCTGCCACTTGAACCAGTCCTTGACGCCGGCGCCCCAGCCGCCGGGGCCGTCGCCTGCATACGGCGCGTCGGCGTCGTCGGCGCCCGCGGCGAGGGCCTCCCAGGAGCCGCCGTGGCTGGTGCCCTTGAGGGGGGCGGGGCGGGGCGGCTGCGGGGTGGCGGCGAGGGTGAAGAGGAGGGTGAAGAGGAGGGCGGCGAGGAGGGGGACGGCAAGGAGGAGGGCGAGGAAGCGGGGCCTGTGGAGCGCGAGGCGGAGCGCGCGCAGGGGGGAGGGGGGGGAGGGGGGTGCGCCTGGCATGGGTGGGTGTGGGGGTGGGTGGGTGGGTCTGTGCGTGGGCCGGGCTGTGGGCTGTCGGTCAGGCGTCGAAAAGTTGCGAGAGACAGATGCGTCTGCGGGGTGCTCGGCGGTGGCACGCAGCGGCACGCAGCGGCGGTCAGTGCGCGTCCAGGGGCCCGCCCTCCCGCTGCTCTCCCGCCGCAGTCCCGCCCCGCAGATTGGCTCGGCGCCATCGGTGATGAGGTGAGACCAGGCGGGGCGGGACGGCACGCAGTTATTTTCCTCCTCCCCAACATTCTCTCTCCCCCTTCTCCCCCCCCCCTTCTCTCCCCACCCCCGCCATGTCCCGCCCGCCCGCCCCCGCCCGCTTCCGCCTCCGCCCCCTCCCCGCCGTCCTCGCCCTCGCCCTCGCCCTCCTCCTCCTCGCCCTCCCCTGGGGCCACTACCACCGCGACACCGTCACCGACTACTTTGCCGCCGACTACGTCTCCACCGACCGCTCCACAAAGCACATCCCCGCCGCCTCCGGCGGCCTCGACGACGCCCTCGCCGTGCCCCTCACCCTCGAGGCCCGCGTCCAGTACCTCCTCTCCCGCCCCGCCCTCAGCCAGTGGGAGGCCGAGCTCCCCAACCGCCACGCCTGCCCCTTCTACACCTACGCCCGCAACACCTACTTTTTCCACGACGGCAAGCCCGAGCAGTGGGAGCGCATCGGCCCCGCAGAGATCAGGCAGTACAGGAGCAAGATGGTCGACTATTTCCGCGCCGTCGAGCGCGCCGGTGGGAAGCTCGTCTGGGACGACGAGATGGAGAACGGCGTCGCGCCCGCAGACAGACGGGGGATCATCTTTACCGGTGGCGAGGGGGTGAGTGTCGACGTTCCCTCTCCCCACCCCCGGCACTCCCTCCCGACCCCTGTCCCCTGGCACGCCCCACCCGACCCTTGTCCCCCGGCACGCCCTGACCTGACCCCGCACCCCGCAGAAAACCCTCGCCCGCCTCCGACTCTCCCTCCACATGCTCCGCAACGTCCTCCTCACCACCCTCCCCATCGAGGTCTACCACTTCCCAGGCGAGATGGAAGACGCCGCCGCGCGCGACGCCCTCGTCGCCGCGTACGACGTCCGCCTCAGGGTCGTCGGCGAGAAGCACCCGGACGGCAAGAGCTGGCATATCAAGAACGCCGCGTTCTTGGCGACCAACTTTACCGAATTCGTCTATCTCGACAGTGTGAGCTGCCCGCGGCCTCGGGGCGGGCGGGCGAGAACCGAGAACGGCCGCGCTGACGTCGGGCGAGCGTGCAGGACAACATCCCGTTGATGGACCCCAGGACGCTCTTTGACAGTGTAGAGTACCAGCAGAGCCGCAGCGTCTTCTGGGGGGATCTCAACAAGGACCACCGTGAGTCCACTCGTCCCCCCCCC
>JANBXI010000005.1:57837-68433 GCA_024271845.1 Cryptococcus sp. VH57_BW
CCCCCCGCCGCTGACACACCTCCCGCCAACACAGCGGACAACGCCATCTTCCGCATCCTCGGCCACCACTGCAGCGACGAGCACTGGCCCGCCGAGACCGGCCAGATCCTCTTCGACAAGCGCGGCAACAACGGCCTCAACCTCGCCATCCTCCACCTGTCCAACCACATGATGAGCAACCCCGACATGTACGGCTTCCTCGGCTACGGCGACAAGGATACCTTTGTGAGTCGCCGTCGGGCCCGAGCGTGCGTGGGCGTGGGCGTGGGCGTGGGCGTGGACGTGGCTGGACGTGGTCGACGGTCGCTCATCGACACTCTGCAGAGATACTCGTTCTACGCCCTCGGCCTGCCGTATCAGCAGGCTCCCAAGATCTTTGCGACCGCAGGCGGGTACCAGACCCAGAACGGCGACAACTCGGACGACTTTTGCGGCCATTCCAGTGCGTCCCGCCGTCTCTCCCGCCTTCTCCCCAGTCCCGCCGTCTCTCCCCGCCGTCTCTCCCCGCCTTCTCCCCAGTCCCGCCGTCTCTCCCCCCCTTCTCCCCACCCCCCCCCCCCCTTCTCCCGCGCCCCCACTGACCCCCCCCCCCCCCCAGTGATCCAGTGGGGCCTCACCCCCCGCTCAGAACGCCACAACCCCTCCTACCACCCCCCCCCCGCCTTCCTCCACACCATCCTCGCCAAGCACCGCCACAACCTCCAGCCCTCCAAGCTCTTCTCACACATCCGCCGCCCCCGCCTCGACGGCATCGCCGAGCCCCGCCTCGTGCGCACCCTCTACGAGTTCACGGGCGACTGCTTCGCCCTCACGCTCAAGGGCCCCGACGGCGCCCCGGGCGTAAAAAACTCGTACATGGACGGACAGGGCGTCGTGCTCGAGGAGATGAAGGACGTCGTCGGCGGCGGCAAGGTCTGGGAGGAACTCGAGGCGTTGAGCGAGGTGTTTGTCGGGATCAACAATGACTAGAGCCAGAGGCGCAGAGCGTTCGCTCCAAGCTAACCTTGGGCCGAGCGGGCGCGGGCGAGCATCAAGGCGGGAGACGGCTCGACACGTCTTGCCGTCTTTCTTCACGTCGGGTACACGACCTTTTTTTCTCTTTCACTCTCTCAACTTTGGGGCATCGCGCGTTGTACGAGCTTTTTTATTCGACTTTGGTTTCCGGCATAGCGCAAGATACAGATAGGTCTTTAGTTTACATCCACACGTACATACAGTCGGTCTACAGGTCTTCTTACCGCTTGACGTAGGTACATTACCGTGCAGTGGCAGCAGCATGGATGGTCTGCGGTGCCGCATCTCTCGCCAGTCAGTCACCCGTCGGCGATGCCGTGCCCCCGTCGACGATACTCGTACCCCCGCCGGCGATACACACCCCTGCCCTCCCGGATAACCCACAGCCGCACACCCCAAACCACACACCACACACCACACCGCACACCACACCGCACACCACACCGCACACCCCGCCTCAACGCACAACAACCCCCCCCCACCTCGCCCTCGCCCTCTCCCTATCCTCATCCACCCACCGATCCCGCCTCACCCGCCGCCTCTCCTCCTCCCCCATCGTCTCGTACCCGTCACCCACCAGCGCGTGCCACATCGCCGTCTCGAAATCAGACCCGGCGTCCGTCGCCTCTCCCACTGCCTGTGCCCCAGTTTCGCCCGCCCCGCCGCCTGCACCTCTGCCCTGAGCTGACCCGTCTGGGACGCGCCCGGGGAGGCGCCAGGTGGTGGGAAATGCAGAGCGCAGTAGGCTGGTGTTGGGGCTAGGGCCGCGGCCGGGGATGGTGATGCGCGGCTGCGGCAGCGAGTGTGTGCGCGGCTGTCCGGCCGGGGGGACAATCGGAGCAGAAGGCAGGAGAGTGGCCCACTCCCCCGTGCGGGGCTCGCGGGGCTCGCGGGGCTCCCAGGGCTGACCGTGCGGCTGCCGGTCATAAGCTGAAGAAGGGGAGAGCGAGCGACGGCGCTTGCGGTGGGGCTTGTCGGTTGCCGGGTCGGGGGGCTGCTGTTTGAGCTGGGGCGGGGCGAAGAAGGTGGAAGGGAACTTGGCGGGGGGGGGCGCCATGGGCGGGCGCGCACCTGACGCAGCCGAGGTCTTGCGAGTGGTGCTGGGACTCGGGAAGACGGGGTGAGTCTGCTGCTGCTGCTGCTGGTGTTGACGGAAGCTGTATTGGAGCCCTTGCTGGGGGTACCAACCTTCCAGGCCCGCCATACCTGTCCCGATGTTCAACCCCGTCTCTGGCCTCGTCCCCATCCCCGCCATCCCGCCCAAGCTCTGCGTCACACCCTGCGCCTGCCTCTGCCACCCCTGCGCCTGACCCTGCCACTCCTGCTGCATCGGTGGCTGCTGCCACTCCTGCTGGGGCCCCCAGCCCGTGGGAGCTGGGCTGCACCCCTGCTGCTGGGGGCACGGCTGGTGCGGTGGGAGAGCCATGTGGTGCGGGTGCGGGCCCGGCGTCTGGGAGAACCAATACCCGCCCATCCCATCCCCCGTGGACGTGGGCGCTGGGCCGCCCCCGCTGGGGTTGCTCATATGCAGCCACTGTTGGTGCCATGGCTGCTGCTGCTGGGCCTGCCACTGGGGCTGCCACTGGGCCTGGGCCTGGGGCTCGGGCCGAGCGTGGGACGGCCCCCGGACACCTTGCCCCAGCCCCAGCCCCGGCGCCCACCGTGCCCTCACGGGCACAGGCGGCGGCGCCATCGACCCCTTCCCCTTCCTCCCGCGCTTCTCCCTCCCCAGGCCCGCGGCCGCCCGCCTCTTCCGCATCGCCAAGAACGCATGGCACGCCTTGCCCATGTACCTCGCTTCCGGCCACTCCACCCGCCCCCCCGCCCCCACCCCCGCCCCCACCCCCGCTCCGACACGGGCCGTCGACGCTGTCGGCATGGGAACATCCTCGTCGCTCTCGCGCGCATGCGCTGCCCGCCGCAGTGCCTCGGCACTCACGGGCGCCTGCTCGCGCACTGGCAGGGGGTGGGGCCAGCTCACGCCGGCGGCGGTGGATGCGGATGCGGAGCGCGGGTCGACAGACATGGGCTGCGGAGACCAGCGCCCTGTCGCGGGCGCGGGCGCGGGCGCGGGGGGAAAGTCACCGCCCGATGGAGAAGAGGAGAGGTCAGACGGGTGCAGAAGGGCGGGGAGTGCGGTGAACGTGTAGTGGTTGCTGGTTGGCATCGGACGTTGGGAGTCTGCTGGCTGCTGGCGTTGCGGGGGTCGGGGCCGGGGGTGGTAGTGCTGTGGCGCACACGGCGGGCGGAAGGTCAGCTGCACGCCCAAGCCTGTTGATGTTGGCTGCGCAGGGGGCGGCCGGCGGGAGTGGCCGTATCCCTCTGCGTGGGCGTGGGGCTGAGCCCAGCTCCCGGGATGCGACTCCACCTCTGGCAACGGTATATAGTCCCTCTGCTTCGGCGTGACGCTCTCCCCCACCTCCATGCCCTCACCAGCACCCGCACCCGCACCCGCACCCGTGTACTCCCTCCTCCTCCTCTCCTCCTCCTCCCTCTCCCTCCTCTCCTTCACCCCCGCCAGCCGACTCCACCGCCCGCGCCTGATCTGCCTCACCGTCCTGACGCTGCGCGCGTCGCTTGCGTAGCCGCTGCCGACGCCGACGCCGCCTACAGCTGCAGTGTCGACCGAGGCGAAGAAGGGGGGAGCGCGGGCGATGCTGTCGCTATCACCAACGGACGACTGGGAGTGCGGGCGGATGGGCCTCGGAGGGGGGACGTAGGTGAAGGGTGTCTGGTTGGTCTGGCCGAGGAAGAGGGGGGCGCGGGCGGCGCGGTCGCGCTTGTCTTGGGTGCGGATGCGTCTGGCGAGGCGGGATGCGGCAGCGGCAGGGGTGATGAGATGGGCCGACTGCACGATGGGCACGGTGGTCAGCTCGGCCTAGCAAGTAGACACGTCGGCATGATATAAAGACTTGCAGCAGGGGAAGTCCCCAAGCTCTCTGCGTCCGCACCCTCCGCTTCAGACCCTTCGCTCCAGAAACTAGACTCCTCCGAGGCCCTCTTGTCTCCGTCCTCGTCCTCACCCTCGCCCTCGCCGCCATGACCTCCTGCTTTCTGCGCCGGGGAAACGCGGAGCGGTTGGGCGGGCGTGTTGATCCCCTCGGCGGCGGGGCCTTGGGCTAAGTCCCCGTGGTCGAACGCGGTCAAGAACGAGCTGAGCAGGATGTTGTCCCGGTCGCCCCCGTCGCCCCCGTCACCTGGTCCGAGTTCCGGCCCGGAACACTTTACACGTCGTTCCGTGGGGTATGAGCGCAGCACCCGTCTCGGCAGTCAGACCACCGTCTCTCACCTGGGACTGGGACTGCGACCGGGACCGCGTCAGCGACAGCGAGGGCGGCTCGGCGAGCTCCCCCCTGGGGGCTACCCCGACTCTCCTGATCGCCCCAATCACCTCCGTCAGCCGCTCGTCCACCTCCATATCCTCCACCGTCGCGCGGCCCTTGCCCTTGCCTGTGTTGCCGGCGTACGACGCGACATGTTCCCCCACGGAGGCGACCTCCCACTCGCTCGACTCGGCTTCCGCGGCCTTGGCGGCCTTGAGGAGGGTGAGACGGCGGGTTCGCCTGCGCACAGCGTCAGCAGGGTCGGCGGGGGGGTATGGGATGGGTGGGTAGGCGGGCTGGATCGCTCGCCAGTCGTGGGTCGGTGGGGGGAAGGTGTATGCGGGGGTGGGGCCGGGGGGAGACGGGTGGGTGGAGGGGGCGGGGATGGGGCCGGGGGGGGACGCGTCGGCGGAGGGGCCTGCGGGTAGCCCCGCCCCCCCCCCGACGATCGAGCCAGCGCGGGAGTCGGCGGTGGAGTGCGGGGGGACGCTGCCCGCGTTCTCGTGGGTGATGATATGCGGGAGAGGGGAGAGGGCCGAGTTCTCGAGGGTGATGATCTGCGGGAGAGGGCAGGGGGCGGCGTTCTCGCGGGTGACAATATACGGGAGAGGGTAGGGGGCGGCGAGGCAGGCTCTCGCGGGCCTGTGGTCCTCTGGGGCAGCCTTGGGCATGGTCGCGCGATGGACTGGTTAGTTATTCTGGCGTGGCGCAGGAACAGGCGGGCTGGCAGTGAGCGGGGGGCTGGCAGTGAGCGGGGGGCGGGCCGAGATATAGTACGGGCTGGGAGAGTGAGGGCGGTATGGTCTGAAACAGTCATTGACCACGACCTTTTGCGCCCGGGTGGCAGGCCAGTCAGCCGGGCAGGCGGCGGCGGTGGCGGGTGACGAGCAGGTGAAGGAGAATGTGATGTGATGGGGTGCATGTCCACGACGCTTGTGCGAGGCAGCGGGGTGCCGGTGTAGCGTCCGGGGGCGGTGGGTTGGTCACCCTACCGCCTGGTTGGCCCCCGGCTACTGAGGGAGTCGTCCCCCTGACGGTGGCGGTACCAGCAGTGAGGTGTTGTGGTTGGAAGGTACGGGAGCTAGGTGAGGTATAGATGTGCTATGCAGACAGGCATATATAAGTATGTGTCATGGAGTATAGTCGCAGTCTGTGTGTATGCATAGGTAAGAGAGAGAATGAGTAGATCTCCGTCCACTGTATGTATATATCCGTGTCCCCATGTCCACATGTCCGGTCTCCTGGCCTAATGTCCCAATGTCCTCCGCGTCCAATCCTCCTTATGCTACCGCCCACTTATGCCTCCAACACGACCCCAAGCACCACACCGTCCTTCCTTCCTTCCTTCCTTCACCATCCCCTCACCCCCCGCCAGACATCAGCTGTCATGGAGACACACTCGTCGACCCACAATCCCCTGCCTTCGGAGGGGGGCAACCCCCCCCCTCTCAGTTGCCCCCCTCTCATGCGGGAACCCCTCTTACCGGACATCCCGCCAACTTCAACTTACCCTACCCCCTCAATCTCCTCCCCGTTGATCTTACCATACCGCACATCATTTCCGGTCGCGCCACTATTCATCCTTACCAACTCAGCCACGAAATGGGTTCCCGATGGGCTGAAAGATATAGAAAAGGGCGGTTGGAGGATGAGCTGGAGTACGACGAACGCCATCTCGGCCCATACTTGGGAAAATTCTTCAAGATATTGACAAGGGTTTGTACGCGACCAAGATCAATCTCAAGACAATCTGCTCCGACACAAATGCGTGGAAGAGTACACCTGAAGTGCAGGTGTATCGTCAAGAGATCCTCGGCAAGAACACTGTGAGTCTCATATTCGCCATGACTGTGTCCGTTACTAGGATGCAGCCGCTCACCCTCTCCGTACGTCTCACGCAAAACCCTGCCACCGGCATGGCCATGACCCAGAAGACCGCCATGACCGGGGAGACCAACACGAGCCGGAGAGACGGCGCAACACTGCCCGATCGGGCGGTGTTCACCGAACTTGATGACGGTGTACCGTACCGCCAGCGGGAGCTACAGACAGTCGTCTGGGGTGTCCTCGAGCTGAAGTACCTGCCTTTAGAATCCATCAGCCATTCGACACCAAGCATCGTGTGGCTACTCAAGGAGGGTGTGTTCCAGGAGTTGTGGTACTGCCACATGGCGTCTGGCGCTAAATCACGTACACGGCATCAGCTTTGTGCGTCGGCGGTGTGCGGAAGCTGGCAAGCTGGGATGAATGAACGGACCTTTGACTTGCGATCGTCTGGATCGGTAGACCCGGGGTGCTTCCGCTCCCTATCCCATCACCTGCCTTATCGTCGCGCTCTCTAGCGCTCCTCTCGCGCTCTGGCGTTCCTCGCGCGCTCACAGTCTCCCACACCATCCCGCCTGCTCCTTCCATCGCGCTCGCGCTCCCGACCGGTCTCCCTCCCGGCGCCCCTCACGGAATCCCTCTTTGACCCCCCCCCCCCCCCCCGCGAATTCTCGTCCACGTCCATCGGATCCTGCCAGCGCGACCCGTGCCTGCGTGTATGCACGTGGCCATGCGACGCCCCATGCGAGTGCGGCGGGGCGTCTCGACACGGGGTGGAGCCGTAGACGGAGGAGGAATCGCCTTGTGCGAGCTTCTCCTGTTTGTGCGGGGGCAAACAAGCCAAACAGGTATGAGCAAACACGCAGGTATGAGCGGAGGTGTCCCATCGGGGTGGATCAAGGGCGTACGGACCTTTTGGCGCTGAACAAGCTTGTGGAACGGTGCGCGCCTGTCGTCCTCGTCCGGGATATCTCTGTACTCTCCCAGGTTATCGATGAGGGGCACCACCTGTCGCATACGCGTCTGCGTGTGTCAGTGTTTGCCGAGAAGCAAGCCACACGTGTTTTTGACAGACCTGCTCGTACGTCCGTCCAGGTCGACGTCCTTGATCTTCTTGAGGGCATAGCGGAGGCCGTCGATGCGGTGGCGTCTGGGACAGTCCATACGGCGGGCCTCGTGCTCTGCGGCTTGCTTTGCACGGCCTTGCACCTGCGGGTGGGCGGTGTCAGCATGGGGCGGGTGGGGTGGAGCGTGGAGCGTGGGAGTGTCGGGGGCCATGAACGACTCACCAAAACAAAGACCTCCCTCCTGAGCTTCTCCGAGATCTGCGTATCCATATACACCTCCTTGCACCACTGCTCTACCTCCTCCCACGTGCTTTCGATCAATATCTTCTTCCCCACCTTGCCGAGCGCATTCTCAATCTTGTCCTTTGCGCGCTCGACCTCCTCTGCGATATCGTCCACGGCGTCCATCCACAAGTCGAGCGGGCTGGACCCCGGCTGTCCGAGCAGCGCACAGCGCGAGGTACCGCTTGTCCGCTTTGAACAGCGGTTTGAACAGCGGGTAGACGTCCTTGAACTTGCTCGTGCGGGTGAGCTCGCTGCGGGCCTCGAGCTCGGCGAGGAGGGCCTTGAAGCCCTCGCGGGCCTTGCGGGCCTGCCGCGCGCTCTGGATCCGGAGCCTGCGGCTCTCGTCCTCGTGCTCCTTTTTCGAGCTGGCGGGCGTAGTCCTCGTGGGTTTTGAGCATGTCGAGGGTCTCGATCTTCTGGAGGTCGGGCGAGGCGCGGAAGGTAGGGGAGGAGATGATGAGGTCGTGGGCGGCGCGCCAGCGGGTGGCGACGGTGATGCCGAGGGAGCGGATGAGGGTGATGAGCGTGCGGAGGCTTGACGTGCGGGATTCTCTCTCCGCGGCCTGGCGTCATGTCAGCAGGAGTCCCATGGGAAGCGGGGAGCAAAGCACGTACCGCTTCGTTACCCCTCAACCGAGACTGGAACGGGTGAGCGAGTTCAGGTGCTGAACGAGATCGTCGTCGTTACCCAGACGAAGAGCACCGCTTGCCGAACGGACAAGGCTCATGAGCGGCCTGGTGCATGTCCACGACGCTTGTGCGAGGCCGCGGGGTGCGGAGGGGGGGTGGGGAGCGACGCTGTTCATCCACGAGGGTGCGTGGTGCGTGGGGAGGTGGGGGGATAGGGGGATAGCACCCCGCGATAATAACCTTGATTCCTATCTCCCCCGCGATAATAACCTTAATTCCTATCTCCCCCGCGATAATAACCTTGATTCCTCCTACCCCCGCGGTAATAATCTTGATTCCTCCTACCCCCGCGGTAATAACCTCGTTGGCTATCCCCCCCGCGATAATAACCCTGTCGCCTATCTCTTGCCGCCCCGCCACGATACCGAAGCGAGTCCGGGCCGGGCGGGGGCAGAGCCGAGCAGGGCGGGAGCAGAGCGGGAGCAGATACGCCTCCTCGCTCCCCATCTGTGCCGAGCTCTTATCTCCTCTCTCGGCTCTCTCTCTTAGCCGCCCTGCCCCTGCAAACGCCATGTCTCCCAGCCCAGCCCAGCCCAGCGCCACTCCCGCACCCTGCATCTCGTCCCATTACCTCAGCGGCTGGCCCTCCACATGAATCGCCCCCTCCCCCCCTCGCCCCCTCGCCCCCTCGCCCACATGGGCCTCCCGCTCTCCTCGTCTCCTCCGCTATCACCCACAGCCTGACCGATCTGGAAATCAAATCACGCAACGCACCGGATAAAACGACGGCATCTGCGCAGTAGCCAGTCGCAGGGACCTCTCAAATGCCGCATGATGCACATCCTCTTTCGGTCATGATGACTGCGCGAGCCGAGCAGCCGCAAGAACCGGGGTGTCTGTCGTCTCTGTCTCTGCCCCCGAGATCCTTGAAATACCAGCGCACCCGCCTCTCCCGCCCCCCCGCCCCCCCTCCCCTCCCACTCTCCCGCCCACCCCTCACCCCCCACCCGCCACCCCACCCCGCCGATGCGGACCTTCGCCCTCCTCGCCCTCCTGGGCACCGCCCTCGCCCTCCCGTCGCCCAAGATCTCCTCCGTCAAGCGGCCGGGCCACCGCCCCCCCCACCGCCGCGACGTCGTCATCACCAACGAGGCCGACCCCACCGCCTCGGTGCCCACCACCACCGCCTCCAAGGACAACATCTGGGCCTTCCTCTCCAACGACGAGGCCGCCGATGTCATCTCCTTCCTCCACAACCAGACCGACCTCAACCTCACCGCCGTCGACGATGCCGGCCCATGGGACAACACCATCATGGTCCTCGACCTCCTCGCGCCCAACAAGACCGACGCCCTCGCGTACATGGACGGCGACGGTGCCAAGCCAGAGAGGTGGGTCCTCGCCAGCTTGCTCTTTGGCGCCACAGAGGAACCCTACGCCCAGGATATCGTCGTCGGGCCCCTCCCGGTGTCCGACCAGACCGTCTACTACCCGTACACTTTCGGCACCCATACCAAGGACGCAAAGATCAGGGTGTATGACTTGGACGACACGTCGTGAGTCCCCCTGTCTGGCCTTACCCCTGCCCCTGCAGGCGCTGACCACCTCGCGCAGCGAACTCGTCTCCGAGATCGCCATGTCCATGAGCGACATTATCTCTGATATTCTCAACGGTGAGTCGCCCCACCCGCTTACTCACGCACCGCCTGCCCACCGGCCCCCCACCTACCCATCGCCGCCTGCTACCCCCGGGCCTGCTGACCATGCGCACAGCCACCATCGAGACCGCCGACGACCTCGCCGCGACGTTCGACATCTGGGGCATCGACCCCCTCTGGCACCAGCCGGACGAGAACGGCAACGACCGCGTCATCTCCTGGGTACGCCTCTCTCTCTCTCCCTCCCCACCCTGACTAACCCCCCCCCCCCCCCACACACACACACCCACACGTCACAGGCCGGCTTCTGGCGCTACCCCCCCGACGTCGAGTCCGAGAACAGCACCATCAACTTTGACGGCGAGACCCTCCTCCCCCAAGGCCTCTACCTCCAGCTCGACATCACGGGCCGCGACCCGAGCAAGTGGGGCCTCATGGGCATCCTCCACGCCGATGAGTACTACACCTCTGTCGACGAGTTCCGCACCGCCTGGCAACAGCCCGGGTTCTTCAAGCCCGCCGTCAACATGGGCGGAGACTGGGTCGGCTCGGACCAGACGGGCGACGTGCTCCCGCTCGAGACGCTGGCGCCGCCGATGAACGTCCAGCCCGCAGGCCAGAGGTTCAAAGTCGACGCTGATAACAAGTACATCGAGTGGATGGACTTTTCCTTCTACCTCACGTGAGTCCACTCTGTCCGTCTCGGTGGGGGGGGGGGGGGGGGGGGGGGGGGGGGGGGGGGGGGGGGGGGGGGGGGGGGGGGGGGGGGGGGGGGGGGGGGGGGGGGGGGGGGGG